>VZTR01014189.1:267214-318938 GCA_013400775.1 Chaetops frenatus | reverse complement strand
TTGTTTTTTTTTTGTGTGTGTGTGTGTTTTTGTTTGTTTTTGTTTGGTTGGTTTGTTTGTTTGTTTTTTTAGGTTTTTTTACTCACATTTCACAACTCACACCTAGGGAGCTTTGCAGGGAATTTTCCCCAGATGTTTTCATTAAGAGTGTGTGGGTTAAATTGGCAATAACAGAACACAGCTCTCTCTCCTTTCTGCCTGCACCAAACCCCTCTGTGATCTCCCAGGAACCTCTCTGACCCCTGAGGAGCTCCGGGGCAATTTCACTCACCTAAAACAGCCTGGACAAAAATTCTCAGTGCAGGTGGGGATGGATTGGAGCTCAGGAAAGGTTTTTGCACTGGGAGTGATGGCCAGGCACTGGAACAGGCTCTCCAGGCACTGGTGGAGTCTCCATCCCTGGAAATATCCAGGAATTTTGTGCCTGTGGTGCTCAGGGTGGTGGCATTGGCTGTGCTGAGATAACAGTTGGGCCCCAAGATTTTAGAGGATTTTCCAGCCTTCACAATTCCATGATTCAGCATCTCTTTCTGCAGCTTTTCCCACCTCTGAATATCCACTGAGTTCCCCTGTGGCTGCACAATAATCATCAGCACTCATCAGTGACTTTATTTAAAGTCAGTAATTACTAAAAAAAATTGAGATCAGTAATTTATTTTATCTTAATTTAAAGAGAAGCATGAAGAAGCCAGCAGCTGCTCATTACTGCAGTGTACAAATCCTTGTTTCTATAATTTCATGTAACCCTTTTGAGTTTTCTTTTTTTTTGAAGGAAAAATGAAAAACTTAAAAATTCTGCTCAGAACATAAATGGATTGGCTCATGTTCCATTTCTTCTTCTCCTTTCTTTTGATAATTCCATAGTTCCAGGGACTCTGAACTTCTGGAAAATATTCTGCTCCTGTTATACCTTGTTAGTTCTGGGGGAGGGAGGGGAAGAGGAATTGTTCATTTTTTGGATCAACAGAGAAGAACTCTGCGAATGCATTGCAGAGGCTTTACCCCTTTTGCAGGGAAACAATGAGAATGAGTTTCCCTGACACTCCCAACACCATTTCTGGGCTGCTTGGTTGTTTATTTACCACCTCAATACACAGCAGTTACAGTGATATTTTCCATCTGCCCAAAGTGTTTTGGGGAGGGAGACAGAAAGTGAATCCAATACTTACTTCCAAGGCAAAAATCGATTTTAACTAGAACCAATGCATTTTTTATTGCTGTGCAAGTCAGGGCTGGCTTAGAATTCCTGGTGCTTTTCTTCCTTCGGTCCATGTGGTGAGTTCCATTTGCAAAGTGGTGTGCACAGGAATAAAGGCCCAGAGGAACAGAGCCCTTCTCCCTCCTACAAAAAAAATAAATTAGTTTTTCTTTGCATTCTGTCTCTTCATCACCTGGAAAACTTGCTGCCAGTGAAATTCTCTTCTGATGGCCAGTACATTTTGGAACAAATTTGGAGCTTGTGTCAAAGGCAGCTGCAGTCTGCATATAATCAGCAAACATCTGCAGTGATTCAAAAGGAAAAGGTAAAGCTTTAGCACCAGAGAAAATCAGGTACAGGAGGTGCAAATGTTGTCAGTGACTGGAAATCAAGGGAGCCAGGCTGCTTTAGGAGGCTCAGCAGTGCCCAGGAAAAACGAGGAGTTTTGTCTGTCTTGCCCCACAGAACAAATGCAGAAAGCTACAGGAGAAAGTCCAAATGACAGTGCTCAGTTCCAGCTTGGTGGGAAAGACTTGGTTTCAGTAACTTCCAATCCAGTGCACTGACTGATTTCTAATCTAATGCATTGACTGATTTCTAATCTAATGCATTGACTAATTTCTAATCCAGTGCATTGACTGACTTCTGATCCAGTGCATTTGCTAACTTCTGATCTAATGCATTGACTGATTTCTAGTCTAGTGCATTGACTAATTCCTAATCTAATGCATTTGCTAACTTCTAATCCAGTGCATTGACTGACTTCTAATCCAGTGCATTTACTAAGTGTTGAGTGTGGGCACAATTTCCCATGGAATCCACCCAGTGATCATTGATGATCATTGCAATGGGCCTCGTGCTGATACCGTGCCCCTAAAATCAGAATTTGGCACCCCTTGTGTTCTTGCTGTAGGAAGAGAACTCTTGGCACACACACACAGAGGTGGCTGTAATGTGCATTTTGTTCATTTCTTCAAGCACCTCACACCCCAGATATCCAGCTTTTATTAGCTTTTGCATTTCCTGAGCAGCACACAAACTCCTTGCTGAGACTGAATCTGTGTGGGAAGTCCTGTTTATTTTGGTTTGGACTTTTTTCCCTGGAGGTACAGTGGGTTTTTTGGTGCAGTTAAGTGACTTTCCCTAAGACAGTTGGTAGGGAAGGGAAAAAAAAAAAAAAAGAATTGAGGCAGGTTTTTGTGGCTCCCAATTTTGTGCTGTCAGCCAGCAGCTCTGCTGCCAGCACTCAGAGTTCCCACAGAGCCCTCCTGGGAGGGCAGCTCTGGTACCAGGGGGAAGAGGTGACATTTGGGGTGTGCTCTGTGTGGCCACGGGGGTTTCACAGAGTTTCTGCAAGAGCACAGGGTCCCCCCCCATCTCAGCAAGTCAGGAACATCCCCAGGGGAGGGCAGGGTGTCCCCACCACCTCTGAGCCCTCTCTGTGCCTCCCACTCAGCAGCGAAGCCAAACGTGCTCGGTGGGGATCACAGCAGGCCAGGCTGGAAAGCAAAGCTGACAAAATCCCTCTGCCCACCGAGCAGCAAATCTGAACTGCTCCCACTGCACTGCGAGGGGCAGGACACAGACAAGGAAATGCTGATTTCATCAGGCTGCCCTGAGCTAAAGGGAAAGAATTGAAAGGCTAAGCAGGAAATTATGGCAATTTACCTTCTCTTCCACTGTCCTCCTTTTTAATTTCCTTTTGTCTCTCTCTTAACTCAGTCTCACATAATTTTTCTCATTTTATTCATGTTCTGATGATCTTCAAGACCAGTTTTTTGTATGCATAGTTATTCCCACTCTCCCCATATGCATTAAGGTGCCACTTCTATTCCTCTTATTAATTATTCTTCTCTGTTCTGGCTGTAAATTTTAAACACCAAAAGATTTTGGAAGTCTCAAAAATCTTCCTGCTTAATAGTTCATATTTAACTGATGTTAAACTGCTTTTATCTTGCAAATGTCAGTCCTTCTGACTGGTTTATCTCCCTTTAGGATTCATGATCTGTTTGTTAATCATGAATTAGAGATTTGCAAATGTTTAGTAATGTATTTCAAGTACAAATGAAAATTCACATGACTGGAAGGTTTTAATAAAGAAAATATATAGAACTTTTGGAAGATTCAAGTCACCCCTCTAATCCAAGAGTGAGATTTACATTAGGGCCTGAAAAGCAAATTCCACTACTGACTGACGTTTCTTTTTCCTGGAAAACAAAGTTTTGGAAAGCTTTCATTCCCCACTGAAATGAAAATAGAGCCACTTAATAGTTGTCAGAAAGGGGGAATGTTATTCTAAAGTTTATACTGGGCATTTGCTTCTGAGTCCCAGATTCTACATCGAAACATTTTCTTTCCACACCACTTTGAATGAAGCAGAACAGGGGTTTAAAATCTGTCCCAGGCCAGCCTGGGCAATGGGGCTGCAGCAGCTTTTTGGTTCAATATTCCAGCCCAGGTCTTTGCAAGTGGTTTCAGTGCCTTTCCTGAACAATTGCTGCATTGTTGGAATGGTTTCAGAGCAGTGGACCAAATCCTGCCTTTCTCTTGAGTTTCCCTGGGAGTTTGAAAGCAAAGGATCAGAGCTGAGAAAATGGCACAGGATCCCACTGGAGCTCAAGGGAGAATTTGGGGAGGGTGGGATGCAGTGATGAGGCTGGAATTCAGCCAGGCTGCAGGCAGGAGCTGGGAGTCTGCCAGGAGCCTGGGAAATGTCTCACAATTGTCCCCAGGGCAGAGGGAAAGGAGAACTGAAAAAGGAGTTCCCTGTGCTCTGCTCCAGGTGAGGGAAATGGGAAGGTGCTTTGCAGAGCATCCAGGGAAAAGCTGGGTGCCAAAGGGGGGAGAAAACCCCAGGCATTCAAAACCTGCATTTTCTGCCCCATTCTGGGGAATAAAAGCAGAGCTCTGGTGGTCACAAAGGCAAAAAAAAAAAACCCCTCCTGTAAGCTGCAGGGTGCAGGGAAGCTCTTGGTCTGTATTTTGTGGAACAGGAAATGCAAAGGGAGAGGAAATTAAGGTGCAGAGACCTCATGCAAATCCAATTTTCTGAAGCATTAGGACTGGCTAAACAGGACTCTATGACTGCTTAGCATTAAATTGTCAGAAGTCTTTTATTGCCTCTCCCCACTTGCCTGGAGCCCAGAAATCCCTTTTGGTAAAACACATTCTCAGGACCCAGGGCAGGGCTGGCCTCAAATTCAGATTTTCTTTGGTTCTACTCAATTGCAAGAACGAAGGAAAGATTTTTGATGCTCCTGGTGAGTCCCCAAACGGATTTAGCAGTAATTAGAAGGGATTTTTCTGGTCTTTTTCTGCCCTTTACCAGTTACCTTCTCTAGAGATTCAAGTGACAGACTGTGGCTAAGTTAGGAAACAACACATCAGAAATAGCTACTGATTGCTGCCTTGGCGGTGATGGACTCCAAGAAGCTCCACAAAAATATGTCAGAAATTGGAAAAAACTAATTTTTAAATCATTTTTTTTTTCCTGGCCCTTCTTTCCTCCAATTAAGTGATGCTTTGGAAGTCCTGTCTGTTTTCACCTGTATGTTGAAATAGGATATTATTTTAAAAATTTCTATTTTTTTCCCTTCCTTTTTAATTTTAAAGTATTTTCCTGCAGTTAGAATTAGTTCAGAGACAGTTTAGAACAGCAGTGATGCTTCGTTTGGTATTTTTTTTTGCCTAATATCACTTCAATAAAATTTGTTTTACTGATTAGATACGTGGACAGGAAAAGTAAATGACATTTGCTTAATCAGATTGTCAGAAATATGGGCAAAACTGAAACATAACCCCCAAATTCGGGCATGTGTGAACAGAGAGATTCTCCAGAACCAAAAAAAACCTCAAAAGATCAAAAAAAGCCTACTTAATTCTTTAAGAAACTGTAATTAACTTTTGTAATAAATGTTCCTTCTAAATGGCTACACAGGGAAGCATCTTCTGAGAGTGGAATATGAAATAATCTTAAGGCAATTACAAAGAAGGGTTTTTTTTTTGATTTGTAAAATTTAGTGTAATGATGTAATTTTCTTTTGTGTGCAAGCAGGCTTGGCATTGAACTCCCACAAAGTGATGAGTCATATGGAGCTGCTTCTTTCCTCGAGAATGGCGAGAAGCAAGGGAAAATTATCATTTGAATACAAGAGCCCAGGAGTGCAATGCATAAATCTAATTTTAGAGTGGAACCCACGGCAAAAAGCTCGCCCTGATGCTTGAAGAAAGTGATCTCTGGAGCACTTGAAGGCCTGGCAGGATGTGCAGTGGTAAAAAACTCCTTCCCTGAGATGAGAAAATGCTTTCAATCCCCAGCTGCAGAAGAGTTGACTCCATTAAGGGTTTCGTCTCCTTGCCAGGATGTTTGCAAGGCAGGAGCTGTAAGAGTGTGTTTGACTCTGTTATGCACTGTGAAAGGTGAACATATTGCAGACTCTTAACAGGCTCCTTCTCTCAGACTTGTTAGAAATGGAGAGCTCAGGAAATGAGATGGTGCCTGACTGAGTGCATGTGTGGATTGAGAAATTTGTACCACGGCACACGGGGGCAAAGTAAACGTGAATCAGCCAGGGATCCTCTCAGTCCAGATTTTAGTGCCTAAGTGTGTCCCCTGGAACAGAAAATTGCTCATCTCACTGATGCTGGCCCACAAAATCCTTTGGACTGCATTCAATTTTTGTCTAGATCTAAGCAAATACTCTTATGTTACTTACAAATAATCTTTGTAGCTTCTTTTCATTTTCAAAGTCCTTACTGCTGCATGCATGACTGGGAGGTGCTGCATCACATTCTGAAAGGGCAACGTTCTGCCAGGAGCAGGGATTGTAAGGAGACACTTTGCATTAAAAAGTACTTCCTGTGTTTTTTTAGAACTGTAAATATTTTTTGACAGATTTTGTTTTACATAAACAACTGGGAGAACCTTGAAAACCTTTAATAGTCAGAAGCCAGTGGTGCCCAGTAAGAGGATGAGCAGCAGTGAGCACAAATGATGATACAGGAAATCCTATTTAAACATAGAAAAATCAACTTTTTGGTAGTTAAGGTGGTGCAATAGGTTTGTGGCAAGCTGAAAAGGGGAATTCTTGGAGAAAACAAAACCCAGACTGACCCAAAGCCCTTGGAAGCTGCTTGAGTTGAGCTCAGAGCAGGGCTTGGAGTAGCTGAGCTCAGGAGGTTCCAACCTCAAGGATTCTCTGACAAATATTAATCAGTAAAGAGGATTGTTCCCTGTTTTCAGAGAAAGGAATTTCTAATTAATGCACCCTTTTCGAAATGAATTATGCCTCTGCTAACACAGTTTTTAGAGCAGGAATCTGTATTATAACTCATTTTTTTCCCGTGGATCGTGACTCTGGCAGGAACTTGCTGTGCCATCTCTCTTCATTAGGTTGTACATGACATGTTCACAGGACCAAACCCAGTGCTTTTACAGGACATATGCTCTGTGACTGGAGACACATTCCCAGATAATTAAGCATATTGAACAATAATTTGATTTATCTCGTATTTGTTTTACATGGGGATATGAAACCTGCTTCATGCCTGATCCTTTTCCCAGGCAGTCTCTTCTCGTGGCCCAGATGTGGAGCAGGCAGTGACAATTCTGTCCCCACAGCTCTGCTCGTGGAATGACACAGAAATTCCTGACCAGGCTGTCTGGAATCAAAGGATCAATCACAGCAGGAGGACAAACACATTTCTCCTTGAATATTTCTAAAATCTCTTGGTCAGAGGTTGGCCAGCACAAATAGAAGTGCTGAAAACAGGTAAGGACAGTTAAAAAGGAGAGGAAAAAAATAAACCAAATTCTGTTCCAAGGAGGTTTTTACTTCAATGGTGAATAAAAGTGATTTATCATAGGCAGAAACCTAAAAAAATGGTGATAATTATCCTTTCACTTTTCTCTGCTTGAGGGTGGTTGTTTGAAGAGATGAAAATTTCATGATAGACTTAAAGTCAACAAAAATTTCTTTGTCTAAACCAGGTACAGATTTATTCTGATTTTACAGAGGCTGAAGCTTCTAATAACTGCAAATGGAAATATAAATTTAAACAGACAAAAAACTTAACTGCAAACTTTATAATAACTCCAAAAAGGTGATCTTCCACTTCTTTGTTAAAATGTATTCTGATCTAGATGGCTGGAGTGTTGTGAGTAATCCATGGCTACAAAACATCATTTATAAAACACCACTTAACACATCTTGTGTGAAGCATCTATTATTAGCAGATTGTTGATTTCTAAAGAGGAGAAAACAACCTCAAAGGTAGAGGTGAGATAAAGGACGAAATTCCACTTTTGTAAGTACAATTTATAAGGAGACAAAACAAACCATGGAAGCTTTTAACAATTATTATTCTTAAAGGAATTGCCATTATTTCAGAAATTCTTAAGGGGATAAGTTTGGAGGTCAGGTTTAGGAACACACAGAAGTAACAGCAGGGATATGAAAAATAAAATGTCACATTTGAGAGCTCTTCCAGCACTATTTTGGCGCAGTATCAGCCGTTCTCAAACATCTCACTCAACTCAAGCTGCAATCGAGGTCACCCAGCAACCTCCACATCCCACAGAGCTCCTCTCGCTGGGCTGGGCTGGGCTGGGAAGCTGCTGGTTTTGGGAGGAAGCTCTGGAATGATTTTCCACTGTGCTGAGAGAGAAGCTGAGCCCCTGCCCCACACAGCCCCCAGAGACGAGGCTGAAGCTGCACTGGCACCTCAGAGTCTTTGTTTGGCTGCTTGGTTTTGTTATTTCATCTTTTACAAATTCCAGGTTGGGTGGTTTTTGTTTGTGGTGGGTTTATTGTTTGTTTGTTTGTTTGTTTTGTTGTGGTTTTTTTGTTTTGTTTTGTTTTAATTTTATTTTTTTATTTTTTATTTTGTGGGGCAAAATGTTCTTAAATGAGAGACAGAACCAAGTGAGTTTGGCCAAGGCTTTGTGCTTCAGCTGAGTTCTGAGAGCAGGCTGGGATCTGTTGAATGGAATGGCAGATTTATTTAAAATTGTATTTTCTGTTCAACAAATAGGAGTGTCTGTGCCTGGAGATCCAGACCCTTCTCTGGTGCAGAGCCCAGCCCAGGGAGGGTGAGGGGACAGGTCTGTCCCTGTCCTGATGCCGTTATTATTTTTATTTTTTCATGTATCCCTCTTCATGTACACTTTTATGCAGCTTTTATGTCTCCCTAATGCTTTTTACCCACATACCTGTAATTCCCTAAACCTGATCAGTAGCTCAGACCCAAAGTTCTGTTCAGCCAAAAGACTGAACAGCAGAGTTGGGGGTCAAAGCACCCCAGACCCCAAAATCCTCTCCAGAGCACATTCTGTAAACTGAGACAGAGCCGTGCAGGGGGGGCCATTCCTCAGTAGGGGCTTCTCTGGATCCTCCCTTTGGGGAATCTGTGATAAATATAATAATTACACAGTTCTGTAACTGCACACACAGACCATTGCAGGGGGGGCATTTTGCCAGTGCATCCTCCAGGGCTGCATCTCCCCTGGATGGGATGCACTCCAAAGAGCCCTAATAAACACCAAATTAAAGCCCTTGTTCCCCTCTAACCGTGTCTGGCTGTTTTCCCAAGAGCTCAGGTCAAGGCACCAGTCCTGCTGGGCTGCCAGGCCCTGGCTGTCCCCAGACCTGACCTGGAACAGCAGCCGGGAGTCAGCAGCGAGGTGAGAACCATCAGCCTGGAGCTGTTCTCTCCACTGGCAGCTCCCCAGAACGTTTCACAGAAATGTTGCATCCTGGTATCAATGTCCATTTAGTAATGGCCAGTTCTGGGTGAATCAGATCCGTGGGCAATGGGGGGTTTTATGTCAGATTTCTCAGCACCTCTTTAATTTCGGTTCCAGAGAGTCAATCTTCAACCTCCCACAGTGGTCAGGGCACCCCAGCCCTGCATCATTCACAGCCTCCTTTTAATAGACTGGACAGATTATTAGCTTTTAGATTAGATTATTAGCTTTTTCTTTTTCCTGATTTTTCATTCTTTCAGGATAGCTCTGTTTTTAAAGGCAGAACCAGGAAGTTTTTCTGCAAATAGCTACAACAGATTGTGTAGAAATATTTTTGTCAATGCTTGTTTACCAACAAGATTTTCCCTTTTTTTTTCTTCCTAAATTAATAACATCAGTGTTTAATATCCATTAACCATCTTCTTCTATTAGGATGCAAGTGCAATAAACACCTTTTTATTCATTTATTGGTATGCCATCACTTAGATTCCTCATTTTTATATCTTGGCTGGGTTATTCAGGGCTCTCTGCAGACCTATAACAAAGAAACAAGAATTTACTCCAGGGAATTTACAGTATACATGAAAGAGAAGATGAAATAACAGAGCAAGACAGACAATCAAGGTTGGGGAAGAAAAGGAAGATAAAAAATGAACAGATCTAGGCAGAAAGCAAAAGTCACTCATGACTCCTGGTAAAACAAGAATCTGAAAGCATGGTATTTGATCAAAAATGTTCTGAGATGCACAGATGTTACAAAAGGTAATAAGATCTGCTTCCATTATTTCTAATTAATCACCTAATTTCACAGCCATCTTTACATTTTAGGGACTGAGACTCCCTGCCTCTGATTGCTTTTTGGGCTATTTTCGGTTTCTCTCAGAAATTTGAGGGCTTTTGTCCTCAGGGTCTTTGCCTTACCTGGTCTAGTTCTCAGTTTTATCAGTACTGTTCTCTGTGGACAGTTATTTCATGAGGTATTTTTTGTAATTAGTGACTGATTCTGAGAACTGATCTTTCATGCTCTAATTACAGAGATGCTGAGAAGGAAGTTGTATTATTTTGGTGTTATATGTAGAATATGCCCTTGGTCAGCATTCTACAGAACTGTCAGCTCTCTCTCTCTCTCTAAATTGTTAACTCCAGATTCAGAACATGTTTCTCCCATTGAGAAAACCTTGACCAAAGCTAGTTTCTATCTTCAAGAAAGGTTATTTTACTGTTGTCTCACATTCTGCCCTGGAAAATGTTTAAATTTGAATTATTTCTCCATAGCTAGCTTTTCCTGTGTTTATCTTTGCCTCTGCAGTCCCTTGCCCTACACAGAGAGGTTTATGGAATCCTTGAAACTTCAGAGGAGAATCTGTCTGACTAAACACACACCAATTAATTCCTATTTCAGGATTGTAATGGTTTCTGTTCTCTGGTGATTTGTCATTTCAGACCCTGGGAGAGAGAGTAGAACTTTGCCTTGGAACGTTCTGGAATCCCCTCCACACCTGTGCTGAGGGCACCCAGCTCTGCTGATGAATGTCCCGGGCTTTCAGCAGTGATGTCTCATTAATCACATTAAGAAACAGGCCTAATTCAAACGAGCCATAATTTAAAAGCAAGGCTGTGTTACCAGCTCTCTTTTGAGCACAGGTGAAGCAGTCCAGAAATCTCTCTGCATTTGGGATGCAGGAACAGCTGGGTATTCCCCATGGCAGGTCCTTTTCCAAGCAGTGCTCCCCATCCCAGGGACAGAATTCCCTCCATGCCCATGAAGCCCCCTGAACTCTGTTCCACCTTGCACTAACTACAGAAATTCTCATTTCTTCTTCCTGTGGACAGAATCAGAAACTCTTTGGCATCACAGCCTGAAGGACTCCAGGAGTGACACCCACAACTGGAGCTACTCCCTGCAAGAGCCACACTGAAATTGGGGTTATCAGAAGCTGCATTATTTAAAGAGGTAAGTGACTGCAAGCCAGGGATATAATTAGCATAATCTGTTCTTTAAAAGCTGCACCTGCCATTAAAGTTTTAAAGAAATAAGAACTTAGCTGAAATTCTCTTTGTAATTTCCTAACACTCATTTCTTCACCATTTTGTCAGAACAGCATAAAGTTGCTGTTGACAGAGCCTGAGCTGGGCTCAGTTGATGCAGTTTTGGTGTCTCTAAGACTGACACTGATTTTCTCAGATTTCACACAAATTTTCCACTTCACTCTCAGTATTTTGTACCCTCAGTTTGGGGCACATGAGAGCAGTGAGAAACAATTCCCTGTGTTACTGAGCACCCACCACTGTCAGCAGATGGATGAAAACACATCTGGATATTGATCTGTTGTGAGAGGGGAATGTTTTTTTCTCTAACTTGCTTCAAGAGCAACAATTGGCTCATGTTCAACCCCCAAGTCCTTTCCTCAGGGCTGGAATTTTATCCAGGACCTGATAGACCTCAGCTGTGCTTCCTTGTTTATATCTGAATTTTAAAAATGCCAAGCATCTGCACCTGTTCACCTTGAATGGCCTTCTAAGGATTATTCTAGAAAGTCAAACCCTGACTTTTTACAATCCCTCTTTGCAAGTAGGAGAAAATAGACAGGAACATTAAATTCAATGAGAAAAAAAAATAGGAACTAAGACCACAAAGGTCACTTTTCACTTGTAGCTGCAAGGATCTGTTATTTCA
This sequence comes from Chaetops frenatus, assembly GCA_013400775.1. Lineage (NCBI taxonomy): Eukaryota > Metazoa > Chordata > Aves > Passeriformes > Picathartidae > Chaetops > Chaetops frenatus. The sequence continues at coordinate 307,319 of VZTR01014189.1, read as the reverse complement.
GGTGTTGCAATGTCTAAATTCTTTTATTCACTGAGGTGCCACCTCTCCTTGGGCTTGTGAAAATTCTCCTTTAGTTACACACATTTAATGAGAAGTAAAAAGGCTTTTTAAAGCCCTGGACTCTGCAGGAACCAGTGCAGGTAGAAACACGAATTGTTTTAATATTCAGGTGTTTATTTCAGGACACAGTAGCAGTACAAACTTTGTTATTCATACACTTTTCAGCGGTAAACTGTGAAAGTCCAGAATGAGTCACAGATGTGCTAAATAACAGTTTATCTTTAAGTTTCTTAATTTTTTTCTTAGCTGGCAGGTCAGGGGCTCTGCAGGTGAGGCCCCACCTGAGGCCACTCCTTGGATCCCGTGCTGGGGAAGCAGCAGGGGGGTGGCACTGGTGGCACTGGCCTGGTCACTGTCCCCTCCAGGACATCCTGGGCTGCTGCCTGGGGGAGGGTGAGCGAGTGCCAGCCTGGGTGGGTCTCTGTGTGAAAAGGCAATTTTCAATTCCTTCAGGACCCCTGAGCCTCCCAGGCAGGGCTGTGGGGTGGGGGAACAAGGAGAGGAGATGTCAGATATTTCAGAGTTCACATTAAGTGATGGGAGAACAAGGAGAGGAGATGTCAGAGCTCAGATTATGTGGTGGGAGAAAAAGGAGAGGATATTTCAGAGTTCAGGTTATGTGGTGGGAGAACAAGGAGAGGATATTTCAAATATTTCAGAGTTTTGATTAAGTGATGGGAGAATGAGAGGAGATTTCAGATATTTCAGAGTTCAGGTTATGTGGTGCGAGAACAAGGAGAGGATATTTCAGAGTTCACATTAAGTGATGGGAGAACAAGGAGAGGAGATTTCAGAGTTCAAAGGGAAGATTTGAGCCTTTCAGAGCCAAACCCAGAAGTGGGCAAACCATGCCATGATAAAATCTGGGTTTGGAAATCCTGGTTTATCAGTTTGTTGGGGTGCTATAAAAAGCACATCACCATGGCATCCCAGCCCTTTCCAATTAAAGAAAACTATTCCTACCATTTACTTAGCAGCTCTGACAATAGCCTGCAGCAGCAGTAAAACAACTTGACTGCCTGGCATTTTACAAGATAAATTCTTCACTTCAGTCTGTTTTTTCTTGCACTGCTGCTTGCAGAGACTTAAAAAGTTACTGCTTCTTCAACAGCTGGGACTGGTATTGTTACACTCATTTGAGCTATGGATCACTGAGTACACTTTGTACCTTCACATGCCACTTTGAGAAAAATCAATTTTGGTCTTGAAGAGCTCAAACTGGTGTTGCAGAAGATCAGTGCACATTTCCAGCTGCTGCAGGGCATTGGCATCTTGATGTGGATTCGACAAAACATGACATAGGTATGGTGCAAAATTGCTTACTCTTATGTTAAGGGATCTTCTGAAAAAAAATTACACAGTAAATCAGAATACTGGGAGGATGTGCAAGGCACAGCAGCTGCAGTAAACACTTCTACATTTTTCACAATCCTAGCACAAAACCCATGATTTATGTTGATAACTATAAATTGCTATGCTAATAAATGTTGGAGGTATAATAGGGAAATCAGATAATATTTAATATAGAGATTAAAAATAACATGTAACTGATGTTGAGGAAAGAAGCAGTTTGTGTCTAGTAATGGTTAGAAGTATTTAAAAAGCTTCTGTGCAGCATTAATTGTCACCTAAATTGGATATAATGTCAATATAGTTACTCTCTACCTTTTTAAAAAAAATTATTTTGGCTCTCTGCACAGTTTTTATCCACCTGCCAAGCTTGAGAAAAGGCTCACTTACTTCCTTTGCCCTGCTGTATTTCTACATAGGCAGAGGAGTTAATTTCTCAATCTCTGTAATTTAGCAGTGGGTGTAGCCTTGCCAGTCTGAAGGACTCAGATTGCACTTCCATGGGATATTAACTGTGCTTCCAGTGAGCACAGCCCAGAAATGCTGAGTCCAGACAAGACTTTCTGCTGAACTCATGGAAATGTTCTCTGCCACATCATATTTATGAATGTTTTTGAAGGAGTAACTTTGTCTCTGAAGAGGTTCTGCTAAATCAAGGATCATCTGTTTGTAAAAATTTAACTTCATGCTGGGTCAGGTGCTGTCTGCTCTCCTGCAGCTGACAGAAGTCAGATGTGTTCTGGAGCAAAGATAAAGCAGAATATCCATTTCCCTGTGCATCCAGGCTCACTTGATGCAGATCTGTGCTTCTGTCTGCAGTTCCAGCAGCTGGAAGCTGCTGCTGCTCCCCAGCCCTTCCTTTTGCTGCCAGCATTCCCTGTGGAATGTCATCCTGTCTGTAACCTGCTGGATTTCCTTACCTGGGGCTCCTCAGGTCAGTGAGCCAGGTCAGCAAACAGAGCAGGCACAGAGGGATTGTGCTAATCAGGCTGATTGGGGCTGGGGCAGGTTTGGGATTGCTCAGAGGAGAGGCTGCCTTGGGGGATTGGTGACAGCAGGGACCTCCAGGCACTGCAGGGTGGTGACCACAGAGTCACTGAATCAGGGAATCACTGAGTCACAGAGTCACTGAATTATTGTCACTGAATCAGGGAATCACTGAGTCACAGAGTCACTGAATTATTGTCACTGAATCACAGAATTACTGAATCACTGAGTCACTGAATCAGGGAATCACTGAGTCACTGAATCACTGAATTATTGTCACTGAATCAGGGAATCACTGAGTCACAGAGTCACTGAATTATTGTCACTGAATCACAGAATTACTGAATCACTGAGTCACTGAATCAGGGAATCACTGAGTCACTGAATCAGGGAAGCACAGAGTCACTGAATTACTGTCACAGAATTACTGAATCACAGGATCACAGAGTCACTGAATCAGGGAATCACTGAGTCACTGAATTATTGTCACAGAATCACAGAGCCACTGAATCAGGGAATCACAGAATAACAGAGACACTGAATCACAGAGACACAGAGTCACTGAATTATTGTCATTGAATCAGGGAATCACAGAGTAACAAAGTCACTCAATTACTGTCACGGAATAACAGAATTGCTGAATCACTGAATCAGAGAATCACAATCACTGAATCAGTCACAGAATCACTGAATCAGGGAGTCACAATCACTGAATCACAGAGTCACAAAGCNCTCCATTTCCCAGTGGAAGCTCCAAACCTGCAGCCAACTGCAGGCTCAGGAGCAAAACCAAAAGAACAGGAAGGGAGGTTGAGCAAACAGACTTCTCCAAGGACTTACTCCTCTTTATTTTTTCTCTACAGTTTTTCAGGAAATACAGTTAAACAAGCAGGTGTGGTATTGAAATACACTCTGCATTCTTCCCACAACAAATATGGATTTGTGCAGAGACAGTCACAACTTTCCCAGTCATGCCAGCTTTGTATGTGCTCTGTTTGGAAGAAAAAGGCAGGTGAGAACTCACTGCCAAATATCAGTTCTGTAGAGGAAACTGGATAAAGGAATTGAAAAATAAGACTAAATTAAGAAATTCCAAATATTTAAGTGACTCAGCTTGGTCATAAACCTGACCTTTACTGAAATATGAAAAGGAAACAAGGATGTCTAATGTGCTTCATTAGGCAAATTCTGGATTTTTTTCTTATTGTTTCCTTTAAAAAGCAGCTGGTGATGGTGACGAGGATCTTGTGACAAATGATTTTGACATTTACACATTTTACTGAATGCTACTGGACACTTGTGATTTATTGTGATGATTTATGAGTAAAGAGGCCTACCAGTGTTGAAGTGCTGATATCTTTTCTGTAATTCTGGCAAAGATTTTCTAAACAATAATGTTCTCTTTGTGTATTCCAGGGATTCTATAGCACATGAAACATTTACATTTGTTCCTACAGGGGAAATTTCTCAATGACATCACCTTCACTTTATCTTCCTTTCTTCTTTTCAGAATACCTTTGAGCACAAATAATTTTTTTTACATTTCTAATTTTATGCTACCCCAGTTGCAGATAATTTGTATCACAAGTGATTGGATTAGGAGCCATCTACTTATCCAAAATATTGCCAGGATATCCAGTCTTGCTCAAGCTCCCTTTTAGAGGGAACAAGGCTTCTGTAGGCATCAAATACACCCAATATATTTCTTTTCAAAGAACCCTAAAGAAAGAATCACTTCATCTTGGAGGGGGTGCTGTTGTTCCATTTTTGTTAACAAGACAAATAATATTTTGTTAACAAATATCAGGAGCCTGCTTGATAGATGAGGACACCAGAGAAATAAAAGGGAATTTGGGGCAATGTGAGGCCGAATCCAGTCATGGAAATCACCATCAGGAGGTGGATCAGTGGTTCTGTTACCAAAAATCAGTGCAGGGATGTTGGGTCCAAGCTTTGCTGCTGCTGCTGGCCAGGTGTTACAGGCCAGAACCACTGGAGCATTTGGATGCAGAATTCCCCCATGGTGAGCAGAGTTTCCTGATGCAATTTGAGCCCTTTCATTCCCATCTCATTTTACTTAACAAAGAAATCTGCCCCATTTAGAAGAAAATTCCTCCTTCCCCCATCAGAAATGAATCCCTCTGTTCAAAACCCAGGAGGAACAATGTGAACATTTCCTGGAAATCCTCCTGGTGTTTCTGTGTGATTAACTGTCAGACTGGCAAATTGATTTGATGAAGTTATGGCAGTGGAAAGCCACTTGTGTGAGCCCTAGCATGCAATTCCAGACTGTTCCCATGCTCTTCAGGAATTGTTCTTCCTGTACATTGGCTTTCCTGACCATGGGACCATATGCTAAAAAGTTTATTTTCAGGAGCAGAATCAGTTGATAAAGCTGAGTTATATTTATATTATCTTCTCTGTTGCACTTAAAGAAAGCAAAAGTCAGTTTTGGAGATTTTCCTAATTAGTCATCACCTTGACTGGAGTGTGTGCTCAAGGAAGAATGCCTCATCCATGGTCTATTTTTTCATTGCTTTTCTATTTATTTCTTATGTTGAGGGTAATGTTTGGAGCAGCATCACTGCTCATTACCCTGCTTAGGACTTGACTGTTTCCTCTAACTGCCAGGATCTTTTTTTGGAGAAAAAGATACTTTTCCTCTCAGTTTGCTGTTTCTAAATTCAAAAAATATTTCACATGCTCTTTTTGCACATATACCCTTTTTGCAGTTTCTGCAATACTATGCTTCATATACAAAGCTAAAATTATCTGCATGTTCAATTATAGGTGACTTCAAAATTAGTTCATTTATGGAAAATGTTTTTCAATGAGTGTCTGAAACAATTCTACCCCCATTCCTTCTTACACACAGAAGTAAACCCATATTTTTTTCTTTCTTCCTCCTCTCCTTACTGCCTTACATGAAAAGCAGATTTTTTTTTTTTCCCTGTCCAATTATTCCCTGTTTTGCTGCATTTTTGGACATCTTTGAAGAAGCTACTCTAGGCAGCTAACATAGAAGGAACTGAAAACTCATAAATTATTAAGATAATCTCCCTCCTTGCCTCAGCTGGCTCCAGTCAGTGCTCTTTTAAAACCTCCTCAGCCTGTTTTGACTTGTAGTGGCTGTTGAGAAGGATCTGGAGCTTCTCCTGGTCATGGCCAAGTGTGCACTCCACACTTGCAAAGATTCTCTCTTGTTAAATCTGGCCTAAAGGGATTTGAAGCTCACTGGGATGAGATGTATCTTAAATATTGACTGAAAAGAGCCCAAAAAGTGGGAGTTCAATTTCTTTGATTCTGCTTTAGCAGCACTCATTACACCTGGTGTTTTTCCTGCTCTGTAAACAGCAAATGCACCAGGCATAGAATCAAACCCAAAGCTCACCTGGAGCTGCACCTCTGCCAGGAGTACATTAACTTGTCAGAAATTCATTAAAATGCTCATTTGGGAGTGTTCCAATGAAAGGATTTTGACACAGAGACAGAAGAAGCAGCAGAAGGATACAAGAAAACCATGAGTTAATTACTTGAACTTAAAAGCCCCAACCAAAATATCAAAAGAAAAGAGCAGAGTTTATTTTTGCTTTAATACTTGTGGCACTTCTCACAGATACATCTTCTTTACCTGTGGTGCTACAAAAGACCTTTTTGAGACATGAGTTATTATGAGAAAAACTATGTTCTTACATTAAACATCTTTATTAATATGGATACTGTGTGATTTAGCTGTGCCTAGCTTCAAAACACCATGTTTTGGAAAGAAAAAGTGCAACCAGAATTTCGAATGGATGTGAGAAATAAGTATTTGTGGATGGATACTTCACTGACAATTCGACTTTAATCCTTATTCAAATTGAATTCCCTTTGAGAAAGCTTAAGGCCATCAATCTATTACCAGACAACAAAACTGACTATTACTCATTCGAGTTGGTTTTAGTTTTTTATTAAACCTGAAGGAAGGGTGGTGAATGAATGTGTTTGTAAAGCCAGCCTGCAAAAGCACAGCAGACTGATAGTCATGTTTAATTTGGTAAGGAAAGAGCTTTGGTGCAGTTTGTGTTTTCTGATCCTTTACTTCCCTCAGTTCTGATTCCTCCCCCCTTCCTTTGCCCCTTGCTGTTTTCTAGTGCTCTGTTATTTTGTGTTTTTTTCTATTGCTCAGTTATTTTGTGGTTTGTTCTGTTGCTCTGTTATTGTGTGTTTGGTTCTTTATTCATCCTGCTCTGGCTCAGGGCAGAGTGAGGCTCCTGCTGCTGTGGGATTCACCACTGGCTGAGGTGTCTGTGCTCTCCAGCTGCTCTCTGGACACCCCCAATCTTACACAAAACTCTTTTCGTGGCAAAACCTTTGAAATCTGCAGGGAAATCCTGGTGATGCCACATCTGGCTTGCCTTCAGCAGGATGTGGAGGCAAGCAAAGCAGCAGGACAGAGCAGATCTGGGATTTACCCTGAAACAGGGGACATTTGGGACAAAACTCTGCAGGGCTGCCCCAAACCCAGAGCCCTCCAGGCAGCTGGAGCTGGAATCCCACACTCAGCAGGGCAGGAGCAGCTGCTCTGTGCCACTGCAGAGCCCTAAACCATTACCTGGGGTGCCACAGCAGGGACAGGACTGGAGCTGGCACAGATTTTGCACCTGCAGGGAGACTTTTAGAGTCCCTGAGTGGTTTGGGTGGGAAGGGACCTTAAAGATCCTCTCCTTTCAAACCCTGGGACATGGGCAGGGACAATTTCCACTGTCCCAGGCTGCTCCAAGCCCCATCCAGCCTGGCCTTGGGCACTTCCAGGGATCCAGGGGCAGCTGCTCTGGGCACCAGGGCCTCCCCACTTTTTTAGTTAAGAATTTCTTCCTGATATCAAACCTAAATCTACCTTCCTTTAACTTAAGGTCATTAATGTTCATCAGCCATTTCCCCATTCTCAGGTTCACTCTGCTGGGTGGGGTCTGCAGCTGTGCCCATCTCTGCCCTGTGCCAGAGATTTCCTTGTCCTTTTAGATTCTTTTAGATGAACAGCATTGCTTTCCTCCCCTCCTGCTCTTTAAAATAAAAATAAAAAAAATAATAATAATAGGCACATCTCTGCCCTGTGCCAGTGACTTCCTCATCCCCAAACCTCCCTTTTATATGAACAGCATTGCTTTCCTCCCCCTCCTACTCTTTAAAATAATACTAATTTGTTTATTTTGCAAAAAAAAAAAAAAATATGGGTTTCCGCTTCAGGAGAGAAAAAAAAAAAAAAATATGGGTTTCCGCTTCAGGAGAGAAAAAAAAAAAAAAATATGGGTTTCCGCTTCAGGAGAGAAAAAAAAAAAAAAATATGGGTTTCCGCTTCAGGAGAGAAAAAAAAAAAAAAACACTTTTAGGGGACCAGCCAGGACCAATAAAAGTCCTGGATACTAATTAAGGCAGACACACGTTAATAGATTGCTTTTCTAGAGGTTTGAAATCACCACACGTTGTAAAGTCAGGATTAATCGTCTTTCAGTGACATGTAAATGAGGACAGGTTATTATTTGGAAAACAGGAGCAAAACCTGTAGCCTATATCTCATTAAGTTATTTTGGTCTAGAACCACAATAACCAGTGTTGCTTGGGGCTGAAACAGATGCCCAGTATTGGGATTAAGGACATGTTTATGCATCTTTTAAAAGAAAAGCCCAGAGAGGAGGACAGGGCAGGATTGTGTACCCAGGCAGCTCTTCTGAGCAGGCAGGGGACAAGAATGACATTGCTCACCTCCTTCCTTTTTCATGAACAATTCTTTAAGGAGTGAAACTCCCCACCAACAGCAGGAGTAGTGGCCTGGATGTGCTGCTCACTCACAGCACAAGCAGCACTTCAGGGAGAGTCACTGTTCCAGTTCCCCTCCTGGCAGTGGCATCATTAGGGTTTTGTTTGGATTTCAGATGTTGAGCACACTGTTGGTACAATAACACCAAATGATTAATGGCCCATCCCAGGAAACGTGTCACGTCAATAAAGCTGGGTTTTAATAGCACTGCTGCAATTCCCCAGCTGAAAGAATTTCAAGAGTCAGTTAAGACAAAACCTATTTTTCTTTATCAAAATTCCTTAGCAGTTCTGCACCTGAGCACAGAGGACAGAATGGGCTCAGTAACCACACAGAGGATTATTGCCACTCTGCTCCCATTCTCTCACTCCTTATCAGGGAAGAGAACAAAAAAAATTACTGCTTGCAGTTCCTGGATCTCCCACCATCCCAGCAGCCAGACTGACCGCTGTTGAAAAAAAAAAAGCCTGGAAATATCACTGACTTCAAGCTACCAGAATGCAGGAGCTGTGTGCCCAAAAACATTAATTGGAATATTCAAAAAGGTAATTTGTTTCCTTTGTGGGTTTTTTTTTTTCTTTTGTGCGTGGGACGAAAACATCCTCTATGAGGCCTTATCCTCTTCTCTTGGTGGTGTCTTTCAGCTGGAAATTGGTCATAAATTGGATTGAAGGTGATGACAACTTGCAGGTTTTGCATTGCCCCATTTCTTCAGCCACAGTTTGTGCCCCCAGGAAGGCAGATGAAGCCTCCTAAGGTCAGCTAGACCTGCTGAAGAGAGAATAGTTAATGAAAGGGAAAAAAAACCAAAACACAAACCTCTAGATGTCTGGAAATGCTGCTGCTGAAAAGCTCGAAAATTATAATACTCAAACTGATTACATGAAATTTCCAGCTGTTAAAAGCTGAACTTGATTCCTCCTTTAATCACTCTGAACACATAATACATGTCTAAAATTAAAGGTCACCCACTCACCCAGGGCCCTACAAACGTGCTTTGACATTAAAAGGTTTACAATTAAAAGCCACCAGGGCTGGGAGGTGCCAGCAGGGAGGGAGCAGGGCTGCTCCTGGGGCAGGGAACTCTTTTTTATTTTGTGCTGGGGCTGAGGGAGAGGGGCTGGCTGGGTCAGGCAGGGGGGACCTCTCCTGCTGTCCCTGCTCCTGGGGGTGGCCGAGCTCAGGAGGAGGGGCAGGGATGCTGCCCATGGCCAGCAGTGTCCCAGGCACTCCTGCAGGGCTGGGACAGGCCTGGGGTGACCCTGGGCAGTCACAGCAGTGTCCTGGTGCAGCCAGGGATCCCTGGGAGCAGGGACAGCCCCAGATGTGCTGGGGATCCCCAGGACCAGGGACAGCCCCAGATGTGCTGGGGATCCCTGGGAGCAGGGACAGCTCCAGATGTGCTGGGGATCACCAGGACCAGGGTCAGACACAGCCCCAGATGTGCTGGGGATCCCCAGGACCAGGGGCAGCCCCAGATGTGCTGGGGATCACCGGGACCAGGGTCAGACACAGCCCCAGATGTGCTGGGGATCCCCAGGAGCAGGTGCCCAGATGTGGCACAGCTGGAGCTGCAGGTCAGCCTGCAGAAAACATGAGAATGCCAAGTGAAAAGAGCAAGGGGGGGCTGAGCCCAGGGCACCCCCAGAGCTGTGTGGGCACAGGGACAGCCCCGAGCTGCCCCAGAGCTGAGCTCTGCCCCAGCCCTGGCAGCAGGAGCCCCAGAAGAGCACAGCTCTCAAGGCCATTACACTTTGATGCATTAATGCTTAGGAGAAATCTGGCTGTTCCTCTGCTTAAAATTATTTCTTTACCAGTAGAGTGGTGATGTTTTCTTTTCTTTAGATTTCTGTCAAAAAACAATTGGTGTGTCAGCTTGCATTATGTCACATCCTTTGGTGAGACACGAGCTGACATTCTGTAACCCAAAGGTATTTCAACATATCATGTCAGAAACTGGGAGCAGGAATACAGGCTCTTTTCCTCTCTGTCTTGGCAGGAGTTCTTGTTTTCCACTCTTATTTTAATTCCTCTTGATTGCCAATTTAAAAAAAAAAAAAAAAAAAAAACAACAAAAAAAAACACTGCAAAGAGAAGTGTCCAGTTTTGCTGCCTGTGCTCAACACCCCTCGCATCCTTATTTCTGTTCTTTGAGGAAATGCAGGAAAGCCATGAAAGCAGAAGAAAATCTACCCAGGTGAGAGAACTTGCTTACCAAAATCACCTGTGAGACTTGACAACTTGCAGAAAGATTAATTAAAGAGAAATTTGAAAATTAAAGGAACCAAAAAAACCCCCAAGGAATCAAAAGAAATCAGTGCATAAGAAACCAGAGGAAGCTGATGCCAGTAATCATCATTTTATGGGATGGTACATGTCAAGGATTGAAACTGAGAGATTTTTTTCCTTTTTTCAAGGAGAAATCCAGGCCAATTTATGCTGCAGTCTCAGTGTGATGGGATTAGGAACCAGCCCTAGGCCTCCTCCCTTTGCTCTTGGTTCAGTGTGAATTTATGTGCCCCTGACCTCTCCTGGTCCCTTACCCAATTTATATACTCATCCATTCATTTGACTGTGTGCTTTTTCATTGATGCTTTTCCAGAAAGAAAAGGAAATAGAACCTCAGTGGTGTTTGTTCTCCTTTCTACTCCTTTGTTATTCACTCTCTTTTCTGTCACTGCTGTGTTCTTTCTCTTCTTTTCTGTTCTTCCTTCTTTGATTCTGTTCTTCCTTCTTTGATTCTGTTCTTCCTTCTTTGATTCTGTTCTTCCCTTTCACATCTCCTCACCACACTGCACTTCTCCTTACTTTCAACCCTCCCCTCCTTTCTTCTTTTTCTCCAATCACCTCATGGACCCCACTCTTTCCCTTGTACTATTTTACATTTCTTCTCACTAGAATTTTCTTGTCTTGCTCAGGAGTTGAATTTTGCTGGAAAGGACTTCCAAAAAGCTGCTGTGAGTTTAATTCTGCTGTGATAGTTACCTGAGAGGAGGCTGCTTTGGCCTGCATTAATATTTACAGACTTGTTTTATGAATCTGAAGATTGATTTAGCATGAAAGCAATGCAGGGGAACAGATGAACCATGGAAAAGGTAAGGTCTACTTGGCAAAGATTCATAAATCTAAAAGCCAGGCTGAGGTGAGCAGCTTTTAGCACCTAATGACTGAAAATCATCAAATGTCTAAAGTCTTAAACAAGTTCAAAACTTATCTTTCACAGGCAGCAAAGAATGATCTTTAATGGTTAAATACATTCTCCAACTTCTTACAGAATTACAGCCTTTCTCTTTAAAATGTATAAACCCTCAGGAGTTCAAGCAACAGCAGTTTTCCTGGGTAGTCAGATGATAAATATGCTATTTGCTAATATCATGTATGCATTTCCTTACAAAAGCACAACATATTTAAGATATTTTTGGTAGTCTCCTCCTTTTCTTTTTCAAAAATTATGGGGCTTTTTTGCCACCGAGTTGGTTTTTTTTGTCCTTCTAGATACTAAACCCAATCACTTTTCAAGGTCAAACCCTGCAGTACAGATTTAATTTCAGCATGGACACGTGAAATTGTAATCAACCCACAGTTATTATTAACTCCAACACAATATTCCTCTTAGAAGTGAAACGTGGAATGACTTTTGCCACCCCCTGCTGCAGAACTGCTGGGCTTTTAGACCAGTAGAAAGGAACATTTTGGAATCAAATGTGACATCCAGAGGTTGGGCTGCTCTGTCTCTTATGCACAGTAAGTTCTCTAATGGAAGTGTTACAGCTCGCTCTGAACAGAGGATTTAACACATTTGCTGCCCATCTCTGCTGGCAGGGAGAGGCAGGGACAAGCTCAGTGTCTGTCACACAAAGTTGGTGTTTAGGAGTAAGACACGTTCTTCTCCTGGCAGCTCTGAAGCAGTGGGAGGGAAGGCTCCTGGGAAATGTACCCTGTAATCCTCAAGGACTTTGCTTTCCCTTTGTGCTGTGTGTTATTTTGTGCTAGGGGAAGTGAGTTGAACTCCAGGGTGAGTTTTGATTCGTGCTCGTGCTGTCTGTACCCAAGAGGCTGCCTTTTACCTGTAAATTCATTTCACTTTAAGACAAGGAGAATAATCTGTTTTCCTTGAACCACTGAGCTCTCCAAACTCTACCAGGGAGACATGTCTAAAACAGTAAGTTTACTTTGATATTTCCTGCACTTTTTTTTATGTATGGTGAACACTTCTCAGTTTAGGGCTAAAAGCCTGGCTCATATAATCAAGGCCCATTGTAAAAAAGAAAAGTCAAAGTGTGCAATTAAAGAGTAAAACTGCAAGGCAGTTCTGTTTTCAAGAGGGTTTTTTCCCTATTATTGCTATTCCATCATGCAAGGTGATGCTTATACAGCTGCTGTGAGTCTCTCACGTGTAATATCCATATCCACATCACAAAAATGCACATTTTGGAAAACAAAGTGGCACCTATTCGGGATGGAAATGTACAGGAGAAATCACTGCAGAGAAAACCAAAAAGGCCTGCGGGCACCTACCCTAAATTTTGAATAAAATCGTGCAACTGGGCACAAGGTGTGAAGAGAACTTGCAGCAGATCCACGTGCCTTGGTTCTACTCAAGCACTGAAGGAAATTCAGTGTCAATGAAACCATTTTCTAGCACCACCCATTGTTCTCCTGGAAAAATGTGGTACTTCAGGAGGTTTTTGGTAGAATTCTGTGCTCCTTTGGTGTTTATGCTTTGGCAAATCAACCCCCCTGCATTCCAGAGCTCTGCAGCTGAGGGCTCTGTGCTGAGCCACACCTGGCACAGCCCCGGAGCATTTCTGAATAGTGAGAGCCAAGCAGCCAAGTCAGAGATGGAAACCTTGGCAAAAGTTTTAGGAATAAACTCAGCCAAACCCCTAAACCCCCTGTGAACACTGCTTGGTTTTGTACCTGTTCTAAATTCATTGCTCTGGTGGGTAAGTTGTAAAATAGAGCAGGAGGTGCAAATGGTGTTTGTGAACAGAGTGGTTTTCAAAAGTGTCCTGAAGATCACTAAAGCATCACTGCAAGCAAGGAAGAATCTGATGCTTGGTTGTTTTTTCCTGCTGCAAAATCTGTGGTCTTTATCAATATTTGAAGAGTCAAACCATTCCTCCCAAAATGATTAATGGAATCCCCATACACATAGGGAAAAAGGTTTAAATTTGATTTTTTTTTTAATTTTTATTTTTAAGTAATCTAAGAATAAATTGTTTTCACATAGATTTTTTTTTTTCTGAACCTATATTGAAGCATTTGAATTGTGCCCATGGAGCTACATTTATAAGAAAAAGTATTACCTTTTATTAGATCACATAGTATATCTTGAAAAAGAAGCATCTCAGACTCCCAAATGCTTTCTTGGCCCCTCTGTAGGGATATGGAAAATAATCTTGCTGGGAGGAAGAGAGCTCAAGGGAGAATATAGATGTCCTGTTAATCAGGACACAAAAAAGAAAGCAGAAGCAGTGATGTGACAGTGACTGGTGGGAGGAAATCTGGCAAACGGCAGAGAGAAGATTGGGAGATTTGACAATTTGGGAACTGCATGTATAATTTATAAATCCAGGCTTATTTTATCAATTTCGTGTAGCACTCTTGCTCAGTCTGTGTTTAATCTGCCACTGGCTGGCTGGGACTGTGCCACAGATCACACACGGTGAGAGAGCAGGTCCAGGAGGGGCCTGGGAAGGGAGCACAGGATCTGAGTTTTGCTCAGTAAGGCACTGCCTGTGCTAAATGCACTGCTTAAACCAAGGGAAACTGCTGCTCTCAGCTTGTCCTCTGAATGAGAGCAGGGGGAGCTGCCTGGTGAGAGAAGGGATGGGAGAAGCTCTTCTGGGAGCTGCTGAAGTGCAGGCTGATCAGCAGGGCACTGAGGCTTTCACACTATGGAAGAATTGCCCAAAACTCCAGGCTCTCTCAGGGTTACAATGGTCCCAGAGAGAAGGTTTTGATTTTCTGGATTTTTGTTTGCCTTTTTGCCTTTTATTTTGGGAGCTGTAAGTCCAGGTTCTTTCTCCATTACCATGGCCTGGATAATAATTTAAATTTATGGTCTCCACTTCCTTTGTAGGTGCTGTCAGGTCTCACAAGATGAAACTGGAGGCTGCAGTACTTTGTGTCAGGAGTGGGAGCTTCTCTCATTCTCCTGCCTCCTGCTGTTCAGCCTTTGGTTTCCTCCTGCTCATTTTACTGGTACAAAATGTTCAAATTTGGCTTTCCACCAAGTGTGTGTTTACCAGCAGCACTTTGGCAAAACAACCTTCCCTTCCTCCTCCCTGGGTATCATGGCCTGGAGGGACTTTTAAGTGAGGACTGAGCCCAAGTTTCTGTTTGTGTCACCCTGCCCTGGCAAGGGAAAACGTGTGACAGAGCACTCCAGCTGGAGCTGCAGAGGGAGCAGGGTATGCTCTCCACACCAGCACAGGTCAGCACATCCACGCTTGTTCTTCCCCTGCCTTCTTTAAAAGGTAAGTACTGTCCAAAGTTTAGTTATTTTTTTTTATTTTCTTTAACGTGTCTTTAAGCATTTAGGATCACCAAGGTGGTGTTCCTGTGATCCCAAGCTGCTGTTAGAATACAAGTATTCTCTAAAAACAAATGCAGCACAGCTGTTCTGACAAAAATGTGTGCCCTGGGTGCCCAGCCTGGAGTGGCACCCCCAGGAGGGAGGCACAGCCCAGCCCTGGGCCCTGGGACTCCTTGGTGCCAATGACCAACCAATTAATCCAAATACAGGAATTTTTTCATCTTATCTGTACTTGATAAGGCTTTTTACATAATGAAATATTCAGATTATGGATAAAATGACTCCCTTTCTCTCTCAGAGCAGTTAGAGCTTCCTTGTGTGAGGAAGAGGAGGGGCAGGCTCTGATCTCTTCTCTCTCATGAGCAGTGACAGGACCTGAGGGAATGGCCTGAAGCTGAGTCTGGGGAGGTTTAGGTCGGATTTTAGGAGAAGATTCTTCATCCAGAGGGTGTTCAGGCACTGGAACAGCTCCCCAGGGAAGTGGTCACTGCCCTGGGAGTCCAGGGAGAATTTGGATGATGCTCTTGTGCAAATTTGGACAATGCTCTCATGCACATGGGGTGGCTTTGGGGCTGCTCTGTGCAGGGCCACGAGTTGGACTTGGATGATCCTTGGGATTCCCTTGGGATTCCCTTCCAACTCAAACTATTCTGTGTCTGCAGCTCCTCTGTGCTGTTTGCATTCGCTCTCCACAGAGCCCCAAACAGCCATTCACAAAATCCATTCACAAAATCAGAATTATCTGAATGGAAACTGTTCCTTTGTTGAGAATTCCTCCTCAGCAGCCCGAGGGCTTTCTGTGCCACTGCCCTGGCAATAAATGGCTTTATGGGACAAGACAAGCTTGTCAGGACATGAAGAGATCAGAAAGGTCAGATTTTTGGGGAGAAAACACCTGAAAAGGTTTTTTTTAAGGGACAGTCTATATTGTGTAGCTGCCCCATAGATGACATTTGGTATTTACCAGGTCATTTAAAAATGTCTGCTGAGTTTGGCTTTAACTTCACTGTGCTGAAGAGTGAACAACGTTTAGTAGGAAATGTTGGATTCACTGGAATTTTCTGAAATGCATCCTATAAATCCACAGCTGAGCTCGTCTCCTCTTCCTACAGCCAATGCCAACTCCCACCTGTGCAACCATGAAAATTATGGCAGAGGAACAATGTGTTAATTTTGACAGAAGTGTCAAATTTGCCTTCATTTTTTTATTTTATTTGCCATATCATGTCACTAAAGGAAACACAGAGGAAATACTTTAGAGTTGCTTTTCAAAAACAAGTTCTAGCAATTCAAGAGACTTTTTTTTCAAACAGTTATTTGCTATTTTTAGTTTCTGTTGTAATATCCACTTTTCTAGTTGCTTCTTTTTTTGGTACCAGAAGGAATAACAGGATCTTTAAAGGAAAATTTTGATTTCTGAGGCTAGCCTTGTTTCTCAGAGCTAATCTTACTCAGTTTCTACTACTTTTTGTTTGTTTGTAACAAGAAGTCTTCTCATGCAAAGCAAACATTTATGAAAATGAGTAAACATTTCCTTTGGAAATCGAGGCTTTTAAGCCAATTTTAGTGAAATTATGCTACAATTGATGTATCAGAGCAGAAATAGCACATTGCATGTCTTGCTTAGCCTGGGATATAAAACTGCACTTTAGGGCAGCCTTGCTAATTTAATTGTTTCTCTTCTGTGCAATGACCATTTAATTTTTTTCTTGATTTTTTCAAGTCGTTCTGGAAGGTGTCTTTGTGTAGATCCCATTCTCATGAATGTTCAATTTGCATGTTTTGAAAAAAAATTTTTTTTTAAAATTTGAAATCTGAAAACTAAACAGGACAAGTATCAGGCAAAATGCAGAAAGGATCCCTTCAGCCAATCCTTGTGGGATTAGAAATCCTGTGTTCCTCAGTTCCTGACTGCTCCAATTCCAGGATTCCCTGGGAGAGGTAAGAAGCAGTTTTGGGATGTGATTTATAGATGTACAAGCACATGGTAGGAGTGCAGTCCAAGGACTCCTTACTTATATCTCATTTTAGCTCTTATCAGTGTGTTAATGGAGCACAGCTTCATTCCTGTAGCTGGTTTTACCATGGAAGACTATAAACCAATATATATTTATGATACCTCTTTTCTGACATTATAAATCTGTTAAATTTCTGTGTTTTCCGTATCTATCTATAATAAAAATAGATAGATGATTATTATTGTGTCTTGCCACTAGATGTGTAAATTTAAGAGAGACAATTTAAGACAGGCATCCAAATTAAAAACAGTTTCCTGCTTTTGACTTAGAAATCTGGCTTTGACTTAATTAAATAATAATCATAATTTTTTAAAAAAGCTTCATGGGAATGCAGGGAGTCTTGGCTGCCTGGAAATGTCCATTTTCATCTGATATTGTGCCTGTTAATTGCTTGGCCCACCTCGCTGGGGCAGAGCTCCAAACCATTACAGCTCCATGGAGCACCGTGTGCAGCTGGGAGAGCCATCCCAGGGAGGGCTCCACAGCCCTCTGGAGCTCTGCAGCTTCACCTGGAGGCTTTGCTGGGGAGGGCAGGCTCAGAAATCAGGAATTCTCCAGCCTGAAGGGGCCACTTCCACTGCACCTTGAGCCTCTTGTGCTCCATCCCACAGGAAAACCCTGCCTGGTGGTGGCTGGAGAGGGAAAATTCAACACCCAAGACAGCAAGTGGGACCTGACTCTGAGGCACTGGCTGGTCCTCACAGAGTGGGGATGATGATGATGCTTTTAGCTTTTGGATTTTAGCTTTTCTATTTTCCATACATTTGTAACCCTGCAGTTCTTTGGTGTATAACTCTAAACTCCACACGCAGTGTGAGCTGCTGCTCTCCCATTTTGGGCAGACACAGCAATTCCTCTCCAGGCCTGGCAATCAAGGGCACCTCACTGTCTCAGGCCCTGAGAAATGGAAAAAAAAAAGTGAGTTGGGGGTGAGCAAATTTGGGGTAAATTTCTTCATTACTTGAAGCTGTAATTGGAAGATGAAGCCCCAATATGCAAATGGACCAAACTTATCAAAGTGTGAAAATCCATGACCCATCATCCATTTTTGGGTGTAGCCCCTGGGGGGCTTCATCTGCCCAAAATGTACCTGAAGGCCTTTCAATAAATAGAACTGCTTTTATTCCCTTCATTCTGCCTGGCCTCTCTTTTTAGGTAGCCCCAAAAGGGCAGCAGAGAAGAAAAGTTCTGGAGTCCAGGTGGTGCCAAGAAGAGCTGGAGTTCCTGAGCCTGTGTGGGAGGTCTGTCCCCTCCTCCTGTGCCAGGATTTGGCTTTTCCTTTCCTTTCATCGTGGCCAAGACCTTCTGAGCAGAATATCTTTTTCCTGCCCAAAATTGGAGCACACTTGTGCTGCAGCACTCAGCATCAGGTCAGCACCAGACCCAGCCAGCAGCCCAGGATGGTGAGAGCTTAAAAACCACAAGATTCAGTTCCCAATAGCTGCTTGACAGGTGCTGTAGGCAAATGTTGCTTTAGCTACCAAGAATTGCATTTGAAGGAGTCTCTGGCCTAAGGGACACTCAGGCCTGTGCATTGACATATTTCAGTTCAGTACAGAGCAGCTGCATTGCTTAGGACATTTCATGTCCTACTCTATTATATATTTGTCCATTTATATTAACCCCTGGAATCTTAGAAATGGGAGAATGTCCTGGGTATTTCTTGGTGTAAGATGTGAATCCTGGAGTGGATATGTAATACTTCTTTTTTTTTTTTTTTTTTTTGTGTCTATCCTATCTGTGACCTCCTGTGTCTGATACCCATCTCCTGCCAGTGTCTGCCTTGCAAATATTTCCTTTTCTAAGCAGAGCACCCTCTCCCTGCTCTTCCTGCCAGGAGGTCTCAATGCAGCCGAGTCTCTGCTGGATCTCTGAGCCAGATCTGAGGCAGCAGAGTCCTCTTGGATAAAGAAGCAACATCATCCAGGGAACACCAGCAGGGATCAAGAGTAGCTTTTCAACCAGGGAAATACCATCTAGAGATCAAGGGAGGTTTCCAGCTGGTTCTTTTCCACAGTGGCCCCACACCCTCTGTTCCACCTGGCCTTGTGCTCAGCCAGTTGGACACAAGAGGGTGGAGAAAGATCCTTTTTGACTTAAGTGCAACTTTCATTTTACAGCTCAGGCTTTCCTGCAATAAAACAAAATGGAAGTAAAATCCCTGCAAAGAAAACAACGTTCTCAAGAGGCCCTTGAGAGCCCCCAGTCCAACCCCCTGCTCAAACAGGGTTAGGCAGGGCAGGATGCTCAGGATTTTGTCCATTCAGGTTTGGGGGTCTCCCCAGAATCTTCTAGGAGGTGTTAACACAACTGACCAGCTGCTACAACCAAAAAGCAATTACTGCTGCAGCAGGACGTGGTTTTGCTTAACAAGGACCTTCCCCTTTTTCCTAAAGACTGCTGGAACAGAGGAAGGATTGAGGAGGAGCAGAGGGAACAGAATTGGACTCTTTAAATAATTACAAACTGCTTTATCCCATGTGGTGCCTGCACTATGTGGTGGAGCAAGTTCTCAGAAAAGATTTAGGTAAATCTTAAGAGTGGTCATAAGTAAGCAGTGCAAAATCTTCCCCAAAATATCCCAGCTGGAATTCAACCATGGAACTCACACCAAGCACTGCAAAACCTTCCCCCCCCCAAAAATATCCCAGCTGGAATTCAACCATGGAACTCACACTGAGCACTGCAAAACCTTCCCATCCCAAAAATCCCAGCTGGAATTCAACCATGGAACTCAAACCAAGCACTGCAAAACCTTCCCATCCCAAAAATCCCAGCTGGAATTCAACCATGGAACTCACACCGAGCACTGCAACATTTGTGGAAGAGCAGATGTCCAATACTGCTCCAAAAGCAGCCCTGAAGCAGCACTTGCTTTGGATTTGTAACTGTATTTTTTTTTTTTTTTTTTTTTGCTTGGGGAGCTGTGAATTCATATTTTCTGTTATTAGAGATAATAAATATCTCTTAATACTGAAGTTAAATTTAGCTATTTGCATATTTAACAGTCATATTGTTTAAAAATTTAAATAATAACAGTTAACTTACTCGGAATTTACTTCATCACTAAAATATTTGTACTCCAAACCTGGGATATTTTGCAGGTTCTTAGATTCACTTTACAGACAGCTTGTCAGTGAGTGGGGGTTACATGTGTGGCCTGGTGACACATTTTTGACAATCTGTTGCCAGAATATCTATCAAGAAGTTTATCTGTAGGCTTCATTTATTAAAAAGAAAATTAGTAGCTGGTTTTGTTTTTCTTTTCTGCTTAAGGAATGATTTTGGCTTGTTTTGTTGTCGTTTTATTTTTTCCCTGTGTGTTTGTGGTGGTTTTTGTGTTTTTTTTTTCACTGCAGCATTTGCAGTTTGATTTGAATTACCCGAAGGAATAAATTCCTTTTTTAGTGATGAGGATTAAAAGAGAGCACCAAGGTATTACTACAGTCAGACAGCATTCCACAGTGTCCTATATTAATCATTCCCTGAAAGTAAAGATTTGCATGTTCCCCATTAATTATCCCACCTCTAATTGTACCCTCTTGCCATAAGACCCTAATGAAAGTGCTATTTATATTAATAAAGCATTACACTCCTAAGAACAAGCCATCACACTGGCCTTCACTCCACATATAAACACTAAAATTAAAAAGGAAAAAAACCCAAGAAGAGCTCTACCCCAAGCAGAAGGAGGAGAGTGAGAGTGTCTGGCAGCTTATGGAAACACAGCACATCCAAAATCACCTCTGACTGCAGGCTGAGGGGCACATCACACCTCAGACAACCCCTTTTCCTCCCTCAGGGAAAGGAATTCTCTTTATCTACTCAATTAGCATGCAAAATTAACGCTGTTCCTGAGAATATTAGTGATCAGAATTTTAGTAATGCTCCTATCTGAGTTCATCTCTCTGCGTTTTCCATGAAAATGAAGGAGGGAGCAGAATTGTACTGGGAGAGTCCTGTGAAATCCCTGTTTATCAGATATTTATCCTCTGCATTTGTACAGGAGACTCTTGAAAATGCCCAGATTATTGCATTTCAGAGGAGAAATTTGGTTTTTTTGCCTTTTCTCAGTGGGCTTACTGTGATAGTTGACACTTCTCAGTAATATTTAATCACGGTGTGGAGTTGATGCAGAGTGACTTAACTGAAACATGTTATTCTATTTCTTTAAAATAACTCTGTCACATATTCATAAACAAATATAGAGGTCAGATAATGTTACTTGTCAGCTCTGACTATGCCCTGGCCTGTATTTGAAAGTGTGGAGAGAGCAATCCTAACAAGAGAGCAGCACTGCTGCATTTGAATGATCTGCTTTTTGTCCTTTCCTTATTTAATAATCCTGCCTGCTTAATTTGGCAATAAATTAAGCACTGCTGTTAAAACCAGATTTTCATTGGGACTGAAGGAGCAGTGTCCCTGCTAAGGAGAAATGATTGCAGGGAAGAGGTCTGGTTTATTCATCCTCACCTTAACTGAGCTGCAGGGCTCTGGATTTAGGTTCCAACCAGTCCCTTCCTGCCAAAGCTCAGTCTAAACCAACAAAGTGATTTTAGGATCCTTGGAAAAGATGCCTTAATCTGCATATTTCCCTTTTCCCCTGCTCCTTTCCTCCCACTGGGATGTCTTCCCCATGCTGCCCTCTCTTCTGAGGTCCTCCTGTGTAAAGTCTGTGGCCAGGCTCAAAAGGTAAAAAATATATATTTATATTAAATATATATATATATATATATCCATCTGTAAAATGAGAAATATGTATCATATATCAAGCAATTTGTAATACCTAGAATTAATTTCTTGCCAGGAAAGTAAAATTATCTAATAATATACTTTACTAAAGCTGTTCCATGGCAGTGAGCATGATTAAGAAAGAGCAGTTTTCATCCTATAAATTATATTTTAAAATTAAATTTTAATAACGCAGTAATGCTGTCATTCATGTTTCCTCTATTTTTAATAAGTAAATTGGTTACCTTTCAAGTCTTGTCTAAAACTGGATTTCTATCCTATGACAAAACTGAAAGTAGTGCTTTTCCCAAATTATTAAATTATAGAAATTAAAGGGAAATTCCCAAGGGATTTATTTTTCACTCCACATTTAATCTTCCCACTTGTGTTTATAGAGGTTTTCTCTGGTTCTTGTTTCTAAAATGCATCTCCTGGTGAACATTTGTTAGCTCTGAACCCATATGAGCAGACATTTATTGACACTGTTAAAATAAACTCAGTCCCT
The DNA here is from genome assembly GCA_013400775.1 of Chaetops frenatus. Lineage (NCBI taxonomy): Eukaryota > Metazoa > Chordata > Aves > Passeriformes > Picathartidae > Chaetops > Chaetops frenatus. The sequence continues at coordinate 285,327 of VZTR01014189.1, read as the reverse complement.
ACGAAAGAGAGCTTGGTTCTACATTTTAATATCTCTGTTACTCTTTGTATTTCTGTCAGAGCCAGTAAACAACCTGAATAGCTCTCTTTTATAGGCTCTAATGGCTCGAGTGGAAGAGTTTGGCAATAATTTAGTTAATTTCATTGAATATTAGTGCATGTGGCTGGTGAGATATTTATGAACTGGTTAAATTCACTCATCATTGGAGCTCACTTATATTGGAAACCCCTTCTCTCTTTAAGATCAGCACACACCCCCCCAAAAACCACGTGTATTTGTGGTTTATTTTGCTTTTTGCCACGTGGCATGAAGAGGAATTTGTGTTTTTTCCTGCCTACCTGCTTTTAAAACAGAATTCCTGCATCATCTGGGGTAGGGGTTTTTTGTGGTTCCTTTAAGTGCATTTGGGAGAGCAAGCCCAGGAAATGGAGGGTTGTTCCCTGGTGTGGGACACTGCTGGATTACCCACTTTCAGGGATATTTCAGAGGAATTCTGGACAAGCAGAGCTTCCTGAAGCCCCCAATCCACCCAGACTGGGGTGAGGGCAGGGCTGGTTCTGCCCTGAGAAGAAATATCCCCAGGGAGATATTTCTGAGCTTCTCTCAAACCCCATTCAGCCTCTGTGAAATTCTCTTTAATTCCCACTTATGTCAAACAGGCTTTCCACTGAGGGGCTCTCAGCTGTGCAGAATTAACTTCTAAAAGCAGGGCCCTGCTTTGACAGAATGTAAAAAAATCATCAAAACACCATTCCCAGGGGCACAAACCTCACTGCCCTGTTATCCTCTGACTTCCACAGCTCTAATGTTTGCTGCTGAACAAAAATAACACCTTCATTTATTTGTAGAAGTGGGTAGGAACACTACAGAGAACTTTAATTCTTTGAGCCTTTGTCCAGAAAAAAAAAAACCATCCAAAATCATGTAGGTGGAAGAAAATGCACCTTGTGGGTGAGCTGTGCACAAGGAGAAAATTCAAGAATGAAATGTTCTCTTGGACATGAAGTGTTTGCTGTCTATTAATGCTACTGAAAATACATCCTGCAAACACCAGAGAGCTCCTTTGGAACCCAGCAAAGCTTTGGGAAGGGTCTGAGACAGAGCATTTCTTCCCCATGGCGTTCAAAAAGCAGAAAACAGAGCAGAAGAAAGTTCTCAGCTGTTCAAAAAGTGACTGCACATGGTTCCCAACAAATCCTGTAACCTCAAATGAGGCTAATTGTAAAGAAAAGCATCTAAACAGGGTCTGAAAGAAAAATATTCCGTGGGAATGGTGTCACTGGAACGTGTGCAATTATTTGGGCATTACAGAGCAAAGGTTAAAATTCTGCTGGCAGGAGGTTGGAGAAATGTAAGAGCAGATCAGCCCTTCCCTTTGCTGATTTCAATTCTAATTTTCTAATTTACAGCCTGATTGAGGAGATTGTAACAGTCCAAATATGATTTCCTACTTCGACCTCTAAGTTTCACAGCTGCTAATAAATATTGCATTTTATCACCACTTCTCTGTGCTAGAAATCCTGCCAGTGGTAAATCCTTTTGGAAAGTGAGTTTAGGCTGTCAGGAGTTTTGGAGCAGCAGCTCTGACTCAGCTGTAGGGATGGGGTGGGATTTTTCCTGGGCCACCCAGTTAAGCTGTTTTTGTTTTGCCTTCTGGGTTTGCAAACACAATTCAGCCTCTGTGCCAGCTCAGCCCCTGAGCTCCTGCTGGGGATGGCCCCACAGCCCCGGTTCTGGTGGCACTTTGGGATGTGGAGATTTATCCACTGAAGCTCTGGACCAAACCCATCAGCTCCCTGCACCCAGAGGATAAAATGAGCCCCTGGGCAGCTCTGACCTCCAGCCTTTGCTGTCTGGGGTCAGAAGGGAACCACTGACCTTCCACAGTCTGTCAGGGAACTCTCATTTAAAATACTCCTCTAAAATAGATAAAGATGCCCCCTAATCACTAATAAAAAATAGCTTTAATGCCTCAAAAATGTGGAGCAAGTTACAGGCATCAGAATAAATTACAACTGATTTTGAGCAGTCATAGAACAAAAAGTTCAGGGGCCATGACAGAGGGAGACCTTGGGAGGGGGTGATAAATTATTAATTCAGTTGTTGGGTCAGGTCCTGGCCATGTGTACTTGCAATGGGTTCAAAATGCCTATTAAACATTTATTTTTTATTTTTTTATAGCTCTATGCCACATTTAGCATGGGTTGACAAATTTAAAAAGGTTTTTTTTGTTCATTCTTCTGTGGCACATGCTAAGGATGTGCGTGAACACATATTTGAATATATACATATATACAAAAATAGAGCTGTGGGATCTACAGAGAGAGAATCTGGAGATGGTTTTTGTATTTTCTGTTTTACCATTGCTTGCATTATTTTTCTCCTCTTCTGCTTTCACTGAGCCTTGCCAAGAGTAGGCCCTGAGGCAAAATACCTACAGGTTTTCCTGCCATTTTGACATTCCAAATAATTCAGGAGGAATACCACAGACTAGTTTCTTCCTTCCTCCTTTTCCACCTTCCCTGCAGTTTTGCTGCCTTTATTAAGGGTAAACATCAATAAAACACTATTTGAATTCTTGATCTAAAAAAAAAACCAAAAAAACCCAAAAAAACAAACCCAAACAGAATATTTTCTTTTTGGAACAAAGACTTTGGGGGAACGACCATGACGTGAAGAAAGACGTGAAAAGTAGTTTTTAATTCACTGTTAATTGGGGGTTTGAGGTTGGTTAAGCAGATAAATGCAGCTGAAGCACAGCAGAGCTGCCTGGGTTTACCATGGTGCAAAACAGCAATTTTCTCAATTTTATGTACCAGTATTTACCTTCATGGAAGTAAAACCTTGGTGTTTGCTGGCACCCCAGGGAATCAGTGACAGGAAATGGTAGAGATCCCAAAATTGCTTCTTTTTGTCATTGTTCACCTTGCAAAGGTAAATCTTCCTCTTAAAACACAGCTTTTGAGAGTTTGTTGTGGCAGAGTCCTTGTAGACTTTTCTTCTCTAAAAATAGGAACCCTCATTGGTAAGAATTAAACCATCATACAATAAAGAAAATAATTACAACGAACATAACCTTTCCTTGCAGATAAAAATAAAAGTTACAGGTTCAATTGGTTTATTCATGTGTACAAAGTTACAGGTTCAATTGGTTTATTCATGTGTACAAATCTTCCCAAGGATGTGTGCATTTCCAGTAACCCTTTTAAGCTTTATTTGCAGCTTCTTCCAGAGTGCCTTTGTTAGAAAAATCAGTGTAATGTCCTAAAAATACGGATTTGTGGCATTAAAATAGTAAAAAAAATTAAAACTAGATGTTTGTGGTTGGTCTTTTCACCTGCTTTTACCTGGAAGAAGTGAGAAAAAATGTCACTTCATCTCTGGAAAATGCACACCTGACTGAGGGAATTGGCTGCACAGGCAACATGCTCAGAAAAGGGCTTGGACTTTATTAAGTTGGGTTGGCTCTCAACTGGTTCCTGAAGGAAGAAAGTTTGGTGTGTGAAGCTTTTATCTCTGCAAGACTTTTCTTCATTTAATGAGTAATTCACTCTAATTAAAATAAAAATGAAATGGCTTTCACTGTAACACCCACAGAGAGTTTACCAAACTCATATCCTAACTACGGAAAAGCAGAGGTAATTTTAAGAATTTTATGGAAATCTGTCTATTCTTTCCCAAAGCAGAAAATGATACATTTTATTTAAATCACATTTTCTAAGCAGGAAGAATTTTTGTGGTAGAATTTTTTACGTAGTGCATAATTTATGGACTCTGGGAACAGGTGATTAAAATGTTGTTCTCAGTAGGGGAAGAACCTTTGACACACCTTAAGATCATCTATTTTTACAATATATTTTTGACCATTTTCTACAGATGAATCTTCACACGGAGCTTTCACAGGACAAGAAAGAACAACACTGGCTGGGTCTATTTGTGTTTATCAGTCTATTCTGTGTTTACAGAGCAGTTTATTTTATGTTCTGCTTTTAAAAAAAAAAAAAAAAGAAAAGAAAAAGAAATCAATATGGGCTGTTTTGAAAACAAGCAAACTGTAATTAAAGGCAGTGATGGATAGTTCCATTAACAGCTCTTCAGCAGCTAATCTGGACCATCTGTTCCGCAGTGGCCTGAAAAGGTTAAAAGCTTTTGGATGCCTCCTCTTGCCAGAGCCCAGCACAGCCCTGCCAGCCTGGGAATGGGGCACAGGGCAGGACCTGAGGAAAAGCACTCTGTGCTCCAGCTCAGTCCCTGCTGCCAAAAGTGGCCCTGCAGGACACGGCTCTGCCAGGCAGGCACAGCACTGGCTGCTGTAAGTATTTTTATTATTTTTGCTTTTTTTCCTTATTTTCATTTTTTTTGGCAGTGTGGGTCAAGCAGACTGAAGCAGCAGGTGGGTGTACGTGGAGCTCCGAGGGAGTTAACAGGAGTTATTGAGCTTTGGGGCTTTTTGTCGGTGAGGACTGGTGGTTAAAAAGAAAAATCACAGAAGGAAGGTTTTCGACAAATGGCCAGAAAACACTGAATATCTTCAGAAAGCCTTTGAAGCCGATTAATGAAGAATGCGTTATTTATCTTCTAGGCAAAATGGGCTTTTTAAAGTGCCGCTGTTTGTAGTCAATATTCCATGTATTGTCCTGGAACAGGCAGAGCGGGCTCAGGGGGCAGAGCGGGCTCAGGGGGCAGAGCGGGCTCAGGGGCAGAGCGGGCTCAGGGGCAGAGCTGCTGCGTCCCTGTGGGTCCCAGTTAAGCCAAGCCCAGCTGCTGCTGGGAGCTGCCAATGCCAGGGCTGCACCTGTGCCCAGGTGTGGGGGCTGCTGCCCTGGGCTCAGCCCCGGCCTGGGACAGGGCTCCTCGCTGGCAGTGCTGCACAAGAAACCACTCCGGAAAGTTGTCTTCTTAGTTTTTTTTTTTTTATATATATATTTTATTTTATCTCTTTATCATCAGCATAGTTTTCATCACAGGGGGGAGAAAAGAACCGTGGGAGAGGTAGTAGTTTTGTCCTTTTATATGTATTGCATATAGTTCTTTAGTGGTTCTTAAATTGTACTTAATAGTTCACGAACCCTCCAGAGTAAAATTAAATTGTTTGGGTGGTTTCAAATGTCATGGGCGAGGCCTCTCATCCCTGAGAGTATCTGGGTAGTGGCAGAGCTGTGAAGGAGACTGGATTGGGAAGGAGGCAAACTGTGGTAAAAGCAGGAAAACTGAAAATGCATTGAAGGGATAATTGAGAAGTCATCACCCCTGTTATTGATTTCCTCACTGCAGAGAAAGCTTTGTAGGAGATGAGAGCCTGGCTCTTCATTCTCCCACCTTGAAGAAAAGTGGTTGTAGGAGAGCATTTGGTTATTGCTGTCAACTGGGTGAGATACTTGAGGGCTTTGTTTGGCTGAGTTTACCTATTTGACTCTAATACAGGCAGATCCTCTGAAAGGGGGAAAATTGTTTCAGAAGCTGAAGAGGTGACCTGTGCTGCAGTGGCTTTGCTTTTATCAGCCCTTGAGAGGCAGCTGGAATGTGCCAGGGATGTTCTGCAGCCTCCTGTGGGAGGCTCTGCAGGAAAAGCAGGAGCGGCATTTGCACACCTGAGCTCACCCATCTCCATCACCTGGGGAGGCTGGTGTGGGGCTCAGGCTGCGTTTCAGGGAGGTGAGAACTGCCCTGCTCTGCTCCCTCTGCTTCATCCCGGGATGATCCATGGAAATATCTGCCATTTGCTGTCCCGTGAGCACTTCCCGTGCTGGTCTGGCCCTCAGAGTCCGAGTTGTTCAAGAGTGAATCATCAGAAATGTCTCTGATCAGTTGGAGAAAAAAAAATAAATCACTGAAGTATTTCTGAGTGGCTGAGTAACCTCTAGAGCAAGAAATAACACTTGTAACTCTGAAAAGAACTAAGTGAACAGGGATTCTAAATTAGAGGACTTTATTCATAATAATGTCACAAGAGGAACAAGTAGAAGGATAATATTGCTCTATCAAATCCCTGTGAAAAACATAAGAAATCAACTGAAAATTATGTCCAGTGAGAGAGAGGAACTGGAGGTCTCAGCACAGTGTCAAGCTTATGATGTAATTGGGGTGCAGAGATTTGAAGGAATAATTCACATATTATAAATCCTAAATGATATTTGAATTTTACAGGAGTATACTTTGAGAAAACAAAGCAAAACCAAACCAAAAAGGCAAAAAGACCCCCAAAACAAACAAACAAAAGCAAAAACAAACAAACAAAAGAAAACCTGCCCCCCCCAAAAGAAACCCAAACCAAAACACAAACATACTAACTAAAAAAACCCCAACCAAACAAAATAAAACCAAAGTGAGGGGATATTCTTTTATAATAACTCACTCTTATGTCTAGAACACAAACAGGGTTTAAGTGTCTGTAAAAGTATGGGGAAAAATAGTAAAATCCCTCTGATCCCTTCAGTTTGATAGAGGTCCCCAAATAGTGAACCCCAGGGTTTTTGTGAACATTAATTAAACTATAGATTTGTCAGTTCAGCTTAATTCTCTTAGTGTCTATAATTAAAATATAGAATCACTTGGTTTACATGGGTTAAGGTTTTTGTTTTTGTTTTTTTAAATCCAAAAAAACCACCAGATAAAGGCATAAATTAAAATTACTTATGGGATTGGAGAAGTCAAGAAAGGGAAGGGAAATTGGGACACAAGAGAATTTACCTGGGAGGAATTTTTTTGGAAATATCCTGGTGGGGCAAAAAATTGGAAGCTGGATCATGAAACAATAATTTGTGCTCTTTAGGAAAGAAAGGAAGATAATGAACAAACCAACTGATTTTAATAAACCTCAGTAAATGTGGGGCAAAAAATTGGAATCTGGATCACAAAACAATAGTTTGTGCTCTTTAGGAAAGAAAGAAGACAATGAACAAACCAACTGATTTTAATAAACCTCAGTAAATGTGGGGCAAAAAATTGGAATCTGGATCACAAAACAATAGTTTGTGCTCTTTAGGAAAGAAAGAAGACAATGAACAAACCAACTGATTTTAATAAAGCTCAGTAAACGTTGAGCTGTGCCTCGTGTGAACCCAGATGGGGTGAAATAAGGTCAAAGAGACTGTGAAGAAACAACAGCTTTTATTGGTTTTAATCCTTTTAATGGAGGAAGGAGGACAGAGAGGCACAGAAAGGGTAGCAGGAGGCCAATTTGGATAAATCTGTTGTTAAATCATCTTAAAACCGAAGTGCAGAAGAATTGAGGTTACTGAGGGTGAGTGCACAGGTACAGGATTGGGAAGGTGAGTGTGCAGAGAGAGGTGCAGTGGTGTAAAGGTGTTCAGACATTATTTCTGTCTTCTACCACCAAGGAAAACAACTTTTTTAAAATCACATTGAAAAGTGAGAAGTTGCTGGGTGAGAAATCTCAGACAGTACAAGGGTTTGATGTGTTTTCCCTTGCCTAAAAAGGCCAACTGTGATTTCTTGAAGGAAGCAGTTAATTTTAATGCCAAAAGGGCAAAACTGACTCTAATAAGAAAACATAAAACAGCTGGGTTATACATTTTCAAGAGAGTTGAGGCACATTAAATGAACCCAACAGGCTGAACCAATCTCATAGCCATTCACAGAGATCTTAGAGATGCTGGAGGACAAATGTGAAACACCCAGAGTGGCACCTGGGATTTTTCTTTAAATATTTTTTTTAAAAATTTAATTTCAATTTTGGGAAAAACAGCCAACTAAACACACTCCTGGTTTTTCTGTCTCCTTTTCTCACTCCAATCTCCAAGCAAAAGTCCCAATCAAAGTGCCCAGATGTCCAACTCATGTAAGAGCTCCTTACAATTAAAACTTGGGAAAGTTTTCCTGCACTTTCTGCTTCCCCTTCCAGCCCCGTGTGCTGGTTGGCTTTAATTACAGAATATCTCCATATTTTGGATCCCCTGCCTCAGGTTTGCTGCACTGCAGCTCCTCTGATTTGTTTTGAAGTAAACTCTGCTATTGATACATTATTGAGTGGATTTGGGGTTAGTACAGGGTTGTAATTTCTTCAGTGAGAGGCAGGTTCTGTTTGATTCCAGGCTCTCTGTAGAGAAATATTTTGCAGGCTGAATTTCCAAGTACTCTCCACTACCTGAGCTGAGCTTTGTGCCCGTAATGAAAACTCTGTTTGCATCAAGAGAAGGACATACCCTGCTATCCCTGGTATTGTATTTTGCCCTCTCTCATAGAGGGAAAAAGGGAAATATCATTGTTCCAGTGATAAATCCTTCTTGTTTCAACCAGAAACTAAAACCACCAAAACAGGAACCTGCCCTGCAGGGAAGCCACAGCTCTGGTCCTGAGCAGGCACAGCTTTGCCAGGCAAAGCCTCCTTGGTCAGCAGTGAGAAAGCCCAGGGAGTCTGGGATGTGTTTGGGACTAAAATGTGAGTGCAGTGCCCTGGGAGTGACGTTTGCAGGAGCTCTGCTCTGTCTCGTCATTTCAACTCCAGTCTGTGACAGCCTTGTTGTGTGGGCCACAGATCACTGTGTTTAGTCTCCTTACCAAAGGATTTGCTGCATTTTGTTTTTAGAATACATAGAAATTTTTATATAATTAATGAATTAAATGAGCAGAAAGTGTAAACCTTGTTGTTCAGCTTTTAAAATGTACCACCAAGTTGTCGTGGGTGTGTGTTTTCTTGTTTCTTCTTGTGTTGGTTTTGCTTTGTTTGGTTGTTTTTTTTAACCAAAAATAAGGTTATGGTCTCTATCCAAGTTCCTCCACCCATTAAATTCTGAGGGAAGTTCAGATCTGGATTTTGCATACTTTGAAAATCAAATTAGCCTTCAATTGTTTAGGGACTTTTCTTCCATTTTCCTTATGAATGCAAATTCCTAAAGACTTTTCTTACCCAGAAGTGTCTTCCATATAGATTAACATCACCAAAGTTACTTTATGGTTTAAGGACTCTTTTGTGTAAGGTTTAAAACCAATAATCTTGCAGGAGCTTCTGCTCTGAGCACTGAAATTTACAGTATCTGTGTGTGAGGTGTACAGCAATATTTGTATATCATAAACTTTTTCTGAACTTGAAATGCCACATGAATGCCTTTGGCATTGTAGCAGAACAGAAAAAGCAATGTAACATAGAAAGATGTCCTGGCCTCTGAAAGCTTTTGCAACTTTGATTTCAATATGTTCATCACAGTTATATCAACCTCAGCTCCCAGACTCCTTGCAGGTGTCTCTGATTTATGAGCCTTGGGCCCATTTTTCATATGGAGTTTCTAAGGTTGTTTGATTTACTTTTTAAAATTTTTTTCTTTTTTTTTTTGGTGTGTGTGTTAATAGATTGGTCATCCTCATATCTTAATAAAACAAAAATTGAATTATATGCACCACTAAGCAAGCATGACAGGACTTTTGCTAGCAGATGTAAAGTGTGAAAACCTGTGGGAAAATCCCATTCATTCTATGTTCCACTTGAGGACTCTGCAGTGCACTGCAAATGGATTCAGTCTGAAGCAGACAGAAGCAGGGGAACAATGGAAATCAATGATTTGAACCTAATTAAAAAGACCTGATAAAAATTCTGGAGAGCCAGATGGCAAAGTCAATTTCTCAGTATAATATCTGTGCAGCTAAAGAATATGATTAGCTGTTGACATTCTGCAAGGGTGGAATGATCCTATCAGCAGGATGCCAAAGTGTTCCTTTCGCAGTGGTAGACTGTGCTTTTATAACTACTGTACACCTGACCTCATGGAAATCATTTTCCTTCCAGGAAGTAGGAGACACCAGGTTTTCCTCAGACTGCAAAACTCACCAGTTGTCTTGATAAAAAGATAACTCTTGCTTATCTTGATAAAAGCTTTAGATTTTGGCTGCTGGAGGCAGACACACACATGACTTGAAGATTAAAGCTGAAATCAAAGTGCAATTATAGGTGTTGGAGAGCACTTCTGGGACTATTTATGTCTACATTTGTTTTTATAGTTTCCAGCCCATTCTGTTGAATTAAGAATCAGTTTTGGAAAAGGAAGTTTCCTGTACATATGTGAAGCAAATAATTCAGTGCCTTCAGCTGAGCTGTTCAGATTTGGTACAAAATGAATAAATGATGTGATGGCTCCATAGCTAAAATAGTTATGCTGGAGAAAAGATTTCTGGTGTCTTTTAGCTTCTTCTCCACTTCATAGACTGGAAACAGCAAAGTGTAAACTGAAAGGGGATGATTTGAGAGTTTCCTGGGAGGAGGAAGGGAAAATTGAAATGCTTTTACAGGAAGAATTGAAAGTAGGTCCTGGACATGCCAGGCAAGAGGGGTCTGATCACACAGCTACTGAGAAAAACTGAATTTACAATCATATCCCAAAGTTTTCTCATCGTCTCCCCCTGAGGTTCTGGCTATAATCATTTGTAATAAAGGTTTCCATGTTAATTCACTGCTGCATTCTGAGATCTGCAGTCAATGTGGGTGCTAGCAGCATTATGAGACCTTTAATTTTGGTTTAAAAAACGGCCAGCTGAGAGTTACTGCTGTTCAGTTTTGGGAAAAGATGACTTGAAAGCTTTGTTTATTACTGAATTAAGCAGGCTGTTTCAGTGCTGGATGTTCCCAACCCAGGGAGCTGATGACTGTGGGGAACTCCTGTCTGTATTCCCAACACAAGAGTTACAGCAGGGGTGCAAAATCAGGAAAAGGAGCTTTGCTAATGGAATTTATTTCTGAGTTGAGTGGTCAGGATTTCAAGGGCTGCTGCTCAGGTCCAGCTGGGGTTTTGGCTGGTGCTGTTTCAGGCTGGTGCTGGACACTGCAGAGTGGCCAAAGCTGTTTTAGGGACATTTTTGTGGCCAGGCCAAATTTCATTGTTTCCCCTTTCCCTGTGCTGGGTGAGTGATCTTGTATTGTGCACAGCAGCAGAGAAATGTCACATTTCACTCTCTGGAGTGTTGTTAATCTGTCTCTGGATGTGACTTCCTTACTTTTTTCCTCCCTAAAAAGTAGCAATCTGCATTAACTGCTTGTATTTCATGCATTACTACTTTTTATTATGTGCCTCAAACTTGTGTGTTCATAAATATTGGTGTTTCTAACATAACCATTTGTTCTTTTGAGTTCAGACAATAAGAAACACGAGTTACAGCTCTTTAAAAAAACCTCAATAATTATGGACAGCCTGTGATGGAAGCAGCTCAGGTATAAATTTAAGAACAGATGAATCTTCCTTAAACTACACTAATTAAAGTGGCTTCAAAAATCTGGGCTAAGGATGAAGCAGGTGATGCTTTACACAAGTAAAACACAAGACTCTGACATGGCTTGTCTGGCACAGTGCAGGGGGAACAGTTCTGAGTAACTGAGCCTTGAAATCTTCTTTCTTTATAGTTTTCAGCTGAAATCAGAAGCAGAACTGCTGACTAGCAATTGGCAGAAAACAATATTCAGATCCTGGCTTTAAAGCAACCTAAATTACTCTGCTTCACTTGCATATTTGAATTTAAACACCTTTTAAACATCCTCTGAGCCCTTTAACACTTTGGCTATGTCTCCCCTGAGAATTTACAGGACTGGCTGAAGACAGGACGTGGTTCATGGCAGTTATTGACTCGTGCCCTTTATTGAGATATTAGACCTCATTATGCTAATGTCAGAATCTCTCTCTGTCCGTGCTGAACGTTTAAAGAGCAGTAACACTTCTTATTAAGTGATAATTGATGAGGTGACACAGATGAGGAGTCTCTCTCCACCAAGATGCAGCTTGGGATAATCAGGGCTCCAATAACTGATCACCAGCTGGTTGCTGAGCACAGGAGTTGTCACTAATGCATTATTCTAGAGATAAATGCAGTTCCCACTGTCCCAGTGTAAAAAGTCACTGTATTGACTGCCCTTTCTCCATCCTCAAGATAATTCAGAGGCCTGAAAATCCTCCTGCTGGGGAAACAAGAAGTGCAGCAGGATTTACCTGCTGCCTGATGACTTTCTTAACGAAGAGTGAAACTAATAAGTTCTCTGGTAAAAACTACACCTCTGTTTCCTTCATGATATAGTTCAGTCAGGTATTTCATAGGTGATTAGATCCCATCTAATCTTCCAGGATTTTGAAAGCTCCATTTTTCCTTTTAATCTCTGCTTTGTACTGCATAGATATCAAGATAATATTTGTAATGCAAATGACTTATGGAGTTTTTCTTTTTGAAGCTGAAATTGAGATAATCATTTAGTCCTTGGAGTGAAAGTCATTTTCCAGCCTTTATTTCCTCACCCTTATGTTCCCCAGTTACTTGGTGTGTGTGGTTGTTCTAGATCTGCATTTCTTGATGCTGTAGTTAGCTCTGTTCCCATCTGCAGCACTGCTGGGAGTATTTCTGATGATCTCATTACTGGATCAAAGCTTCAGTCTCTTGGGTCACAACCCTGCTTAATGTTCTTGTGCAGACCCCTCCAGACTTCCACTAAAAACAGCACTTTGTGCTCATAAAAGCAATTGCTCAGGACATAAGCAGCCAGAAGAGAAAAAAAATAAAGCAGTATAAAAAGTACTTGAGGCTTTTGAGTAAAAAAAAAAAAAAGAAACAAGGGGGTTATGGTATCAGCTTTTTATTCTATCTGCTTGCCATGTTGGTCTGTCATGTCCATTTATTATTTTAGGAAGTGAAAACATAGAAAAAAATGAAGCTTGAAGTGGAAGACTGTATTTTAAAAACATAATTTATTATCCTGGAATGAGACTCGAGAACATTTTTATTTTTCAGACACTGGTCTCTTTCTTTTACCTACATTAGATGAACACAGCATTATTTCATGAATTGTAAAAGCTTCCTACTATTAAGCTGTGATGGAATATAATGAGAGAAAGCCTGGACTCGTTTCCTGTTCAATGGGGAAACTTTCCCAGCTGAGAGCAGAGGAGCAATCCAGGGTGGAAAGGTGGAGAGCAGGGAATGGATAAGCAGGGGCAGCCCTGAGATAATGCAGGGTGAGGCCTCACCTGCACTCAGGAGTGACAACAATCCCCAAAACCCCTGGAAACTCGGCTAGGGAGGGAGTAATCCTCACCCCAGGGGAGATTCAGGTGGGATGGGTGTCCATCTTCATTCTCAGGTGAGGCTCAGGTGGGATGGGAGCCCCTGCAGCAGCCCAGGCTGGGGAAAGGAGCTGTTCCAGGGCACAGGGATTTCCTTGGGACACAGAATTTTCCAGAATTCCATCGAATCCAGGGCTTTGAGGCTGGCTGTGTTTCAATTATTAAATGAAACATTAAATGCTTCTGTAAAATGATGAGTGTAACCCCAAAAGTGCAGTGTTCAAATATTCTGTCACGGGAGCTGCAGGTAACTCCAAATGAGAATTTGAGTGCAGACATCATTTAGGATGTGTGATATATTCATACGTCTGACAACAGCAAATATTGCACATCAGTTGCTTTTTCTGATCATAACCTTTGCAAAGATGCCAATAAAAATGGTCTGAGAGTGCTAAGCACTGTCTTGTGAGGAAAGCTGGGCCACCACTGAAATTTGAAATAATCTTCTGGGAATCTGCCTGATGGGAAGATCACAAAAACAGCTGTGCTCTTCCTCAAGGAAGGATCTTGCTGCAATTTTGGAAGGTTTTAACATTGCAGGACAAAGGGTATTTTTCCTGAAAGTTTCTCTTTGCATTTAGGTGCCTCTTCTACTCCTGCCAGTACAAAAATCTATGTGCATTTCCTTACCCTGCATAATCCTTCATTTGGAAAAAAACTAGAAAAGGAGGGGGTATGAGAGGGAAGGGGTTTGCAGATCCTCTAGCAAAGAAGATTTTAAGGCTTAAATAACTGCAATGTGAACTTATTGCCACATGTAATATTGCTTCTTGATTTATCACCTTGGAAACAGCCTGAAGTCTTTGTTTTGTGTAGTTGCTCCACTGTGATTTAAAAGCAGAGGATGAGTGAGACAGAGATCTAATAAGATTTAACTCTTCCATGGTGAGAACCTGTAATCAGATATATATTAATTATATATATAATTAATTATAGTGTATAGATTATATACTCTATAGATAGTATATATATATTAATTATAGTATATAATATATGCTATATATATTAATTAGAGTCTATAATTATATATAATTAATTATATTATAGGCTATATATAGCATATATTAATGATAGTATATAATTATATAGAATGTAGAAATTATATAATATATTAGTAGTAGTAGTATATATAATAGATATCTATTAATTGCTTGATTCTGGCCATAGTACTTTGAAACAGAAAAGCCTCCCATGTGAATTAACAGAGTATTTGTCACTCTATCAAGTTCCATCTTCCTACCAGTAAATTTGCCCTTCTGCCCTTTTAAACAGATAATGAAATAAACACATTAGCTTCAATGTTCCCACATTTCAGAAATTTTGGATAAAGAAGCCTGCAGTGCTTTTCTGCAGATATGAATAACTGGCAGTGCTAAAGCTGAGCTGCTCTGGTGCTGCAGGAGGCTCAAAAGCAGCTCAGGCTAATGGGTGCCTGCCTGCCGGAGAAATGTTTGTTAAATAACCCAGAATAACAGACTCGTGTGCAGGGAGATGGGCTGGGAGTTTCCCTGGGTGCTGGGGTGGGGATCCTCTCCCACTGCCCGAGTGACTCTGGAGGAACTGGGGCAATCCCAGCACATGTCCTTTAATGCTCTCCTGGTTTTCCTCCTGGTGATTTGCACAGGAGGAGGATTGCTGTTTCTCACAGCAGCCTCTCTTTCGTGTTGCTTTCGTAATCTTTACTGATGTGAGTTAATGTTCAGCCACTTCTCTTTTTCCTGAGTTTCCTTACAAGGCTGGGGTGTCAGCATCCCCCTCCAGCTCAATCCTCCCAGGTGCACAGCACCACAGAGCTCTGGTTGCTCTGCTTTGCTCTGGGAGCTCAGCCCAGGCAGTGCTTTGAAGGACTGGCCTTTAATTTTGCAAAGCCCCACATTTAATATTATTTTGACCTTTGGAATATTCTGGGTTTAAAGCATTCACCAGGCTACAGTATTGCACTGGGTGACTACAATTTAGGATTTGAATTGGGGATTTAGGTAGGAGAGGACCAAAATAAATTTCCTTAATCTGTAGATGAGATAGTTTAAATAATCATGGTTTCCAGACTGTAATTTTCTGTTCTTCCTCAACAACTCTTGCTAGTTTCTTCCTGAAAATCAGAGGTTTTGCTTAATTAATAGCATTGAAACTCTGCATGAAAGTTCTGTTGAGTTGCTTTTGTACCTCTCTGTCTGTCACAGCCTCAGTGGTGGGAGGTACTGACACCAACACTGGGGTAAATTCTTCACATCAGTGACACAGACACCCTTTCTTCTTAGATGTTTAGGCTGGGAAGAATTTTGATGTCTCTCAGCTCACTGAGCATTGGTTGATTTGTCTGTTCTTCAGATTTCTTTAAATTTGGATGCATTCCTGGCAGGCTGTATGGCAGGCTAAAGTGAATTCCAGATTAATATGCAAGTGGACGATGCAAAATAACTGGAGTATGCAAAACACCAGGAAAATTTTAAACAGCTCTTGCTGGTTGGAGGGGTCAGGAAAATATTTACCTCACTAAATATGCACAAATTAACCATTTCCACTGGTGCTGACTGCTCCACTCCCCTGTGATATCCAGGAGGGGATTCTGGGGTCAGCAGCTGTCAGGGAGTCCCCAGGAACCCTCTGCTGCCTGATCCAAGTGTAATTAGGGAACAAATTGGAGGAGGTCATTAAAGAGGGCAATTCTCACATCAGAGGCTGAAGGGGAATATCTCATCTGTCTCACTGCTGAATCAATCTTAGCCCCATTCCAACAACAAAATTCAATTAACTTCTATGAATTATTTAGCCACAGCCTTAGATAATATTAATATTTGTGTTTCAGCCTGTTTTGTGCAAGGAATATAAAATATTTCTTCTTTATCATCAATCAAACTCCAATGTAAAATGTAATTTTCTATTTCACTGTTTTAAGAAATATCTTCTTAATCAGGCCTGATATTGACTGAAAAATGTCACACAGTAGCTGTTGCTTATGTTTAGATTATGAATTCCCTCAGGAGAATATCGGGAATTCTATATAACTTAAATTAGAGATTTTTAATTTATTTTTTTTCTACTCAATGGCAACTTTTTAAACAAAAACTTTTAGAACTTTAACACTACCAGACAAATTGCAATCTGCTAGCACAGCCCAAGAAGGAGGGGTTTGCACAGTGTTGCTGGAGTATTTATGTCTTTGACAAAAGAGTTTCGTTCTTATGTGAGAAAGTGTGCTCCAGAGAAGCTAAGAATAAACCAGGATTGACTTGTAGACAGGAAAGACTTATTTTGTGTCTCAAAAAATGAAAGATTGTCAGCCCTTCAGTCACTTCCTGCACTGTTGTTAGTATTATGGCGAGGATCTAGGCATCAAAAGTGAGAGATGGGGAACGTGAAGGCTTGACAAGCCCATCCCAGCAATGAGAATGTGTCCTGCCAGCACTCCGGGAGAGCCAGCCAGCCCTGGAGGGGCAGAGCCCGCCTGCTCGGGGGCTCTGGAGCCTCCCGTGCCCACTTTGGGGTGCAAGCCCCCCGTGCAGCCCCTTGGCCCAGCTGGTTTGTGCAGAGCTGCACTCTGCAGGAGCCTCCTCCTCCTCCTCCTCCTCCTGCTGCTGCTGCTGCCTGCGAGAGCCAGAGCAGGGAAAGCGGGAGCTGCTCCCCCACACCTTTGGTTATTTCTCTCAGGGCTTTTCCTCTCGGTTCCTGTGGCCGTTCCAGCCAGCTCCCGTGGATGGGGATGAGTTATCCAGCAGCAGCTCTGTGCTCTGCCCTGGCTGGAGCTGGGGCAGAATTGCATCACAGCCCCTCTCCTTGAACTGTCACATCCTTCCCCATCCATCAGGTATTTTATCAGTCCCCTCTGTTTTCTCTCGAATTTCCTTAGGCTGGTCTAATATTGAATTTTACTCTGATTTTTTTTTTTTTTTTTTTTTTTTTTTACTGCATCTTTTCCATTTGCTTTAATTAAGCGTCTGCGCCTTGTGGATCGAGATAACTTTTATTAAAGTTAATAAATGGACGGTCCTCACAGATCTGCTTGTAGTTCCTTGTAGTTTCTCCTGGCTTCATCAAAGCCAGAGATTCTAAAGATAAAATGAGGCTGTAAGAGAAGTGGTAAATCTGAATACTGAGGAATTTGTGCCATGAATTTCAAACGCAAGCAGCTCATTTTTCCTGGAGGAAGCACGAGTGCAGCGTTACCAATCAAGCTGCAGAGATGCCTTTGTGAAACACCTCAGTCAATCACACATCAAACATGATTGGGGAAGATAAAAATTTACTTACAAAAGCACCCAGGTTTCCACTGGAATTTGGCATGTTGATTGTAGATCCTGAATAATTTACAAGTCTCAGCAGTGCTGCCAATGCCAGGGAGAAATGCTAATTCTTGTACAGGAAAGTGCAAAGTAACTTTGATTTTACTCTCTGCTCTCACAACAATCTCACCTTTCCAGTGAATGGAGCTCAAAACTGATTTTTCTACGTGTCAAAGCTGTGTGTGATAGAAAAGCAGCATTTATCACATTGATGGAGTGCTGCTGGGAGGGTTTGTGTTGTACAATCCCATAAGTTCAGCTCTAAAATGTGATGTAAAAAGGTGCATCTGCTTTATCTCCTTCCCTCTCAGTTCTCTTGCACTATACAAACAAGAGCTGGGGAGGAGAAATTGTTTAAAAAATTTTTTTTTTTCATTTGCACGAGGAGTTCTCACTGTTAGTGTCAATAGAAATAATAGCATTGATATTAGCTATTAAAAATAGAGCTGTACAGGAATTTTTTTATTAATTGTTGTAGACTGTGGTCTTGCAGCTAAAGCAGACTAAAATCAGGTTTGTTCCCTTTCCTCAGCATCCTCCCCACAGTTTACAATTCCTGTTCAACCATATAAACCTTATACAGATGTAATTTGCACAGAACTGTTAATTCTTTGATTAGCCAAGTAGCAATATTAATGCTTATTATTAGTATAGAACTCAATTAAGATTTCTGCTGCTGCTTATAATTGTTCACCAGGCTTTCTGCAATGTACACAAACTGATTAGTGTATATATATATGCTTATATCTAAAAGATTGTTGGTTCTATTAACCTGCTGATA
>VZTR01014189.1:233476-266983 GCA_013400775.1 Chaetops frenatus | reverse complement strand
TTTTTTGCAATTCCTGTGGCAATTTCTTATGAAAAAAAAAAAAAAAGAAAAAAAATTAAAGGCCACCAAGAAATGTAAGAGTATACAGAAATCAGTGGCAAATGTATGGGATTAACAAGAAAAAGCAGCATTTTCTACTGCTGATGGAATTGTCCATTGAGAAATGCAGCTCAGTAACTCTAAGCCAGCCTTGCAATAAAATCCAGGGAATTCAGGCTGCTCCTGAGCACTTAAAAATCTGTCTAGACTTGATGCCACAGTCAAATTTCCTTATGCAAATGTTCACATCCATGGTAATATTGTGCACCTGGCCTAGTTATGGGATGTGTAATTACTCTGACAAAACTGAGGATGGCTTTAAAGTCAAGTATTTGCTTAATTTCAACAACTGCTGAACCAGATTTGTTCCATCTACAAGTGAAAGAATTTTTTTCAATTTTAATGGTGGTTTCCTCTTGAATAAAGGGAACTGGACTTCCTAGAAACCCTGCAGAAACAGTGAATAAATGTCCTTCAAGTGAATAGGAGAGTTCTGTGAGAATTATGAACATTTATAAACTTAAGTTTGCATCTAAATCAGGGTTTTTACCCTTTGTGGCACTGAATAATTGTCAGGCCTTTTTTGTGTGTGGCATCACAGTGCTCAGGACTGAGCAGGCTGCAGAGCCCTCTGCCAGTTATTAATAGCAGCAAAAGTCATATTTATTGGGCTACTTAGCTGTACTTGAGCCTAATGCCAGCCTGATTTAAGTTTTTAAACCCAGGGAGTGTGACAATAATTTAAAATTAATTTCCAGATCTTTCAGGCAGAACCCAATATCACAGTGCAGGTCTCCACAATAGGAAAGAAAACTGTTTAAGTCCAGTTTAGGATCTTACAAATGACTTGTTTGTGGATGAAATACTTGCTGGTAACAGTGTCTAGGCAGTCCAACTTCCTGACTGAATAAGTGGTACTTTAAAGTGCTTTAAAGTTTGAAAAAAATTAATGAAAATAAGGTTAAAAAACCTTATAAGAAAGTTTTAAGCTTCCTTCAGTAAAATAGGTCTGTTTGAATAAAAAGTTTTAAAAATCTGTACAAATAGCAGAAGATTTTCAGAGGATCTTATCTACAGAGTGATAAGGTTTATAAGATTGCCCTGCTGCAACAAATAACAGCTCAAACTTCCAAGTTTCTTAGCAGTTTGCTGCAAAACAGCTAAAAGCAATTATATAATTTGGATCTCTGGAAATGCTGTAGATTTGGGGAGGATGGCACTGATCCAGACACAGAGCTCTATTTCCATCTAAGATATAACCAGGTTACAATATAAGTATTTCCTTGAATTTCCAAGCTAAACAGGTTACAATATAAGAATTTCCTTGAATTTCCTTGGAATTGTTCCATTTTCCCTTCACTCCTGTGAATGGTGGATTTTCTCTGCCTGTGCTGAGGACATGAAGACCAACAGGAGTACTCTGATTAGAACAGCAGTGTCTTTCTCTCACATTAACCCATGCCATGAAACCTGAAATCAAAATAGAAACTTCTCTCAAGGAACAGAAGCAGATTTCAAAGGGGAATGTATTTTTTTTTTTTTTTAAGTTTAATTTTTAGGTTAGAAGTTTTATCCTGTTGAGGAGCTTTAAACAGCCCAGAATTTGGAATTTGAAACAGTCCATGTTTGTTCTCATGGGCACTGCAGGCTGGACTGGGAGAGGAGGGGATGTGGAAACCTCAGGAAATTCAACAACTCCTGACTGGAGCCAGGCTGGGAGAGCTGGGGGTGCTCACCTGGAGAGGAGAAGGCTCCAGGGAGAGCTCAGAGCCCCTTGCAGAGCCTAAAGGGGCTCCAGGAGAGCTGGGGAGGGACTGGGGACAAGGGATGGAGGGACAGGACACAGGGAATGGCTTCCCAGTGCCAGGTTTAGGTTAAAAATCATTCAGGAATTGCTCCCTGGGAGGGTGGGCAGGCCCTGGCACAGATTTGCTGTGGCTGCCCCTGGATCCCTGGCAGTGCCCCAGGCCAGGCTGGAGCAGCCTGGGACAGTGGGAGCTGTCCCTGCCCAGGGCAGGGGGTGGAATCAGAGGATCTTTGAGGTCCCTTCCAACCCAATCCATTCTATGACTCTGAGTGGTGAAAGACAAACTTCTTGTTAGATTCCAACGTGGGATTTTCCCCAAGGGCTTCTGGAATTTCTCCAGGTTTGTTTTGTGTCTTACCAGTTCCATTACAGTGAGATCAGTACAAAGCCTCCAAAATCATCCCAGTAACCTGTGGAGGAGAAGGGAAATGATTTTCATTCAGGTCCTCTCTGCACACAGATGTGAGCCTAAGAAAGGTGACTGAAAGGTAACTCTATTTACTGTAGCTTTATTTTAATCCTCTGGGAATTCATTAGCATCCCTCTCAAATGCCAATGTTCAAATCCTGCTAGAAGAGAGCAAATAAGAAAGGGAACAGAAATGATTTAGAAAATATTTTCCTGGGCTATGCAAATGCAGCTAAAGAGACACTGCTTGCTCTGGGTTTCCCTGATTCACTGTAGTAAAGATGTATTATGTGGGTTCCCCTCTTGAAAAATCATTTATCAGGATGACAAGTGAATAATGAATAGAATTCACTAATGTTGTACAATCTCCTCATCGGGGATTAGAGTGAACAGGAAGGAAGAAAAACGGCTGTGGAGTTGTTTTAGGAAGGGGTTAGGTGAACTGCATCTTTGTAAATTCTATTTCAATGAGACAACGAGGCTGGCTGTTGCTGTTAATAAAGGAAACAAAGGCCACCAATTCAGTGCCTAAATTGCCCCTGATAAGGTGGTCATGCTTGCCTGAGTATTCTGTGTTTGCTGCTCAGGGATGTGTCTGTCCTGAATGCTGGATAGAAAACCTATAAATAATGCTGGAAATGCTTTTTCAACTGAAAAATACTGTTTGCACTCATCCCTAAGCTCTCTATGAAAGTTTCACTTTTACAGCCGAAATTCCTTAGGACATCATTAATTGTTGGCTGTATAAATTGCTCAGGTACCTGTGCACATTTCATCTGACTCAGAGGAAAGAACTCAGGTGAAATGTGGCTCTGTCTGTTAACTGACACTGAAGCACTGAAATTTGGTTTTCTCCAGAGTAATATGAAGGCAATTAATGCTCCACCCTGGTACTCCTGGAAGTTTGCTTTCTCTTGCTCTTTGTGCTGGTCTGCAATATTCACCTGTAAATGTGAATGTCTCTGGGTGGGAACTTGGGGTGTGCTCCCCTGAATAAGAACAATAATGCTTTGTAAATGCTCTATAAATGCCCTATAAACCCCATGAACTACAGGGCTCCCAGAACATCCCTGGGTCTGCTCTGGCATCCAAACCCTGCTTTATTCATTGCCACAGCACAAAACGAGACTTGTGTAAGTTACAGATGGTCCCCAAATTGACAAAGCATTTGGTGAAGCATGAATTTCCAAGCCAGTGCAACTCTGAGTGCTCAGAGGCTCCTGGGATAACACAAAGTGACAAGGGGCAGGGGTGTGCAGGGGCACAGGATGCACACAGCATATGCTGGGTCTTGCTTTCACAAGGAGCTGAAGGGAATTGAGAGAGAGGAAACGTCATCATCCTGGCAAAAGAGCTCTTTGGTCCAACCCAAGCCCTTCTCAGCTCCCGTGGGATGGCCTGGAGATGCCATTTAGGTCTCTGGTTCGTGGGAAACACCACAATTCTGGCCCCGTGTGCAGGGGAGGCTCTGCAGCTCTCCCAGAGCTACCTGTGAGCACAGCCCAGGACTGAGACCTGGCCTTTCCCTCCTGCCTGTAACTCCTGCAGTCCTGCTCTAAACCATGACATTTTAGGCTTCTGACATCTTGCCTTAAATTTTACAAGTGTGTGCTTGCTCTGCAAATGTAAATTCACATTTACATGGTGCATATGGGACTGAGAGATCCTCAGTGGACTGGAAAGGAAAACATATGGCTCCTAAAGCCAGTGCAGGTAGGGGAATGTTTGACTTAACATCAAAATAGCCTGCAAGTCCCTGCACATAATCAACAAATAACCTGGGATGTGAGAAGTGCCCCCACTCTCCTGTATTTGTATAAACACACGTGCACTCCCCAGTGGTGCTATTTTAATATTAATGTCAATGTGGGTTTTACATTCAGATGTTTATTTTTGTTTATTCCTCTGGAACATGGCTTAGAAATCTGGGCTCTGATGAAAATTTGGAGCTTAACCATCTGGTTTTAATTGCCTGGCTTTTTAATAGGTATCATTAGCTTCTTTTTCCAGCAGTTTTCTTCTTATTGCACATTCTTTGGTGTTAGGGCTGAGGTGTAAGGATAGAAAGGGGATGAATCAGGTGCCTGAATGCAGCTGCAAATAGAAAACAAGGAATTAGGGAAAGTTGCCCTGTTCTGTATCTTATGAGAACCTGTGATTCTTTAGAGTGACAAACCAACTCCAAGACCTTTTTTTTTCTAAAACAGACAAGAAAAATTTCAAATTGGACTCTAACCTTCCATTGCCTCAAAACTTGCTGGGCCAAAATCACTGAACAATTTCTGAAATTGTTCAGAAAAGCAGCTTTCTGAAAGCTCTTTTTTGATTTAGACACAGCATTATTAGAAAAAGTGGTATCTTTTCTCTTTCCCTGGGACATCAGCAGTAACAGCCCTCACCAAGATGGGAAAGACCCAAGCCCAGTTCTCAGGAGGATAAAGAATCATTGTCTATCAAAATCCTTGTCCAAATCCCCTCTCTGAACCAGCTGGAGAGTGGATTTTTAGGTGCATATTCCACTCCCCAGTTAAAGAAGTTGTGAGTCATTTCAAATGGATTTCTCTGAATTTTTACAGCTGGAGCCAGCAAATTTATTGGTATAAAATATTTATATAATCTCCAAGCCAGAGAGGGAATAAATCACTAAGTTGGTAACTCACCTAGGAAAATGGGGCACGGAGCTATCAGCCTCTTCTGCAAGCCCTAAAGATTTCTGCAGGGTGGAATACCTCCATATATAAGAAAATAAGAAAATGGTGCATCAGTGGCCCAGCCATTGCAGTCTCTGCAGAAATGGTCCCTGGGAGCTCAGCCCAGGGCAGGCAGAGTCTGCCCATCCCCTGAGGGCTGAGGGGACACCAAAGCTCTGCCACCAATTCTGCTTTGATCAGCCTACCCCGGCTTTTCTTTTCAAACAGCGGCTCAAAAGCTGCTTTTTCATTTAGGTGCTGATGGAAAGTTTGAATTTGCCTAATTTCTGTCCATTTAAAATCCTCCTTTGGTGGGATATTTTTTTTCCTTATTGGAGTTTATCTGAACATTTGTTGCCCCTCTGGTTTATTTGTGAAATATGAGCATAAAATCAGTTTATCCTTTGGAAAGAATGGCCTCAAGCTCACTTATTTTTAGGACAGCAAGTGAAGGCTGCAAATTTGGATGGGTATTGTCCTGATTAACAAAGATTCTGTGTTCTTTGTGCCTGCTGGTTTTGAAAAGGAAATTTTTAGGGAGATGGAGGAAGAATGGGGTTTATTCTGTTCAGCAATACTGAGGTGGTGAAGCCAGTAAACCCCCCTGCCTCCTTCTCATTTCTGATCACCACTTAGAACAGAGCAAAGAAGAGAAAACCAAACGAAACCATGTGAAATTTCTGACTCTCTGCTTCCTTTTCAATTGTTTCCTAATAATAAACACTGAATAAATGGCAATAAGGGGATCCAGCTTGTGCTGGAACAAGCATGGCACAATTTGAACACTTCAGAGCCCGGGCAAAGGCAAAGCTCCAGTCTCCCTGGGATTGCCAGGCCTTTGGATCATCTGGCAGGATGTGCTGCAGGAGAAGCACAGCTGGGTCTTTTTCTCTCAGGAGAATCCAGTGCAATACCCTGGTGTCAGACTCAGCTGGCTGAGAAAAGCTCCCTGCCCAGAGCTCTCTCCCAGTTGCCTGCAAAATGCCTTTTTTTTTTTCATCTGTCTTGCACTAACTGGAATTAGTGCAGCATTTTGGATTGATTAATAAGTATTTTAATAATATTCAGGGCAAGCATCAGTCCTAAAGAAATACAGAGATGTCAGGAAAATTGCCACTGGAAATACCAGACTCTCAAAGGCCAAAAAATGCTAAATATTTGCTAAAATGCTAAATGTTTGCTATAAGTGCTAAATGCTACTGTAGTTTGTCAGAGAACACTCTGACAAACTACAATAGTAACCATAATTTCTATTTTATTATTGGAACAACAAATATTTTAAGCTTCCATTGAAATGATACAGAAAATATGGACTAAAAATTAACATTATCATTTCAAATTTCAAATAAAAATGGAAAAACTTGGCCTGTCTGACTGCTAGATAAGTTCTCTGGGCCCTGGTCTTCAAAAATATGCATGAGTTTTTACCTTTGTGCTGGTGATTGGTACTGCTGACAGCTGAGAGAAAATCTAACTCAGAAAATCAGAGAAAAGCCCATGGTAAACTCATCTAGTTTATCTTTTCTTTAAAAATCGGGTTAACTTGATCATGTATTCCCCTGAAACAGCCTGACAGTTTTGTGGCAGTACAGCACTGGTATTGGTTCATTTTGTGATTGTTTTGACTGGTAGACAGGCAGTTTTCATAGGTGGAGAGAATTACCCCTAACAAAGGTGGTTTGCAATTGTTGGGGTGTTCATCCAGTTAATTCAGTGGTGCAGAGATGGCTCTGGCCAAACCCCATAATGGAATAAATGTACATTACATACTTGGATAACTGTAAATCCCCCAGGCCCCAAGCTGTCACTTTTCTGATGTCTTTATCTGGCTCCCAATAATTCATAAATATTCAGTGCCTATGGATAGGCTTGGAGAAGAAATTAATATTTTTTTTTTAAAGCTGAATTTTCAGTTCTGAGATGGTAGGAACGACCCTCCAAAGCCTTGTGTGAGGATTCGGTGGCAGAGGCTGGGTAGAGGTTGAGGTTCACCATCATCTCCTCCCGTCTGCTCTGGGGGCTGCAGGGCTGGGAGGTGTCAGCCAGTTCATTTTGTGCAGTGAATCCTCAGGTGCAGGGGCCAGGATGCAGCTCTGCATCCCAGCCCGTGCTCATAGCACCTTGCTCTTTCCTGCATTAACCAACACGAGATTTTTGGTGAGAACCTGTGGTTAAGCATCCTGACATTCACTCTGGAAATATTTGTCTGGTGTATTCATTCCCAAGGGATATTGTTACCCCTTTAAAACAGACCACTGGAGGTTCAGCTGTGATTATTCTCTAGCCCAGTTTCAGGGTTACTGTGTCAGTGCCATTTTTATCTCGTGATGAGTCTGTTATATTCAATTTTCAGATTCCCTCTTCCTTCCCAATTCTTTCCCTTTCAAATATTATTTTTAAATGATACCAGAATTTTTTGATGCTTGCCTGGTTGAACAAAAAGCTCCCTGTAATGCAGGTCCCAAATCTTCCAGAGATTTCCATCAGAGGCTCTACACTCTTTGTTCAGCTGTTTCTCTCCCAAACGAATGCCAAATTTTACCAAACATTTTTGTCTCATTCACAGTTACCAAACCTAATCAATACATCCAAAACCTGTAAATATTTACATATTTTAACCCAGTTATTCTGACAAAAATAAGTTTGTCTGATTATTTGTTGGTTGGTTGGATTTTTGGGGGTACCTGTGTGCGTTTCTGCAGCCACCCCTGACATTTTATTCCACAGATGAATATTGCTGGTGTGCCCAGAGCCTCAAAAATATCAGATTCCTACAGGTTTAGTGAACAGCAGATGGGCAGAGAAGAGAGATCCTGGTTTTCCTGCAGGTTGCAGAAGTTTGTGGTTTCAACCAGAGGATCTGCACAGGACAGGGCTGCTGCACTCTGAGCAGAAAATGTTTATTTAGAGCCCATCAGAGCTCAAACTCTCACCAGCCCCCAGGCTGGATGAGAGCAGGCTCCCCGTGGCTCCAGAGAGTGTAGAACAAGCTGTCACCGAGCTCTGCTTGGCTTCTTTAATGCAATTTCTATCCCCAGCAATCAAAGCCTGCATTAGAGTCATTAGCAGAGCTGTTCTGGCCTCGCACCTGATTCTCAGATCGTCTGAAGGACGCCTTTTGTCCCATAATGAATTAATTCTCGTTGAATCTTCCCTCATTGGCAGATGGATTCCTTTGTTTAAATATAAATATGAAAGTGCTGATTTATCTGGATTCCTGAGCACTGATTGCACGATAATTGTGTCTTCTTGTGAATAATTGAATTATTTTCCTATTATGTTAATCTCATTTCCCTTAAAGCCTGCCTGAAAATCAGACTGACTTATTTACATGTACAGGTGAATGTTAATCCAGAAGGACCTATTTTTAGACTGCAAAAACTGTTTTCAAAGTTCTCCTTTCATGATTGGTGGTGCTGGGAAAAGCACTGCAAATGCAGCTGCAGGAAGCAGCGTTTTCCCAAAACAACAGCTCATGCTGGTTATGCTGCTGGAATTCTACAGTGCTGATCATTTACAATTAAATAAATAAAAAAAACAGGAAAGGACTAACAAAGAGGATTAGGCTCACATTATACCACATATTGTGTAAAATATGTGCTTGAAGTTTCTGTGCATCTAAGAGGGTTTTTAATGATCAACAGCCTTTGCTGCTGCTATCTATTTGTTGCTTCTAAGTTACAGAATATGTTGGAGGAATCCTCCATCAATTTCACAAGCAAAATCCTGTAATAGAAAAGAAAAAAAAAAAGGAAGCACACTGCATTCTTAAAGCTGAAATTTTGTTGTTAGCTGAATTAAAGTCTTAACACTCTAAAAATATCATTAATTGTGTCAATTGTATACAGTTAAAAGAAATGCACACAAACATTTTCTGCTTTACCTCTGGGTCCTGAGGTCAACAGCTTCACTTGAGGTGTGAGCACAGGCTACAGAAAATCAAAAGTATTCCTTGACTTTTGCTGGGATAATTGGGATATTGATACTTTCTTCTTTGTTATGGTAAATTCTGCATTGTTTCATTTTTAATATATTTATTTAAAGGCTCTATATCTTGCTATTTCTTCTTTGGTGCGGAATTCCACTTTACATCCAAATTTGCTGCACGTGGTTTGGGTTACATGCAATGGACTCTTGCTGTTTTCCTCTCTCTTAATCCTAAAACTGGATACAAGGCTACACTGGCAAAGTTTAATCCAGAATTTAAAGCTCCTATGTGTTTTTATTTTTCATCTGGAAAAAGATCATCTGAGTACAACTCCTTTTGTATCAGTTATGTAATAGTGATATGTTTTGACCAGAAAAATGAAAGGCCTTTCTCCAGCTGGGATATCACTAAACATGAATTTTTTCTATTGCTGAATAGCAGCAACGTTGATCACATTTGCTACTTCATGCAAGGAGCAAATTCCTCAGGAAAAGTATTCCCCAGAAAGAAATTTGTATGAGGAGTGGAAATACGTTGATGATTAATGCTTATTCTTGATCCTATTAAGTGAAATCCATAGTACTTAACATAATTTTGAGGTCAGAAGGAACCTAAAGGAGTCTGACTGGTGGGAAGTGTGTTCCAAGCTCGGGGTGTTGGAAGCAGTGAAATATTTGAAAGGAGAAGGACGTGTGTTGGCATGGCAACACTGCTTAACTCATATTTGTCAAGGCTGCTGTAATTACTTAGCTGAAGCCACAGGTCACAGGAAGAATGTTATCAGAACTCAAATTGTTCCATCTTGTCCTCAACTTCCAGGCCAGAGGTTTCTAGATAAATCAAGGAGTGCAGTTTGACTGGAGGAACTCGCTCTCTCTTGCCTTGGCCTCAGCAAAATCTCACACAATTACCCTTCTGATCCCATGTGTTCTGGATGAGAATTGCAGATTATTTTGGTGAAAGCATCTTTCTCTTGTTTACAAGATGAAATGTTTGGGTATGAAAAAGTGGATTGTTTACTTGTTGGAATTGTCACTTTTGAACGTGTTTGAGAAATTATTGCTCAATACCTGAGACCAGCCCTGAACGACAGCGGGTATTAGAATATAAATCAGTTAATCAAAATCAGAAAGGGTTTTAGGAGGCATAACCCAACACAGAGCTCTCTACATTCCTGCATTTATACAGAAAGGGGGAAGGAATACCTGGTTATTTGGGGACTGAAAGGATTTGAAGTTGTAAGCCTGGAAGGTGAGCAGAACCTGGATTGCTGCAAGGTTTTTGTTCAATCGTGGTTTAATTCATCCTAAAACCAAGAGCTGTGGTCTTCTCTCGTCACTGTTACATCTGAAAATTGTTCTTGTCAGCACAGGGGTTTGATTTTTTTTTTTTTTTTGATCAAAGTTTAAATTACCTGATACCATTAAAGGCAGTTCATGGCAGATAAAGGTTGAGAATTTGCTCTCACACTTGTCATGGTTTTCAGTAGGAGAATTCAGTGGTTGTTGATATTTCTGCCTCTCCAAACCCATTTCACTTGCTTACAAATATGGAGCAGTAAAGCTTCACAGATTAAACAGTGATCATTAACTGAAATCCTAGTTAAAAAAATTCAAATTCCAGTTGATGTTTAAAGTTTTTTTCTTTGATTTCCTGAAATTGCATACATGGTGTTGTAAAATTTCCCATGTAGAATTCCACACGTGGGTTATATCACCCACTGTTCCTGACAAATGGCTTGTGAGAGAAAGGCATTATGGATTTTAATGGTATTTAAGCTTTATTTCTATTTTCTTCTTGGATTTATAATGTGCTTCTTCTATTGATCCATGCCATTAATGTCGAGATATGCTACATTTATTTTCTCAGACTGATTGTGCTGAGTGTGGTTTCTTGGCTTTAACTGGGATGGGCATAAGAAGAAGAGTCTTTGAGCAGAAGGAAAGGATCTTTTCAGTGAAAAATTCCCAGGGAATATTTCTCTTCTAGGACAGATTTTAGATACTACTTTGAGTTAACAACAAAGATAAAGCCCAGAGGGAAAATTTTGCTTTGCTTTACATGAATAGATTCTCAGTTGGTAGAAACAGGATTAACTCCTTCCATTTGAATGGACTTCCACCACTTCACAGTGTCAGTGTGGGGGGAAAAAATATCAGTCCATCAGCCTTGCAGGTAAACAATCCAGTAATTTATCTAAGTATCAAAGTAAAAATGTAGAAATATTCTTGTTGGAGCAGAAAAACAGAATAGCAAGGTTGTCTGAGTTCACACCTTGCTGAGGCTACTAATTGAAATTGAAAAATCAAAACAATTTACCAGAAAGCAAAAGCAATTAGCAAAAGAATATAAAAACAGTGAAGTTTATCACTTGGAAATGATCTTATTTGTTTCTCAGAAATCTTTATGAATGAAATTTCCTTGGAGGTGTTTCTTTTGTAATTGACTCGTGGAGTTACCTGTTAGTGTTGGGTGGTAACATTTCATTTTACTCACTTTGCTTGGAATGAGGAATTTTGGCCTTTTGTGTGCTGTGGTTGGGCTGTGGGTCCTGCAGGGGATGGGGACAGGTTGGGGGACACCTGGCTGGGCTCCCCAGCCCTGGGACACCCCCTGCTCCATGGTTTGGGGACAGCAAAGGCCACTCCATCCATTGCCACTCCTGTGCCAGCTCCTGCCCAAATTCTGCACGAGGTCTTCTTCCTCCTGCATGGAAATCAGACCTGGAATAGTAAATGAGACAAAAAGGGGGGAAAAAAACACCCACTGCAGTGTGTTTGAATAAATAAAATGTAATCTTCAAACCATCAGCACAAAAGCAGCCACATCCCCCATCCTCTTCACTGTGCTGCTGTTGATTGCCTGCAGATTCTTGGTCAATTCCAGGCAAAAACTGGGCTTTTGGGCTTATTTGTTTTCTCTATTGTTCCTAAAATGTTTTGCTGCTTTCAGTATTTATGGCTTGATGTCTGTTTGGATGTCATCATTATCAAGACTTGTGGCTTGTTGCTATTGAGAGAAAAATTTTATTTCCATGCTGGGATAATTTAACTTGGGAGAGATCTGGGACCAAGGCTGACTGAAGGTTCCATTCTGAAAGTTATCCCAGTAAAATCTGGGTGTCTCTTAGCACTGAGCACCCAGCTGGCCTCTGACTGGACTATTTTCTGTGGCAATGGATTGTTTCCTGCTAGAAGGGCCTTTTAATGGCAGCTTTCATCACTAATAGCTTACTGGAAGTCTCCTGTTTTGCTCTTCTTCTGGAGGCTGCAAATTTTATTTCAGAAGACCAAGGTGCTTGTAACTTTCATTTTAATTTATTTATTTATTAACTTTCATTTTAATTTATTATTAAAAAAAATAAACTACTCCTACTATTAATGTTTAGCATTTAAAGTTGAATTGACTACATTGACTCAAATCCCTTAAATTCCTTACTTAGTTGTGATGCTGTCAATTAATAGGTGAGAACTGAATCTTCCTGACTTGACTTGCACTGAGTTGTATCCAGTTTGTAGCTGAGATTCCCAACAGAGGAGGATGAGAATACAGGGTTTAGACTGCACCTTGGGATTTCAGAGATCCAAGTCTTGGTAGCAAGGAATTAAATCTGGAGTTCATAGGCTACACAGCTTAAATTCCCCTGCTGCTATATATATATATATTTTTTTTTTTCTTTTTTCATTGTGTAAATGTGTCTTCTATTTGCTCTGTTTCAGTGAGAGGGAGAGAGTGGCCTCTCCTGGGAGGTGGGAAGTAAAGGTTTGGACCTTTTTCACTAAGGCAGAGCTCAAAATTAGGTCTTTGACTCTTTAAAACTCCCTCTAACCCCATAACTGCTCTGCTTCTACCATCATTTCCCTTCCCTGGATCTGTGTCCTACCAGCTCAACTCTGCAAAGGCCCTGTCTGTCTTTGAAGAGGATTCTGAGCAGAATTGTGCATTCCCAGCACGTGCCCAGGGCAGGATCTGAGCCCCCTCATCCCCCAGGGCTGACCCAGCTGTGGGTCCTGGCAGGGCTGAGGGGTTTTCATCCAGCTCGGGGGTGTCTGTGCCCTGTAAAGGGCTGTGAGCACCTCACCCCTGCTCAGCACTCCAAGTTCCAGGCATTGCCCTGAAAATTGGTGATGCAACAGAGTGAATAATGGCAGTGTTTGTGCCCTTTCTTGGCGAAAAGGTTGGTATTTTCCAACTGGGCATTAAATATCACAATGTGTTTGGGTATTAGGGTAACAGTGCCACTATAAATTTATTATCTGCTTGTACATTGTGATGAACTCAGCTGAACTTTTATCCACCATTCTGATCATGAGCTTTTAAAAGAAATCAAGCTGGAATAGGTACAAAGAAGAGCTACTAATATGATTAAAAAATAACTGAATATGCTTTTTCTTTTTTTTTAAAGAAAGTTTCTTGTTCAAGTCCCAGCTCCTTGCACATAGCAGAAAAGTTTTGAGTGTTTTAAGCAGTGTGTTTTCTTTCTGACATGTAGATGAAATTACTGTAACAGATTTGCTTTTTTTTTTTTTTTGCTCCTACAATGCCTTTTATTGCTGTTCTTACTTGTCTCACAGTAGCACTGGTAAACAACAGAGCAGTGTGGGGTAGGTGTGATATCTCCCACAATAACTGCACTCCCACACATTTTAGGGTGTGCAAAACTTGTTCCCCTTATTACTTCATCTAAATCAATACTGTAATCTGGTTTGTGTGAGAGACCAAGGGCATAATCCTGGTTATTGTACTGTCTGGGGGATTTATCCAGTGATTTAATAAATATCACACAGAATTAAATTGGATGCAAAGGTAGAATTCAAACTTGACAAGGTTATTGAATATATACCTCGGTGTCAAGTGGAATGAGATTTGCCTGGCAGAGAAGAAAACAGGGAGCAGCTTTGTGGAGAGTGAGAATTTGGGGTAGAATGGCAGTCAGACAAAAAAAGCATTATTCACCCCTTAGCTTTGGCCTGCCTTTTGGGGGAATCTAGAGAATTTCTGGATATCTCTCTCTCTGGAGAAACTAGAAAAGGTTCAGTCAGTTCTTTTGGGGCAAAGTGAATAATTTGCAATCAAGAAATCATATTTGCCATTGTTGTATTGTGATTTATAGGGAAACTGCCAAGTGCTTCTATGATCTCTGTTTCTAAGAATGGGGGGCTTAATTATTGCATTAATTCAGACATATTATTATGGATAATTATGTCATACATAGGAAGTAAGACAGAGATTATTCTTCACAGCAAATATGAGTCATAAAATGATGATGTACTGAAACAATTGGGAATTATTTATCCATGAATGTTCCGTGTCTGAACCTGAGGTAGGTGCTGAGCAAGGAAAGGAACCCTGGGCTGTATCCAAAGTATCCCAGATCGTAGATTGGCAGTCTGATGGCTCAGCTGGCCATTGTGGAACAGGTAGAATTTTCTGTCTGCATTTACTGTGCCCTCCCTGCAGGTATTTCCCTGGCCTAGGAGGGTGCTCCCTGCTGAAGTCTGATTGCTGGGGGTAAAAGCTCATTTCCATTAATCCAACCACTAATAATGGAAATAAGCACAGATAAAATCATTCTATTTCTTCTTTGTGATGTGTAGTTTAGTACAGAATCAAGTGTTTTGTTTGTTTGATTGATTTTAAACTTTGTAAAGTGCATCTTCAAGAAAAACGACATTTTTCACCATGGTTAATCCACTGTTTGCTCCCAGCTGCCACTTGCCAAAATTTGGCTTCTGTGGCTGATAGCAAGCAGAAAAGAAATGACTACTCTGAGTCAGAATTAAGAGAAAACAATTTTGAAGGAATAAGGTTTTGGCAGCAAATCTTCAGAGGTTGTCAAGCTTTCCTGGTGAAGTCTTCATAAGAATCTTTTTTTAGAGGGAAAATGGTGGATCAGTGGCTTGGGCTGGCACAGTTGGGTCACCCAAAATTCCTGAGGGAAAACATCAGTTTTAGTATCAATACTTCCATGAAGAACAGACACATTTTTAGACTCTCTCTCCAAATTAATTACATTAATTCTGTCTGCTTTGTGTTTTTATTTTAAAAATCTGTTCTTTTTTAAATAAGTCATTCTAAGGGCAACTCTTTCCAGGCTCACAGTATATTACATAAAATATGATGGGTTTGGCTTTTGCAGTTCCAGTCTGAACTTGGGCAGCTCTTAAAAAACACAAATTTCTCCCCTTGTGTTGGGAAGTCTCCTGTCCCTATTTCCTGCTCAGCTGTCCCTAGTCTGTCATCACAGCTGATATANCTGATAGCAAGCAGAAAAGAAATGACTACTCTGAGTCAGAATTAAGAGAAAACAATTTTGAAGGAATAAGGTTTTGGCAGCAAATCTTCAGAGGTTGTCAAGCTTTCCTGGTGAAGTCTTCATAAGAATCTTTTTTTAGAGGGAAAATGGTGGATCAGTGGCTTGGGCTGGCACAGTTGGGTCACCCAAAATTCCCTGAGGGAAAACATCAGTTTTAGTATCAATACTTCCATGAAGAACAGACACATTTTTAGACTCTCTCTCCAAATTAATTACATTAATTCTGTCTGCTTTGTGTTTTTATTTTAAAATCTGTTCTTTTTTAAATAAGTCATTCTAAGGGCAACTCTTTCCAGGCTCACAGTATATTACATAAAATATGATGGGTTTGGCTTTTGCAGTTCCAGTCTGAACTTGGGCAGCTCTTAAAAAACACAAATTTCTCCCCTTGTGTTGGGAAGTCTCCTGTCCCTATTTCCTGCTCAGCTGTCCCTAGTCTGTCATCACAGCTGATATAAATCGAATTTTTCTTAATCTGTCCTCAAAATAAATTTATTTTTCTTAGTTTTTATTTCTACCTCAAAAGCTCTTGGTGGTTTTTTTTTTTTTTTTTTTTTTNGGTTTTTTTTGTTTTGGTTTGGTTTGGTTTGGTTTGGGTTTTTTTTGGTTTTTTTTGTTTTTTTTTGGTTTTTTGGGTTTTTTTTGGCATAAATTTGTAAATTAGCTTTTACTACCAATAAAAAAATCCCCAAGGATGTTTTGTTTCCTTGATGGAGCAGGATCAGATGGGACAAGGGAGGGGAGCAGTGAGGGCTGTGCTCAGCTGAAGTGACAAATGCAAATCCTTCTGTTACCTTGGATTAAAAAGGGCTCCCCTGAAGGGTAACTCGAGCAGTGGCTGCATTACAGTGTCAGGTGCAAAACCTCTAATGGAGAGAAATTGCCTCAACCTATCTATTTGTCAGTAGGGAGGAGAAGTAGAAAACTATCTCTAACTTAGGGGCTGAAAGGCTTTGCCCTTCTCGAAAAGAATAAAATAATATAGCACTGAATAATGGGTTTGATTCCAGTTTTAAATTAGAAATCCAATTTGTTCTTATGAGCTCCCCACTCCATTTCTTACTACTCTCTCAATTCTGCTGGGTGACATTGGGAGATAAAGCAGAATTTACAAGTTTGAAATAGGTAAATTTTTCTTAAAGGTAGACTGAAACATGTCCAGAATGATGCATTATAGATTGTATTGCATTTATTAATAAATGCCAAGTATCCCCAGATAAGATAATCAAGTTTTATGCTTAGAGATGTGTTAAATGCAGATGCCAAATCAATTCTTTTCATAATTAGAGTTACCTGTTGCAGGAGCTGAAAAATGGGATTTTTTAAGCTGTCTGAATGCAGTATTGTGTTATGACCACATGAACACAGGCAGAGGAAACAGAATTGGCAGGGGGAAAAAGTGCTGCTAAAATAAGTGATTTATATCATTTGGAAGCACTCTCAGAAAATGGTTTCCCATAGAAGTGCTATTTAATAATTTATCTCTGTTTAAATTGGGATTTGTCTGCTGGTGTTGTGTGCTCATCATGCCCCAGGGTGGGAGGGATGGAATGACTCAGGGCATTGTTTAGGTCATGAAAAATGGTGCCAAATGGCACTTCCACGGTTTAACTTTAATGAAGTAGAGATCTTCTCAATAGTGAGATAAGTAAAATTTATTACCTTCTTTTGAAATTATTTATTAAAGGAAAAGAGAAGAGAAAGAGTCCAGGTTTCCCCTTTTCTATTCTGAGAATCCCATTTTCATCCAGAGAACTCAGGTGGGGGGCTGGAAAGTCAAGTGCAGACATTAGAGACTGGCATCAAAACAAATTTGGTACAGAAACATTTATTGCTTCTATGAAAATGGAAGTCTTTTAGGGAATATTCTAGGGGAATTGTATTTTTGGTGTTATCAGTACTCTTCTGCTCACAGGACTTCAGAGTCCTTCATTACCTGACTTCTATAAATCACAAATTAAATGGATTCCTTTTCCTCCTCTGCCTCATGCAACCTTCACCCTCTTCTCATGGTCTAAAATTTCCAGTGTGAAAAAACATCATTTCAAAATATGAATCCTATGGAGATACAATTGAGTTTGAACTATTTCTTATCAAAGACTTCACCATTTATTATGGCTTTAATGTTTTATTTTATTGTATAATAATTTAAAACTGCAGGGACAGAAGGGAAAACATGGGGACAATGACAGGACCACAGCCAGTGAGGTCCCTGTGAGCATTTTCCAAATATCCAGGCATCAGTTCTTGAGGTGTTTCCTCAGCCAGAGCTGAGGTTTCGTACATTTCTGGGGGAAAAAAAAAAAAAAAAAGAAGTTTAAATTTAAATATTTACTTCCCTGCAGGGGAAACTGTTTTGATATTAATGCAGGGATTGTCACTGAAGGATATTCCAGAGCAGCACTCAATGACAGAACACACATTTCATCTTCCAGAGGACACAGTCTACTCTGTACATGAAAATGCTGAATGTTATTGTTCAACAGGATATTAGTTTAAGAACTGAGGTGATTATAGGGTCTGATGGGAACCTCTCCATGTTTTCATTTAAAACATATTTTGTCTAATGGCTGGATCCTGTTCCCAGTGCCTGCAAAGGGAAGGATGTCATTGCCAGGGTGAACTGTGACTGTTCTTGAGCAGGTATGGAAAATGGGGGAATTCCTGGGTAATTCAGGATATGCCAGGGACAGACAAGTGCAGGCAAAATGTGTCTGAAAATAAATAATTTGGGGCCTTAGCAAAAGGCTGTTGATTGTCTTTCTCTTGATGTACAAATACCTAAGCTGAATTTTTTCTCATCTCCCCAAAACTGATAAGTGAGCAGAGCATCACAACAAGAGCTGTGTGATTCAAGAACTTGAAAAATGTGATGTATTCACCTTTTAGCCAGTGTGAGTGGGAAGCCTTTCTCCAGCTGCAGAAAGGAGCCAGGAACTCCTGCCTTTCCCCCAGAGCTCTGAGCCCAACCCAGGCCGAGCATCCCTGACCTTTCACGGGGACTGTGAGGAATGGGTTTGTAGAAAATTCTCAGAGTCAGACTGAAAACCGATATTGTTTGCTCATCTGTAGGCCAACGTTGAGCAAAAATATGCAGACATGGAAAAACCATGGGATAGAGACATCATTGAGCAAGAAATGGAGTTCGAGCTTCAACTCTGGGAAGGGATCAGATGTTGCAAAAGCAAAATTGCAAAAACACAAAGCACAGAGAATAGTCTGTAGTTTAAACGAAGAAAAAAAAGAAAAACATCCTTTAAAGCTAGAACACAGGTGCCTTAAAGAAACCAAACATGCATTCAGCATTCAAAAAAAAGATAGTGAAAATCTTAGAATGTGACAATACACCCTTATGTAGAACACTGGTACAAGGTTCTGGAGCGCTGTGAGATTGAATTGCAGCAAGGCCCAGGTGGGACGGTGCAATCAGTAATTGCTGTTTAAAGATGCTAACGAACTGCTTGCCAGATGCTAATTGGCCGAAAAGTCTTTTCGAGGGAGTGTAACCTTTGCAGCCTCGGCTCCCAGTGCCACGGCAGGGATTTGACATCTTTGTGTCTCACCCTCCCACCATGAGACCGATAAAATAAAGAGTTTTTTGTCGCCTCCTGGCCGCCCCATCTCTGTGCCTGATGGGTGTCGACAGGGGACCAGCAGCTCCTGCCACCATTCCCAGCGCCTTTCCAGAGGTTTTCTCTGCACTCCGGGCTCAGCCTGGGGGCTGGCACAGAGGGGCGCGGCTCCGGCACCTCCTGGATGGGACGAGCCTTTTTTTTTTTCCCCAAGGTGGAGTCCAATGAATTAAATTCTACCAGCCCAGTTAAAACGCTGCCTCCTGCGTCACCTTCCCCAGCAGAGCCATCTGGGCTCCGGCCAGGAGGATTTGCATTCATGGCATCCCAGAATCCCAGAAAGGTTGGGGCTGGAATGGGGCCCCAAACCTCCTCCAGCTCCAATCCTTTGCAGGGGCATTGCATCCTCCTGTGTTTCCCTGGCTGTTTGCAGAATTCCCCATCAGTGCCTCTGCTCCTGCATATGGATTGTCCTCTTTTCCTCACTTGCATCACATGTGGGTAAATTCTGCTCCTCACATCCCTAACATGACACCCTTGCTAATATCTGCTGTGCTTAGATAGGTCCCTAATGTAAATTATTAGCCTCTAAGTGCTGGCAATGTTAGCATATTGTTGCTGTGGGCTAAGTGTAATTCTTTTAATCTTGATGGTAATTTCCTGGTTAAATATTTTAAATAAATACATTTAAATAAATAACTTTGTATGAGGAATATTAATCATATCACTTTCGCAGTATATTTGGATATTCAGTTATTTTTGACTCTCTGGTTTTTAACTTTTATATTTCTAATCTAATTTGGCAAAGAAGGCTGTGCCTTGTTAGCAATCATGCATTTTGATCAGCATGTGTGATTTCTATTGGTATCAGTGTACAGAGTGAAAAATAAGGTAGAGTTTGGAAATTTGTTCTTCTCAGTGATAATCTACAGGCACTGAGGGATGGCAGGGGAATTTCTACTTTCAGAATATTTTAAAGCACAAAACTGGGGCAGAAATGCAGGTTTTATACCAAAGCCTTTCACCTGTTAAGAATAAAGGTGAACTATTAGATGTGGCTGAGACATTATTTACCTTCTTGTGACCTGCAGCTGTAGCACAAATGCTTTTATTATATCAGGACATTCCTGGAACGAGGGGAGTTCATCTCAGTTTATGCCAATATTCACAGAAAATGTGTTTTGATGCTTCCTGGCACACTTTGATTAATTTAAGCACAAGGCAAAGAAAACCAAGCAGGTTTTCAGCAAAGAGCCAGCCAGAGAGGATGATTGTTTTCTCAAAAACAATCTCATTAATGAGCTCTTAAATAGTCAGGAGAAAATCAAGGGATGGAATCTGAGTTTAATTGTATCTGTGGCCTTGGCATGGAGGGTTTCATAAAGGGTGAGAGTGAGGGTATTTTTATTTCACCTTGGGTTTTTGATGGCAATGCAGATCTGCTGTGATTGCTTTTCCTGTTCCCTTCCTGAGCTCCTCATGGTTTTAAGGCTGACCTGCAAAACGTGAAGTCTTTCCTGCTTGGAAAGATTTCCTGTGCAGAAATGGTTTCTTTATCCTCATTTTAGACTTTTAAGGAACAAAAACATTACAAACCCTCGAATTTCCATGGAAAAATGCTGGCTCTTTGCTCCTCTGCACCTCACTTTGGGTTCCTCTCTGAGGCTGGCTCTGCTTGAGTCCCACCACAGCCCCAGGGTCATGTGGGGCACTGCAAAACCTGGGTTTGCAGAGCCTTTTTCTGCTGGTTTTCCTCATTTTAATGCTCTCCTCATGAAACCTGGTAGAGCCCAGGTTGCTACAAAGTGAGTTAAACAGGGACACCATGGAGATCATTTCTTTTTATGGTACCATTGCCCAGATATGGAACGACTCAACAGTTTAAGGTTTATTTTCTCGCATAACAAAATGCTACATTTCCCTGTTTGTCACCAAAAAAAAAAAAAAAAAAAATTTCTTCCTCCTACTGGACGAGTTAAACACATACATTGCATATTTTTATAGATTCCATAGCATTTTGCAATTTCCTCTGGCTTAATTTTATGTCTTTTTCATCTTTCTGTCCTATTTTCTGGCTTCTCTTTTTGCCTTGTGTCTTTGCAATAGCACAATTTGAATTTCTAGTGCCCTTCCAATGAGTGTTTCAGAAAAACCCTTACACTTTGTAAGGTCTTAATGGGAATTCTTTAAAAGTTACTTTTAGAAAACCAATTTGTTTCAATCAGTTCTGTATAGATGACAATTTCCTTGGCTTCATGTCTGTTTTACACATACTCATATACAACTATCAGCACTTACAGTTTTCCAATAATATTTGTTCTCCTTGCCCCTGTTCCTGCTACATGAAAAATCTAAACTTTCCTGTTTGGGGAAGTTTTTATTCAGGATTAATTCCATAACGCAGCTGAAAGCTCCCCCACTGCCAGAAAAGCAGCAGGCTAAAATTGAGTCTGGGTGAGGAGCAGAGCAGAGAACCTTCCAGGAGCTGGGAAGAACAACTGGAGAAGGTTTGCACAGCATTTCCTTCTGAGCACTGGATGCCTTCCAGCAGCAAAATGCTGGCTCCAAGCTCTGTTTTGCAGTTTTCAGTTAAATCAAGGGAAAGGAAGCCAATAATGCTGCTTTTTATAAAATTTGGAGGGTGTTGAGTAGTGCAGAGAAATGAATTGGAAGAAGCATCTTCTCATTTAGGGTAAAAGCAGAGAGGGAGAGCTGGAAAAAGCTGCTGAGCCCCAGGCTGGGGCAGCTCCAGGGGAGAGGAATAATGAGAGGCCAAGGGAATTCTGTGGCATTTCTGTCTCGCCAGGACCCACTCCTGGCAAAATCTGGGGAAACCCTGGAGCTGACAGAATTTGCCCAACAGATTCTGTGCAGAGTGAGGCCAACGTGGTCTGAAACAACCCCAGCAACTCCACCTAGAGAAGGGGTGGAACCCTTTTTATTCCACAGTTTTATTATTTTGATATCCTGGGTCATGTTTATCTCATTATTGAGTATTTTTTTGGCATGAAAATGGGTCTGTGCCACTCTTGTCCTGGCTGGCACCTGCTCTGGGAGGATCCAACTACTCCAGATCTCAGAGAGAAACTGCTGCTGGATAGGAAATAGATAATTGTCAGTAAAGAGATAATTGTCATAAAATAGATAATGGTTATGAAATAGATAATTGTTATAAAATAAATAATGGTTATGAAATAGAGACTGGTTATTAAATAGATAATGGTTATGAAATAGATGATTGTTATAAAATAAATAATTGTTATGAAATAGATAATTGTTATGAAATAAATAATAGTTATGAAATAGATAATTGTTATGATAATTCCAGAAATGCAGGCTTGTCCTGGTGTTTAACAGGGTTCTGGGCACTCCAGCATTAATTAGCTGCTGTCATTAAGCTGCTGCCTCTTGCCACAGCCTGACAGCAGAAATGGAGCAGTTCAGAATCTGGTTCAGACATCAAAAAAGCATCTGGAGAGAGCATTATTTAGTTTTAAAAATGAGTTTTGGTAAAGAACAGTTAAACCCACCCAAACCATATCTGCAGAAGTGATTTGAAGTCTGTATGAGTCTTTTCCCATTAATTTTTCATGAGACAGGAAAAGTGGATAAATTAACTTCAAATTGGGATTTAGTTGTCTGAGTAACTTGTTACTTACTCAAACTTTTAATTAACTAAACTGTTCTCTTTATAATTCATATTGAGCAATTTCCTGCAGCAGTATTTTACAGGTGAAAATCCACACATTACTGATTTACTGAATTAGAAATAAAATATGAAGAGAATGACTTGTAAAAAGATTTTAATTTATTGTTTTTTCATTTCACTTGAGGATGCTCTTATATTTGTCTGTGCAATTTCAATTTTTCTTAAAAGCAATATTTTATGAAAAAATTGACATATATACCATCATTTTCTTAAGCTGTAAAATTACTTTGAAGAATTTCAGGATATTCTACATGGAACAAAAAACTACTCGAACACCAGTTTTAAGGTTTTTATTAAGATGCCAAAAAGAAATATTTTAGTAAAAATAACACTAATATTTAAAAAAAAAAAATCCAGAAGGAAAACCTTGAAAGAACAAAAGCTTGAAGAAATCTTGTAATGCCCCCAAAAGAAATGTTCTTCAAAGGGGAGTATCAAAGCATCTCTTCTTGTGATAATCTGGATTTTCCTCTGATTTGTTTTATCATTTCTACTGCATCACATTGCATTCTGAGCATGGTTTAGGTTTCCAGAGGAACCTGAACATTTTCTCTGCAATGGCTTTTGAGTTCCACCAGCATTTCCCTCGCTCTTTGGGAATCTCAAAAGAAATGAACACAAGTTCACTTCATATCAGTAGGGGAATTTCCATCACATTGCTATAAATTTTATATCCATTCTGTTTCACAGTGTGATATTAAAAATGGCCAATATTTTATCATTTTAGGAAGGGAAAATGATTCATTTTTGCCACCTAACCCTGCAGTGCCAATTTAACCCTTCCTCAGTTCTTTTGCAAACTTAAAGCAGATCTGGTTGGATTCTTTGGGGTTTTCCTTTTTAAAGGTCTGACATTTTTCCTGTAATTTAGTTTAGGCTGCCTCCAGTTTCTTAGCACTTTGTAAATGTCAGATTTGTGAAATGTATACAGAGCTTTATAGAAATGTGAAAAATTTGAGTTTGTGTCATCTAATAATTCTGTAATTCTTTCTTACTTCAATCTTGGGGTTTTCCTGCTGGCTGTATTTCAACCCTTGTGGTTTTCCCATTTCCCTTTTCACCCTTCTATTTGCTGAATTTGAATTTAATATAAGTGGCATTTTCCCAGACACCTCTCTTTGTCACATTTAATATGAAACCAGAGGAGAATTTGGGTGAGAAGGAATTTCCAGAGGTCTCCAGGCCCCACCTACACCTGCCCTGAAGAGTCCATAGGGAGAAACACAAAATCTTTGTTTCTTCTGGAAATGATGGTTTTTAGCAACAGTGAAATTGAAATGAATCACATTAATCTCCTAATAATGCAGCCTGGAGGGTTAAAATTAGGGATTTATTGAAATAGTTTTTGATATATTACTTAATTTAGAGTTGGAAAATCAGGCAAATAGGACATGATTATGATAAAGAAATAGTAAATAAAACATTGTTCTGTGTCAATTAAAAGACTATGTAACATTCTTAGTTGCTAATAATGAACCATAATACAAATGGAGCAGACTTTTAAAAATTACTCTCCAAATTCTCTCTCTGTACCAACTGAAGAACAGATAATGGCAACATCAACTATATTTCCCTTATTTTTTTCTTAATGCACTTACTGCTGCAACATGTGAACGTTTACCCATTTAGAGGTAATATATAACAATAATTTCACAGAAAGATGGAGCTTCAACTCCAAGGTGGAATCTTTTTTAGCAAATAAATATAATAGATTTTTGTGCTTGCTTTATTATCTAAATGCCTCTTTATCTATTATATACTTGACATGCCATTTGCTGCTAAGTTATTGATAATTGTATAGACATTTTCATAATGGCACAGAACAAAGCACGATTGTGCAGAGTTTGCAAGGGGCTGGAGTGACAGAAAACATTTAATGAGTTAATGGATTCGAATTAATCACTGTATTAGTGAGGGAAAAATAAAGACAGAGAGGGTAGTGAAGCAATGCCATAAAACTGTTTTCCTTTCAGTGCTGAAGAGGCCGTGGAGAAGGAAACATGAATTTTCAGATGTTCACATCCTTCGTGTTTGCTTCTTTTTGAGGACTTTTTTATTTCTGCAGAAGTTTTTCCCTGGCCCCACTCTCTGCTCAGAGAGAGCACATTTCAGGCAGCACAATGGTAAATTTTGGGCTACAAAGTCAGTTCTGTTTCAAAAGGGGGAGAGCAATGAAGGTGCAAATAGAAATGAGGATGTGCAGGGAAGAGTTGGGGGGTGGGCAATTTTTCTTCCACAATTAACTAAATATAACCCCTCGAAGTGCCTGGGTTTTGTTTAGCTTTAGACTTCAAAGCACATTGGTTTATATTTCTTCTGAAGTGCCAGTAGGTGAAGAAGTGCTTTTGATATATCAGGAGAGTGGGTGGGACTGAAAAATGGAGGAGAAGCTGCTGCTGTCTGTGCCACGTACGAACAGGGTGGATTTTGATGCTGTGCCCCATCAGCAAATACATTTTCTTCTTCCACTTGTTATCTGTCTTTTAATAATTATGACTAGGAAGCCAGAAAAATTTTTATTTTCCTCTTGTTTTCTGAGCTTTCAAATTCTTTTTTGTCCCAGACAGAACTTCTTTTTGCTTAGTCTCTGGTTAATAGACTGTGCTATCAAAACACCAAAGCATAAACTGCAGTTTGGGGTCAAGAAATTGAAGTAAATCCACCTGGTTGTGGGTTTTTCCAGTGATTCCTGATGTCCTGATTTCCCTGTCAGCACAGCCAGAAATCCTGAAATCATTCCCACATCCAAACCCCAGCACCTTTCACTGGAGCTGCCATGAAAGAGCTACAGCTTGATTAAACCTCTTCAGGATTCTATTTCAAGTCTACAGCTCTGAAAGTTGAGTAAAAATATAATGAGTAATTAAATATGTGAATTAAAAGGTGAAGCTCACACCATGGGCTGAATCTGTCCAGGTGTTGCAGATTGTTTGAGAGGGAAAGGTCATTTATTTGCAAGCTCTTTTTTTTTTTTTTTCTCTGCTAGGTTTCAAAAATCAAATACCAACCTAAGAAAGGGATAATTTTACAGCTCAATTTTAGAATGAAAACCATCATTTTCAATTGGATCTGAAATGGTTTCAGTAGTGAGTTTAATCACACTTACTCATCTCCATAGGCATTTGGTTGGAGTGTCTAGAGAAGTGTTTATGTTGATAAAGGAAAATAAATGCCTTGTCCTACAATTGTAATATTTCATCCAGATAAAATATAATAATGGGAACAATATGAGATGAAAAATATGAAAAAAAATGCATCTTCATTATGACAATCTTGAAGGTACA
This sequence comes from Chaetops frenatus, assembly GCA_013400775.1. Taxonomy (NCBI): domain Eukaryota; kingdom Metazoa; phylum Chordata; class Aves; order Passeriformes; family Picathartidae; genus Chaetops; species Chaetops frenatus. Next base: position 241,230 of record VZTR01014189.1, on the reverse strand, counting down.
AAAAAAAAAAAAGGGCATTTTAAAAACACTGATTCTCAGGATTTGCTGCAGTGTGTTTGACTGTACAGTGGCACAGTGCAAGGGTTTCAAAGCTGGATGTGATTCCTTAAAATTGCTCTTTTCCCTCCCTGCCCCCCTCTTTCCTCCCTTCCCCCCCAATCCTTGAATGGGAATTTTTGGCAGGAAAGAAAATAGCTGGAAGGACAAAATCGAGGTGCAGTTTCTGCAGGTCCTGGGTGGTTGGTTCGAGCTCCCCAGTGTGTTCTTGTAAGGCCATTACAGTAAAATCCCACAGGTGGGTGGTGTTAACCTTGGCCATTTCTTTTCTCAGGGCTAAATTCCTTCAGTGCACACAGGAGAGCTGTGGGTAAATCCTGGGAATATCCATGGAATGATGGAATCTTTCCTCTGCCAATAGAAACTCCCTCAAAATTCTCCCTGTGATAATTCCTTCATATTTTATGCATTTCACTCATAACTGAGATCTCTTTTACATTGAAATTCTCTCCTCATATTCACCTTCATGCTTATTAAAAATATCAGAGGGACACAGGGCATGAGAGGTTCTAATTTTCACCTTTGTATTTATGTGAATGGAGGATAATTTTTAATACCAAGTTTTGCTAAGAAAAGATCCAGCAACAGGAGCTTTCTGTGCCTGAAGAGAATTCCTGTAACTTGAAAATGCTCAGTCTGTCCCAAAAGAAATAGAAAGGTTCCATATGAACAAGTCCCAAATCTAGGAAATGTTGTGACAGCTGAAGTCCAAGGGAATGTGATGACTTTTATTTTGCTTTAATTTTTGTTGAGGTTTAACCCCACCTGGAACAGCCTTGCAGGATCTTCTTTCCTGTAAATTTGGGAAGCTTTGCTTTGTATATCAGTGATTATGTGGTGATTGCTCTGCATGACCAGATTGCTCATCTTCACTCAGCAATCCAGGTAAATCATTATATTCTCTGCTGAAATGGTAGCTTAGAATTAAGTTAACAACCCTTTATTCAGAACTCCCTCTGCCAAATGCACAAAGCCAATTTGGCACTGAAGACAGCAAACATTCTGTCTGGGTGTCAGGGAAATTTGGCTCCACAACAGAGAGGCTCCTGCAGCTCAGTTCCACAGCTCAGGCCAGCAGCTGTGCCCAAAAGAATTGGAAATCTGGGCCTTGTTTGGTGAGAAAATCTGCAATTCCCCTCTCAGCCCCAGGAATTTTTATGCCCAAGCCACGAGAATCCACTCTTCAATCAGGTTATCAAATAGGAATGCAATGAATCTTTAATAAGTTCTGATGGTGGTGATGACTCAGAACATCTGGCACTTAATTGGATCTAGGACTTCAGTGTATTTTGAAATAACTTTTAATGTGATTCCTTATACAACCTCTGGATTTGGAGTGCAATTTCAGTGGTGGAAGCTGGATCTTATTCATGAAACATCCACGATGGATATCAGGGAGCATAGGAAATTAAAACTCAGGTAACTCCTTTTATGTTGGTTTAAGCTTCCACTTTTTATTGATGGGACAGTTTATATTTTAACAATTTTTGGTTAGCATCAGATTTCTACATGATCAATCACTGCTGAAAATGAAGGGTCGACTGGTGTGTGGGATTCTTGGAAAACTTCGTTCTCAGGCTTTGCTTTTTCATACAATCTCTTCTAATTTGAGATTACAACACCTCAACAGAAGAAATATGAGAGTTTTACTCTCTTCAGGCATTGACCTACTATTTTCAATAGCAATTTAGTCAGAAAGGTAAATAAAGAAATATTTTTTTAACTGTGATAATAATAAAAAGTAAAAAATCATCCAGGAACATTTTTAGCCACTATCACAATCTAGAGCTGACTTCCTACACTAATTCTTTCATCTTTATTAGTTCTTGTACTGCTATTAGTGAATAAGTTATTAATAATGTAATTTAACACAAATTTTATCTATCCTTACAAAAATACAGCTCATTTCCTCTTTGGCCTTTCCTGGCCCCTCATGAGTAGAACAGGTTTGGTTTTCACAGGGACAGTTGAGAAAAGAGAAAAACCTTCTTCAATTTAGGGAATGGTTGGACAGAAGCATTGTTAGAAACAAAACCCATTTATCAAATGGCCCAGCTGCTCACTGCATGTTAATAATGATCCTTTTTATTTGGGGGCTGTTTGGTATTTATAGCTAATTAACTCCCTTTTACACCATCCAGTAATCTGCCTTTAGAGAACAGAGCAAACTGATCCAGATTGAATTACAAGCTGTTAAACACATAGGGAAAAAAGTCAGTTCATTTACTGTAGAACAGTTATTAGCAAAGCACTGGGAGGTATTTTCAGGTGGTTTTTTCTGTCATTGTATTTTTATTTTTTTAATACTTCACTTCAAGTGCTGAATATAAAAACTTTCACAAGTTACAGAAGCTCCCAAAATGTCATTTTCTTATTATTAATTTTGAAGAATTGGAACATTTTCAAGGTCAAATAAAGAAACTGTTTCCACTATTAATGCTGAAGTGTTGATGTACAGGTAATGTTTTGTAGCACAGGCATTAAAAATTTCAGCTAAAGGAAATCCTTTGCTGATTTTCTTCTTCCATTGCTTGGAAGGGAGTAGGTTTTGTTTCAGAAAAGGAGAATTGTGGCATTGGCACTTCAATGTAATGAGGAATGCTGGTTTAGGAAATTGCCTTCCACCGTAGATGGAAATCGTTTAGAAATGATTTGCTGAATGTTTGTGCACAGAGCACAGGTCCCAGGTAAATTCCATGGTAATACTCTGTATATTCCCACCAAAGCTTTTGGAATTTAGGTTATACAATTTCAGAATATCAGTTACCTATATATACTAAAATATAGGCAACACCTATTTTGGAGGGCACAACCAAGTAGAGGAAATTAAGAGAACATTTAATGTTCCCTAGTAAGGGAAAAATCTCAGATAATTTGGATGTTTGAGCAGTTCTAAAACACTTTGTTTTTTCCTTCCAGTAAACTTTTTGAGCCAAAATTAATTATTTCAGTTTGATACTTCCAATTTTTCCAGAAATTGCAGTTTGGGGGGGGGGACTAATATAAAATTTCTCTTTGCTGTGGTTATTTTGGACTGATGGATTTTCTGCTTCTTTTCATTCTTAGTTCCTGCTTGCTGTATGTCCTTAGAAGAGGCACTTTAGGGTAAATGTTCTACAAAGATTGCTACATCTATACACTCATGTGAAACGATGTCTTACAGTTTTCCCATTTGGCAAATACGTGATAGAAGTGCTCAGGTGAGTATTTTGGAAGGTTATTGTTTGAAAGCATTTGCTAATCTTTAGAGGAGCCCTTCTCCCCATCACAGGTAACAGATGTGAGGCACAGGAGGCCTTGGTGCTGCTCTGGTTTATCTGGTTTATGAGGTGGGAAACCAAAGCAGGAGAGAGGGAATTGTGCTGGGGAAGGTTCCCACCCTTCAGCCCTGCCTGGTCCCTGCTGGGAATGTCCTGCTGCTCCAAGGGGGATTTGCTCACACAGCTGGGGCCTGGATCCTGATTTTGGCTGCTCTGCCCCTGAGTAGGAGGGGAATATTTGTGGTTTTGGAAATCTGTTTTTGGAATATTTGCATTTTGGGAAAAATTAAGTTTCGTAGAATCCTGGAATGGTTTGGGGTGGGAGGGACCTTAAATCCAGCTCATCCCACCCCACATCTCCCACTGTGCCAGGCTGCTCCAAACCAAATCCAACCTGGCCCTGGGCACTGCCAGGGATGGAGCAGCCACAGCTTCCCTGGGAAAATTCCCACCTTTCTGCCCTGCCCTCCATCAGTGAGACAGCACCAACAAGAAAATTAATCCTTGTCATCCCCTGAATGCAGCAAAATGCTTTTAACCCACAGTCCTTCCAGCGCTGCTCACCAGCAAGAAATTATTCAAATGCTACTCCAGCTTTCAAATGTTTGTTTTAGTATTATTTAATTTTAACTGACTTTAAGGCAAGGCAATGTTTCTATCTCTGAAGTTTAATAGCACAAGTGGGTGTTAATTCTGATAGGGTTCAGGAGCAATAAAATGCTGCTAGGATTTCACTAAATAGCAAACTGCTGGAAATTTTAGTCATACAGTGCTAATATCAAACAGAATGAGCAGCCAGGCTGCAGATGAGAGATTGAAACCACTCTGAACACATCTCAATTGGCAATCATTTAACAGGCATTTTTACTGATTTTGCATCTGGTATTCAGACAGAATTCCTAGTTCTGAAAATGTGTAAAATAAGTGGCTTTCATAAGGTAGATTGGATTTGATTTTAAATTCAGTTGAAAACCCCTATCAAGAACACAAGCATGAAGAAAAACGGATTATCTCTATAATTCTCTCTGAAAACACAACCCAATGTGAATTTGTAAACACTGAACTACCTAAAAGTCGAAGGAAAATGTTCTGCAGATTTCAAATACCTCATTACTTTTATTTCAGGGCTGATATTTGATTTTACAGAGCTCCAAGGTTTCTGCTCTCTGCCCAAAGTATCAACCCAGGGAACCAGTGAAAATGTCATTCTGCCTTAGAGAATGAGATATTTTCCTGAGAAATGTACCTTTCAGCATGTACTTGAGTCCTACTTGTGTGACTCAAGTGAGTATCACAGCGGAAGGAATTAAGGTTAAATTCAAATACTTGTCTGAAAGAAGCCTTGAGATGGAAGCAGGAGGGCGAGTTTGCTTTCCCTTTAGTGATTTGGAAGTGTGGAGAACCACGAAAAGAATGAATACTGGGAAAAGAAATACCAAGAAGTGCTTTTCTTTTCATTCCCTTTCAGTCTGTGCCTGAGTGGGTTACCTGGGAGTCAGGCAGTCACCACGGGAGTGTTGTCCAGAAAAGAACCAGGATTTTTTTTTTTTCTTGATTTTTCTACATATTTTCCCACCTCTTCCAGAGCTTCCTTATCACTCTCACTTATTCCTCATCCCTTTTAATCCACGGACTTTGAGGTTTGTTGGCCGATTCCAGCCCCATTTGACAAGATGTGGGGTTGGGGCAGGGGGTCCTGTGGGGGTCCCGGTGCCCCCAAGGCTGTTTCCTTGTTTCTCTGGCCGTGAATTTGGAGGTGGTGCCTCTCCTGAACCTGGAGCAGCAGCCAGCTGAGCGTTCAGGGGCTGTGAAGCTGCCAACCTGAAGCAGGGCAGGTGCCCCTCAGCAGGATGGAAAGGAATTGTTGGTGCACAGGGAACGGGATGGGAGCTCAGGAAGAGGCAGAGGGAGGGAGTGAGGCAGCTGGAGATTGAGGAACTCTAAAGGGATGGGATGTAGATGTGAGGAGCAGAATAAATCAGGAGTGATGCACAAACTCACAAAAGGCTGGCTTTTGTTATTTCTGCTGCTCAGAGTATTAATTGTTTGTCTTTCCTTTGCTGCTCTTCACAAGAATGTAGAAGTAAGAAAAAAATCACTACATTTCAACTCAACCAGGGGACAAAAAAATGATTCTTAAGCAGCTCATTCATTATATTTACTGAATCTCCAAATAGTGTTTAGTAGAGATTGTTTCCCATGTTCTTATATCTTTTGTAAAAAAAAAAAATCCCAAATAAAATGGCTTAAAACTGCAACTTCCAAAGCAGCTCTGGGGCACCTCCTTCAGAGTGCAGGTTCCTTATATGTCCTGTGTGAGCCTTTTCCTTGTGAATTAATTTGGCTGATACAGAAACATCAAAACAGATGAAGAAAAACCTGCCAAGGTTTTTCCTTCCATGCTCTGTGACCCTTGTTGGGTAGGAAGTTCTCTGGAGGTTTTAAAGATATGTCTGTGCATTGCAGCATTTCCATATTTTTAAGGCTTTGCATCAGATGGAGGAAAAGCAGGCAGTGACAAGATTTGCTGGGTGTAGAGTGTTTATAATCTGACATTTTCAGGACATGGATTTTAACTAATTTACACCACCAAGCCACACTACTTAAATTCATGACAGCAAACCATCTTCAAATTTTATATAGGAATGTCTCCATTTTACAGATCTAAGATCCATCACCTTGGTTCTGCAGCACTTAATCTTCTTTTCCCTTTCCACATTATGACTGAGGATCATTATTGAAGCTGCTGTTTGTTCCACCTTTACTCTTTCTCATGCCCAAGATCTCACCTGGTTCTGTCAAGCCCTGGTTCCTCCCTTTCCTAGAAATTCCACAAATTATCCTTGGATGGATTAAATTGGCTTTTAGTCAACAGCAGATTAGTTGGTGAGTTGGTATAAAAACTACTGTGGATCAAAATTTGCACGTAAGTAAATTCCAAATACTAAAAAACCAGCAAGGGTTAAAGATGTGAAATGTCAATAATTATTTGAATTTTCTGGAGCATGCAGAATTATACGTTTTACAATTAAAACCCAAAACAAACCCCTTTACTGACACATCTGTTTCCTGTAACTTAAATTTCACCCCTCCCAAGGATACTATTTGGGGTTTTTCCTTAATGGGAAACTTCCTTCCAGCTTTATAATCTGTTTTATTTGTACTGCTGTTGTTTTATTGGTGAATACTTTAATTGTGGTGCTGACTAAGCAGGATCAATATCCCACTTTGCTGCTAAAGTGAAATGTTCCATATTTACAGCAGCTGCTCCCCAGGACAATATTCCTGGGTGACCATTTTCCAGTGGCCTGTGGATGCAGAAATCCCAACTTCTGGGCAGTTCCTGCCTCCATTCAGGGCTGCAGTTGGAAGCCACCAGTGCCAGGAGCTTTGCTTTACCTGGGTTTCCATGAAAACCTCAGAATCAAGCCATCCACCACTCTTCCTGGTTATTTATTTCAGTGGGAAATACAGTTTCACTTAATGCAGGTAATTGATAACTCCTATGGATTGGAGGAAAAAATGTTGTCAGACACTGCATGGAATAGCTGGGCTCACAGCAAGCAAGGTTTTGTTCCTCACAAGTTCCATGCTAAAATGACAGGCTTTCCCTGTGATGTGCTAGAGGAGAATGAACTGCACTTTAGGGCATTAATTAAAAGAAGATTCCTCCTATGCTTTCATAATATTGTATAATGTTTTGATTAAAATCTTTCTGCTTGTCAGAGAAAATAAAACTATATTTTATTTTATCTAAGAACAAACACTGGAGCTGAAGTGTTGAGGCACACAAAACTACTCCAAGCTTTCCAACACTGAAAAATCCCCAAAAGCTGGGCTGGCTCAGTGTGTTTTCTGTTTTATCCCTGTAAATCCCTTCCTTAGCAAGGGATGGAGGGAGGCTGAGGGGTAAGGGTGATGGGATTGATGAGCAGAGGGTTTGACCAGAGCCGTGCACAGCAAAGCAGAACCCCAGGAAAGCAGAGCAGGCTGTGCTGGGAAAGCTGCTCACAGCAGCTGGAGGAGAACAAGGCACTGATGGGACAGACAATGGGACATTTCCTCTCCCTGCTTTAATTTTATGGCAAATAAATGACACTCTGCAGGAGGGAGGTGAGAGATGGGCGGAGTTCCCCAGATAAATTCTGGCCACCTGAGGCAGGGTGAGGATTTGGGTGGTGTTAAACATCGTGGCCTTGATGTGTCTGGTCAGGAACGTGAGTTTTGTGAGATGTTCCTGAGAACATCCCTGCTCTGCCAGCAGCATCCCAGAGTGCACCTTCCCAGGAAAATCCCAGCTTTATCCCAGGTTCCTGTTCTGGGGCAGAGATTCCTGTTCTGCCAGCACCATTCCTCACTGCATCTTCCCAAGAAAATCCCACCTTTATTCCAGGTTCCTGTTCTGGAGCAGCAGAAATTGGCTTCTTTTTTTTTTTT
>VZTR01014189.1:213875-233364 GCA_013400775.1 Chaetops frenatus | reverse complement strand
TCTCCCCAGTAATTCCTGTCAGGAATTATCCCCACGCTGATCAACTCTTTCTGCTGCTCCCTGCTCAGGGCCGGTGTCAGCAGAGGAAAAATGGGAGTGCAGAGGAAACTATTTGCAGTGCAAACACATTTTGGGTAATTAAGCTGGAATTGTTTACTGCTGATGTTGTTCTGAGGGAGAATACGAATGAAACAAATGTGGGATGATCTCAGCTGTTGAAGAGCAACCTGCTTAAATTCCAGACAAAAAATTATGGATGATTACTGAAGGTAATTGTAATTTTGGATTAAATACACCCAGGAAAAAAAGAAAAAAAAAAAACAAGAGGCAATATATAATTAAAGGTGGCAAAGGAACACATTTAAAAGTTATTACACAGCAAAATTAATGTTTCCAGTACAACCTTGTTTGGGCTTCCTTGTGCGAACAAATTCTGACCCCTTGCATTACACCCACACCTGCAATTTTTAACACAAAACCTGGGCTTTGTCTTGGACACCAAGATAATGTAATTCACCCAAAGAGCAGAGGTTCAATATTTCATTTAATTCTTACTGTTAATTGCTGTTTGTCTGCCTGGCTTACTGGGTCCCCCAGGGCTTTGCTCTGGGGAAGGACCTGTTCATCACTGCATTGTCTGGGCCCTGGCTCCCATCAATACCCTGCAGAGGAGCTCCTCCAACACTCATTTGATTTATACCCTCTCATTCTGCTCCTGGGACATGGAGGGCTTCTATTTCCATTTCACAGATAAGAAACTAAAAACCAAAGACAGTGAGGACAAAAGCTTTCGCTAATTTCAGAAAGCTTGAATTTTATCTGTTTTAAATCAATGCTCTGAATTTTCACAGAAATCAAGTGCAGGCACTGGAGGGAAAACCCATCACCACAGAGCTACTGATTTCCTATGAGCAAGGTTGCTTTCAAAAAGTCTCCAAAAATCCAACCTTTTTTAAACTTATCAAACCATACCTTTTTTTTTTTGCAGAAGTTTCTCTTCAGCTTTGCATCCACAAGGGGGGAGTTGCAGGATTTCAGGCTGGCTGTGTGGCAGTGGACACAGCTGCAGGTTCTTCTCCAGCCCCTCTCAGATCCCAGCTGGGAGAGGCAGATTTGCTCCTTTTCCAGCCTGCACAGCCCTCGTGCCCCTCTCACCACCAGCTTCCACCACCATTCCTCTGTTTCATTTCTCTTTCCTGGGTTGCATTCAGTCAATCCCCACCAAGAACAAACACCTTCAGGGTCTTTGTTCAGAACAGTGTGAAGAAATCCTGCTTGCATGTTTATTCCACTCAAAAATTAGCTCCAAAGCCCAGAGAATTGCTGCTGAGACATTGCCACAATTATACACAAGGTCTGCTACACAGGAAAGCTGAGAAATCACCATCATTCCTGGTTTTAGTTCTCACTGTGAGCTCTCATCTGCTGGAAGCCCAAAGGACACCTTGTGGTTCTACAGACTCTTTTCTAAGTCTATAATCTGAATTTTTGGAATGTGTGTTAATGGGAAAACAATCCTTTGTCTATGTTTTTTTTTTTTCCCTCTCAGTACTTTCCCAGACCTCAAATTTATAAATCTTGTATGTATTTGTAATTTGTTCTTTGCCAATGTGCTTAAAATGGCAAGAAAAGAATCCTTGACAAACGAATTTCTTAGTGCAGCTCTTAATTAAAAATATAATTCAGGCAGCAAGGAGCCAGAGACAGCCAGTGGGGCAATCTTTCATTGCAGAATAAGAACAAAAATACAGTCAGTCATATCATTTGAGCTTTTCTAACTCTTATTACTACACAGTTTGATAGTTAATTTTAGATGAATAGAGAATTAAAGGCTTTTAAGGATGTACAAAGCCTGCCCTCTCTTTCTTCTTTGTCCACCTTTGCTGAAGTTATTAATTATAAATTATCTTTTTCAAGTGTAACATTTCCTCCTAATTAAACTCTTCCAAAGGTAAGGAAGTATTCTTGTTTTTATAGATCATAACAATCAATTGGGGGATTGGGCTAAAAGTGGTTTTGTAAAACCTCAGATTGTCTTCAGACCAGAGGGGAGTCTGTTCTGCTTTACATATGGAGGGAAAAAACGCCCAAATTTACAAATCAGAGTTCAAAATTTCACAATTATATCAATGTAAAAGGTGAAATGGGGCAATCAGGCTCATCTCCCAGACATTCCTATTGGTGTGGTTTCTCTAGCTATGAATTTTGTAATACTTGCAGCCTTTATGTAAAAACAAAAAGCAAACAAAACAAAAACAAAACAAAAAACCAAACAAACAAACAAAAAGAAACACCAAACCCAAACCAAAGAAAAAACCCAAACCATAAATAAATAAATAAATAAACAAACCAAGGAAAGCCCAAACCCGCATCCCTGTGTTGCTGCTCCCAGCAGTTTTCATTCCAGCAGGATGCAAAGAAAGCCACCATTAATTAATGATTCTCCACAGAACTGTCCCAGAACACCTTGCCCGTGGTTGCAAAGGAAAATGCTTCATTTCAGTCCCCATGGAGATGGCTCCAATGGATGGGTTTTGATTTGGAATTGTTATTCAGGGGCTGTGTAATTCATGAATGCAGCCTGTCTGAGAGGTGCTGGCTCCTGGGGAGAGCACAATGCACCACTCCCAGGGATGTCACTGTCCCATTCAGCTGCTCAGGCATCGATGGGAACTGAGCCCTAAAACTGGGGAACAGAGCTGGAGAGAAATGAGAGCAGAACTTCTTTTGTGGTATTTGCTCAGATCTTAGGTGATCTTGAGAGCAACACTGGAATTACACAACAGGGAAGTCAGGTTTTCCTTAAAGCCCTCCACGAAATCCCTCCTTTTGTCATTCTTGCATTCAGCACATGACCTGGGAGGGAATGTCTTGCATGTTTGCTCAAATGTAAATTATTACCAGTGCATGTGCAAAATCGCTCAACTGATTTGAAATAACAGGAGCTGCACAACCCAAGTGAGGAGCTGATATTCCAGTGATCCTTATTTCCTACCCCATTGCCTACTGGGGATTGAAAAGTCTTCATTGGTGACATATCTATATAGAAATGCAGAGAAATTGAGAATAAATATATATATCTTTTTCCTTTTTCTTTCCTCATTTCATTAGAAATTGGGATGCAGAGTGCCTTTGTGATGGTTTTAATGGACACTGATATATGGCTTCCTTTGGTGGGATGTGTTTACTCCTCTCTATTCCCTTTCTAAACTGAAATGGAAAAAAACTCAAACAAACAACAACAAAACAAAACCAAACCCAAACCTACCCAAACAAACCCCTCCCCCCCAAAAAAAACCCACCAAAAAATACAAAAAAACCCCTCAAAACTAAACAAATAAACAAAAAAAACACCCCAACCCAAACAAACAAGAAACCTCACACTTCTTTTTTTCTTTTGTGCACGAAAAGGCTAAAAACTCCCCTTATCATTACAACATCACAGTAGAAATTTTATCTGAGTTATTCATTAAGACTGATGTGCATTTCCACTCAATCTTCTCTTCCTGAAACAGAATAAACAATCACAGCTTTGAAGCTCAGGATGGAAATAAACAACTGCTTCAGGTGGTTCGATGGTGGCTTTTCCAGCAATGTGCCAGGTGTCACAGGTAAGTTATTTTGCCTCTGGGGATGAGAAATAATAAAGTTTTAGATAAGAGCTGGAGGGAAAGGTTACACTAAACCCACAGACTTATATTTGTATCTAATTCATAATTGATAAAAACACATTTCCCAAGTCTCTACAGGAACTTGGACAGTGCTGTGCTATTGCTAAATTCTGTTTATCATTAACCATAGATGGAGCTTTGTCACACCTTCCAACAACAGATCCTGGGAAGGTCAGGAGAGTTTAATGGGGACCAGGGTACAAATAAAACCCAGCAGCTGCACAGGGCTGGTTATTTCTGTCTGAGCCGAGAAAGCATCACTGAGCTTCTCCCTCCCTCTAAACCAGGTTTTCAGTCCCCTTCTGGTTGTGTTTGTGGGCAGCATCAGAATGTGTGAGACACAAACCTCCAAGTTTTGGAAGGAATTAATATTGTGTACCAGCAATATTGCCATAATTACACTGAAATAGCCAGGAATTAGAGACACTCTATTAATAATGTTACCAAAATACACTTAAAGACTTCTAGAGAAATTTCAGACCGGTTTAAAATTTCCAAATCCCCAAAGAGATGAGGAGGCAGCTAAATCTGCATTTGATAAAAGCCCAAAACAGTCTCACTCCTGCATAGCCAATCTTTAAATTCATTAAGGAGCCCCTCGTTTTAATTAAAGCTACACCACATAAAAATGAATCAAAATAACTCATCTGGTAACAAAGATCTTGTCCTGGTTTGCTCATAAGACACAAATTTCAATGCCTGTTTTTGACAGAATTGCAGAATTCTTCCCTCTCCATGTTTTTATTGTTGTAGATGGCAGAGAAGTCTTTTATACCAACAGATTGTAACATATCTTTATACCAAAAATTGCATTATATCAATGCTTTGCTGGGGATTTTGTGGAAAAAAAGAGTTTGAATTTTAACTGATTATTTTAACAATAATTTATTGTTGGTGTGTTGTCCATTGATTCAAGGTTTGTTTCTATAGTTTTTTTTTTCCTTTTCCCCTTCTTTTTTCTGCTGCTTTTAGCTTTGATCTTAATTGGGAAAAGTTTGTGGTTGCATCAGAACTTCTCCATGGAACTTTGATGGCTCTGGACGTGCAGAAGAGCTGCTGACAGTGCTGCTTCCAGCAATAATCATGGAGATTTCCCTCTCTCTTGATTTAATAAGTCTGGGTTTTGGGTTGGATCAGTGTTGGTAGAAACCTCCCCATGTCAAAAGAGTTTTTCTTTCTCCCTGGAGCTCTCAGGGCTCTGCACTGCAGGCTCTCTTAGGGGGGGCAGTGCCTTGGGAGGATGAAATTTGTCTCCTCCAACCCCAAAAAATGCCCTCACTTGGCATCACTGCTGCTTTGCACTGTGCACGTTTAGAAAACTTTGTTCCCAGAAGGACAAGAATAAAGTTTATTTGCTAATATGGTTTTTTCCATCTTTCTCTCCACATCTTTTATTTTTCCTTAATTTCAAGTCCTTTCTCTTTTTGGTAATTTCAGCAGGTCAGGCTGAGGTTTGTTGGTCTCAGACTTTGATCAATACATTTCCCTACCAAATATAAGTCCAGCTTTTCTTTTATTTTCTAATCAATACCCCAAAGCCTGAAAAATTGTCAAACAAGTTCAAAACCACAGCATTTAAACAATCCTACCCTAACAGACTTGTGCTCATGTTTAGAGATAAAAATGCTCCTTACCTCAGCTCTGAGTTCAGGGGCCTTTATTTCAAATATAATTCTCTCAAGAAGTTTACACAACATTTACAAAAATTAAAATGCTGCTGTTTTGTGTTTTTTTCCTTTTTTTTTTTTTTTCCTTTAATCTGTCTTTATACAAGCGACTTTTTTCCCACTTTTTACTTTTTGTTTCAAGTGTAGAAAACACTTTCAAAGTCACCCCAGGGAAAGCTCTAAGCCAGAGGACATACAGCATTTTCACTTTTTTGTGCTTCAGGCTAAGATGGTTTGACTGATCCATCATCTGAGCAGTAGGCAAAGCATAAATCATGTATGAAAATGTCAGCTGAAATGTTAGTGCACCTTCATGTCATTAATTGCATTTTTTTAATCTTCTGTCTGTATCATCTACAGAAATTCCCCAACACAAACACAGTTGCAAGTACAAATACTTCTGAGGGTTTGTTTTTTTTTAGTTGTAGTTGCTTTGGTTTTGTTGGTTTCTTTCTCTGTCAGAGGGGAAATGTCTGTGGGTTTTTTGTTTGTTTGGGTTTCTTGGCGGTACAAAAGTTGAAGAGAGACACGCTGGGCTTTTTTAGAACTGCTTTGCAAGGTCTGCTCAAAATCTCACCTGCTAGACAAGAAAACCTAGGGAAGATTCCTGAAGTACAAAGGAATTCCAGTGGAATTCCAAATTCCACCAGCCAGCAGAAGTTGGCCACTATTTTTAATTAGGCAACACAGTACACCTTCCCTCAGAACTATTTAAATTATAAATGGATCTCGAAAGAGACTCCAGACCTGACTGAAATAAATGTACTATTTGATCTTCCTCCTTTGTGTGTGAGAGGACAGAAAAAAACAGGAAAGAAAGGAAACTTCTGCTGTGGAATTCAGAACTTTCTCAGAGAACGTGGAGCCCAGCTGGGTTTGGCTGCATGACAGAAATTGGGGTTTTTTATAAACCCGGCATAACAGACTTGGAGTATTTTACTCTTGGATATTTTACTGCTGCACCTTGGGAACTGAACAAATGAAATGATCTCTCTGCTGGGACTAATGGGGGTTTTTGTTTGGGAAATCACCTGAATTCCCACATTTCTCTGGAGATGTTGTCACTGGATAAGTTCTTCCTTTTTCTCTGTCACCAAACCTCTGCCACTTGGAACCAGGGAGCCAAAATGTTCTCAGTATTTCCTTTTGTGGTTCTATTTGTCCTCTTTCTTGCCTATTGCTTTTATTAATATTCAGTGTACCATAAATTCATTGCTACTGCAGAATCCCTGAAATTGAATTTACTGTTCCAATATTAATACAATTATTAACTTCCTGCTGGAAAGTCTCCATCCTCAGTCCAAGTTACTCTTGGATATTCTTCTGGCCATGATGCCCTCCTGTTCACTTGCTATTAATATTGAAGTTTTTATGCTTTTTCTATACCTGTGTACTTTTCAGAGAAATGTAACCTGTTTTTCTAATTAAATTCTCCGACTAAAGAACTTATTCTTATTTGTATTCTTCCCATTTGCCTTGGGAAAGCTGAGATTTGTGAACAAACTCTGTTTCATTTTTTCACTGTGTGAACACATTCCCTGCCCTGCACTCTGCTGAACTATGTTAATTTTTCTTATCAGTCTGCCATGGAAAGATAAACTGAGGTGTTTATCAAAATAAAATTTTGTGAAGGTTCCATTTCCACATCCTCACTCCTTAACTTTATCCCTTCACACAAAATGAAGGAACCTTCAAGTCCACAGGTTAAAGCAGAAAAGTGGCCCTTTCTCACTGCCAGAGATCTCAGAATAAATAAGAGTTTTTCCTGCTCTTTGCATCCCTCTGATTCCCAGGAATGCTGTTATTCCCACATTACATCTTGCTATTTGTATAAATATCTCATTTTAATTGAATCCATAGGCACAGCATTAACCTTTTCTGATTTTGTGGGTGTTTCAAAAACATTAATTTTATTGAACCTCAGGCCTTTAGTTACTTATTTCTTTTTTCTCCACTCCAGTTCATTTTCTTGATAAGAATTAAAATACTTTCTGTTTCTACAGATGATAAAGTTTCCTATTAAAAAAAGACTAAGAGGCTGAATTTCCTCTTAAAACAGTAAGTTATTCTATCAATCAAATAGATTAAAACTGATTAAAACAAGCTTGAGGGGAAAAATAAAATAAGAATCAAACCTATCATTTTTGAAAATTTAGCCTCCTATTTTGAATTAAATCAGGGAACAAATATAGTGACTTCCCACAGACTTTGATAAAAGGGCAGCTCAATACATTTAAAGGGTATTCCAGTCTATCCTTCAGATAAGCAAAAAGCAAAGGAGATTGGAATTACAAACCAATGATTTTTTCACTCTCAGGAATGGAATAGTTTATCAATTCCCCTTAAACACAATTGAAATCACATTTTCAATCTGATTTTTATTTTCAAACTGCTATTTAAGAGCAGTTGCCATCATTATGTTGAAAAAGCATTATTATCAGTCCAAATGCAGAATTTTTCCAGAAAAATGTTTTAATTTCTGATTTTAAGAGGGAAAAATAAATTCTGTGCTTTCATTTGCTATTTTTTTTCCTTAAATCGTATTTATCAAGGTTAGAGAGTATATTTGTCTCTTCTTTAATTATGAAATGATTAATTTTTCCAAGTAACCTGCAATACTTCTTAGCCCAAAATAATAAATTAACAGATTATTGAGCAGTCAAGGCACTTGCAGATACAGATTTTTTTTTCAGAGTAGCTCTCAGCCATTTAAAAACTCAATAGTTGGGCTGAACTTCTATTGTAATTCCATCAGAGTAATTTAGCTAAAAGAAGCAATTCCAGAATTTTCAGAGGAGCCCACGATAGCAATGTATAATCCTTAAAATTGTGACACTGATATTACTTTAGACCTTTTTATGGCAAGATTAAAAGGGCTTTAATACCTTTCTCTCCCAAAGTGGTGTGGAAACTCTGTCTTCTCTCTTTCCTGAAATAGCTGCTCAGACCTGCAATCATTTAAAAATATTATCTGGGGAGTTTTCAAGGCACAAAAGTTAAAAGATAAATTGTGCTGCTCATCCAAATGTTGGGATATGCATGTTAATCTGGCATTTCTGAGCAAGGGATGGAATAAAAACCTCCTGGAGCAGCAGAGAGGCTGCTGGGCAATTGTTGCTCATTAAGTAAACATTAGCATGTGATTAACAGCTACAGATACCTACAAAACCTTTAGCATTCATGTTTTGTTCAAGAATCAGGAGGAATAATTGAGGATCCATTCATGTGCACATGATCCTCATATAGAAAGTTTCAACACTGAAAACCTTCCTAGCAGTTTTCTTAATGTTATTTTTTATTTATTATTATTTTCTTATTATTATTTTCATCATTCATTGCTATTTTCATTATCATATTATTATAGTGGAGATACACCTTGTTTTATCTCAACATTTGGACACAGTGATTTTATTCTAGCTTTTCTGCTCTGTTCTTGGCATAAATTTCTTCTTAAATCCAGCAGCATCCTTGATATCAAATGATTGAAACTGATTTAGGCCAGATATTAAGAATGGGCTCACTGGAGATTGGGATTCTCTCACTGAGAGATTGTCTTTTTAAAAATATGTAAAAAAAAAAAGATGCATGGAACTTCCTATTGGCTGTATGATGAGAATGACATCGGTGGCAAGGATGGGAGAAACTTGGTCATGCCACACAGGCTGGAAATTAGGGGAAAATCAATATTGCAGCACTGGGAACAGTCCTGTGTTCCCTGAAATGCAGACAAAATGGTGGTAAAATACTAACTGATGAATAGGTATGGCAGCTGAGATCTGTGACACACCTGTGGCAAACCAAGAATGGCACAGGTGGCAAAGATGGGAGAAATTCAGTCATGCAACATGTTGGAAATTAGGGGGAAATGAACATTACAGCACAGGGAACGGTTCTGTATTCCCTGAAATGCAGACAGAATGATGGCAGAATATCCACTGATGAATAGGTATGGCAGCTGAGATCTGTGACACACCTGTGGCAAAGCTGGGGGTGTTTGTAAGAAGCTCCCTGGTGGCATTTGGCAGCACAGCCAAGTGCATGGTGCTGATCTTGGTCTGTTAAATCCAGGCAGACAGCAGGGTCAGATATTCCATCTGCTACAGAGCCTCCAGAAAATCTGGAGCCCAAATTGGGTTCTGCATTTACAATATCTCCTCTCCAGCCACTGCAGTTACTGAGCTCCAGGAATTGCTCTCCTCTTTCATAGCTGGCAGTCGTTTGTTTGTGTTCATGATTACAAAAATGTCATTTTCACTCATTGGTTCTTTATACAAAGTTGGATTTCATGGAGAATCTTCCCAGCCTGGGCAGCAGGAATCCAGAAAAGCTGTTTGACACCTCTCAAGTGCAGTCTCAGAGACTGAAAGGAAGGAAAGGTAAATATTCAGAGGGACAGTCTGTTAAGCTTTAAAGTTTTCTTTTTAGAGTTTTTTCTTTAAACAGGTTTTGGTTATGGCAAAGTTTGACTCTTTTTGCAATTACTTCTGATGAACAACAGGTACAGACAGGACAAAAGGAACAGCTGAACCTCTCAGTCAAATCCATCTTTCAGAAATGGGGAAGGGAAGGATGAATTCAGCCTTTCTTTGGGAATCTGCACCCCACAAAAAAAGGAGAAAAATAAGAAAAGAATTTAGATTAATATTGTCTTTTCAGGAGAATGCAAAACTATGGGGTTTTCAAGGATGTGCTGCCCATGAGGATTAAGAAAAGTTGTTTTTTCCCCATCTTTAGGCTGAGCATCCAAGGGAAGTGAGCTGCTCTAATAAAAAGGCAATTCCAACTAATTTCAGTTTACCAACCCCCTGCCTGTTGGGTACTGCTCGATCCTGAACTTTGCCTAAAGCTCATGAGTTTGGGGATTACACTAGACAGTCTTTCTATGGCCATTTCTTCCAATTTCCTGTTTATTAGAATATACTTTACCTAAATTAAATTAAACATAGCAGTTTCTTCTTCTGGCAGCTTGGAAACTCCACATTTGGGCACATTTGCTCCAGGCCACTGCAGGTATCCCTGGTAGCTGCTCTCA
Organism: Chaetops frenatus; assembly: GCA_013400775.1. NCBI lineage: Eukaryota > Metazoa > Chordata > Aves > Passeriformes > Picathartidae > Chaetops > Chaetops frenatus. Next base: position 222,994 of record VZTR01014189.1, on the reverse strand, counting down.
CAGATCACCAAACCAGAACACTGAAAATAGAATACAAATGGCATTAATTTGCCATGAATTGTTTCAATGCTCTGGCTGGTAAGATAATGATGTTTTGTAAAAGCCTGGCTCATGCTGACTGATCAGAATTCAGTCATTGCCTCAGCTGATTCTTCTCAACAACTGCAGGGCTATCACTGAATATTGAAGGGAAGGAAAGAATTCTAGGATTTTTTTTGTTTGTTTCTGTTTCCTGAGTCGTGCCAGGCTGTGGAAATGCTCTTTATAACAGGACAGGCTTTAGCTCTCCAGGGAAATCCCAGCAGCTGCTCTCACTTATCTGGGGTTCCCTTTGAAATCTCATCTGCATTTTGGGTCTGATAAAATCATCTCGGTGTCCTGTAAGCCACTTAAAGCACAGAAAATCTTGTTGCAAATCACTGCACACCAAAAGCTCTGATCTTGGCTGATTTCTGGGTTTTGACTGAAGAAAACTCCTCTCCCCAGCCTGGCAAGGAGCAGAAATCGTTGTGTTCTGTAAGCCACAGATCCATTTTAGATAAAGCTGCGGGGTTTCTGTAGATCATTGCTGTGCTCATCAGGATGCTCATCAGCCCTGTGATGGTACCCATAAAAAACCCCAAAAATGCAAAAACAGCAGTGAGGGGAGGGAATCCTGCACAGCCACAGGAGCTCTGCTCTTACAGATGAAATCACACCTGAGAAGGGACCTGAAACTCCAAAATCTGAGTCCTTCTGGCCCTGTTCTCCTGCACGTGGTGCTCCACAGCTCTCTGCCAGCTCTTTATTAAAAGCAGTTTATTCTTCTTGGCCCGGCCCTGAGTGAGGGATCAAATTCCTGAACCCCTGAGGCTGCCAGGATTCTTTGCATGGGTTATCAAAGGGTTCGTTTGAGCCATGTTTGAATATCAATCTAAANTTTTTTTTTTTTTTTCCAGCCTGTAAATGGATTGTAAATGGAATTACAAGAGCAGGATGCAGCAACTTATACACGGCAGAATTGGGGGAATTTTTCTGGGTAGGTATTAAAAGCTCTTAGGTCAGTATTTGTAGAGTCTTATCCCATTTATTCCCAGTTGATAACTCAGCTGGATGCTGAAGAGTAACTTAATTCCCAGCAACCAAATCAACATTTGAATACAAGTCTGACTTAAATAGACAGAAAATAATTAGGTTTAATAAGCACGTGTTAAATGAGATGTTGAACGTTCTGTGTGTGAGAACACAAACAAACTCTCGAGAGAACAATAGCAGAATTGAGTGTTAACAGCAACCTCCCATCTGGAACTCTGCCACTGAGCTCATCCAGAAAAAAGGTAAGACCAAAATTGAGCAGAGCTTTTTAAAAAGCTTTTATTACTTTAATTAATCCTTGCTCTTCTTTAGTTTTCAACCATAGCAAGAAAATGTATCAGCTATGCTGTCAGAAAATATTGTCAAGAAAGTTGCCAGTGTAGTTGTTCTTGTTTATTTTTATTTTTTTGCATTTTAAGAGTTTAACAGCTTAAAATACTTCCTCAGTGAAGTATACACAGATAAATATTTCATTACAAGAGTTTTATTACATCACATTCCATCTTTTAAAAAAAAAATCCCAAAACAAAGGATACAAATTTTCTCTCAATTTTCTGTAAAAATAGAAACAACAGAAATTAAGGCTCTTTAACCCAGCATGTAACTGAGAACAAAAGTCTGTAGCTGCCAAGCAGTGAGCAGTAGGAAATATGTGGAGAAATATATTAATTATTAATGTAGTGATACTCTACCATCTTCTGACCATCTTTACCAAAGGAAGGGCTCTATTTCACTGTGCTGGTGGATTTTTTTTTTTTACTTGTTCCTCTAATCTGTGCTAAAATTCCCATTGTCTTAAATTCCCTGAGTCTGAAAGCAACAAGTTTCCTTGTTAAAGTTTGTGTTTTATTGGGAGCTATGTGCCAAATGTAGAATTACCTCTTTTTCCTTGCTTTAAACCCATCAGTTGTTAGTTTTGTTTGATGCATTCTGGTTCTTGTATTCCAGAAATGCTGAAATTTAAAATATCTCAGTTCACTAACTCCATGCCACTCATGACTTACAGCCCTTGATAAAAACCCAGAGGGTTTTGTGCCCACCAGGAAAAAAAACCCTCCTCCAGTTTAGCTGTAATGAAATAATTCCACACGTTTTTACTTTTCTGTGCTACTTTTACTTGTACTGTTTTACAATTTTACTTTTTCTATTCGAATAACCTGCAATGCACAAAGGATTCAAAAGCATAGAATGGATTTCTGTCCTGAAACAATGATGTTTTCAATTTTGTTCCCTCTTCATTTTCTAAAAATTCAATTGCTTTGTGTTTGCCTTTGAGCTGATGTTTTTGTAGAATTGTCTATCATAATTCCAGCAACATATTTCTATGCAGCTTGGTCAGAGCCCAACAGATGCAAATTAAGATTTTTTTTTTTCCCCTCATTGTGCATTGTTTTTATGTCTATCAACATCATATTTTAGCTGACATTTTATTGCCACTTTCTCAAACTTGCAATAAAATCTCACTTTATTAACATCAATAGATGAGAAACAGAAAATCTTGTAACTTAGTGAAGTTTTATTTCCATTTTCTTCTGGTTTTAGGACCCAGTACACCCCTCCTCCACCATAAAAGTTAACCTGGACCCCCAAAAAACTTAATTTATTTAGAAACCTTTAGCAAGGGATCTTTTCCACACCCTTTGGCATGGTGTTATTAATCACAACATCTCCTCTGTTTGTCTCAGCTGGGCTTGCCTCATTTTCTATCTGCTGTGGTGGATGATCAGCCCTTGCTCCCCTGCCCTTCCTGCAGCTGTGCTTTAGCCCCAGCAGCAGCTCAGCCCCAAAACCTCCCCCAGACTGGGATGGGGAGAGAACTGAGGGGGTAAAAGGGAGGAAACTCGTGGGGTGAGATAAAGCAGTTTACCAGGTGAAGCCAGAGCAGAAAAAGGGATGAATTCAGCCCTTGCTGAATCCAACATGGTTGGAGATGGGATGGAAACTCCTCTGTTCCCTGTGCATGCAGGCTTGGAGGCACAGAGCAATGCAAGAGCTGGCTTGGGACCTTCAGAGAAACTGAGATACGTGAAATGATGATGTGGCTTTCATGTGAAGCCACACCAACATGAATCAAAGATGGGAATCTAGTTTGAGTAAATAGAAATATGCTTCAAAGTGCCTTAAGCACATAAAGAAGCTGTGTCAGTTAATAGAGAAAGCTGTAGTCCAGTTTAATGTTCAGAAGTACCACACTCTAGACATAAGATAAACACAGCCCAGTGTTGTTAGACAGACAGATAGAACATGATAAACCATGAAGGGGAGTTTTATGCAAAGCTGACACTGCTGTCACACATCTGCTTTGAGCTGGGATAGGAGCAAAAAGAATTACAGCAGAATTGTGTTTGTAGTTGATTGGATAATTAATGAATATAATGATTTGTATTGGGACTGTAGAATGGGAGAGTAGAGTGGAAGGGAATGGAATAGAATAGAATAGAATGGAATAGAACAGAGAGAAGATGCAAACTTTGCTGCCTGTGCTGCTGATGCTGTGCTTGGGGATGCTGATGCTGCATCCCCCTTTCTCCTGCTGGCTCTTGCTCCTACTTCTCTTTGGAATACTGAAGATTTCAGCATAATAGCATAGACTGTAAAACCTCACCCTCAGGAGGCTGATGGTGCTTTGCAATGAGTAACTTTACAACAAGCAGCAAGAGACTCTCTCCTCACTCCCTTTGGAGTGGACCTGTTCTAGACCTCGACAGCCATGGGCTGGCAGATGCTGAGCCACCCCCAGGAAGGCAGGATTCCATCAGGGGGACACCCACGCAGCTCCCTGCCCCTGCCCCACAGCAGGCATGCAGGCAGCAGCTGCTCTGGGCAGCAGGAGCAAAAAGCCCCGTCTGCTTTCTCTTGGTTTTCTGCTTTTTGTCTCTAAATACTCCTCAGAGCTCAGTGACCTCAGCTGCTCCTCTGGCATCCCCATCAGACACCAGCAGCAAAGGGATACCCCCACATTCCTCTCTCTCTCCTGAGCCAAAATCTGCTGATTGGGCACCACTTTGATGTCAGTAAGTTTGTAAAAATATTGGAGTGGCATTTGTGTAAATGTGGAGCAGGATACAGCACCAAAGAACACAGGCGGGTTAGGAACAGAAACTGCCCCATGGAAAATGCACCACTACAAAAAAACTAAAGAAAATAAGTAAAAAATCTAATCTGAGTAGCTTTGTTTACTGAAGGAAGAGTATGTTTTGCAAACAAGAACAGTCTACAGATAATTATAGAAAAATAAGGATACCAATATTTAGGTTAACATTTACCATAAAAGAGCAGAAGCAGATTCCTGTTGAAAAGGCTTGGAAAACATCTCGTGAGAATGTGCTGTCATGTTTTTCTACAGAAAGTTCTCTAGAATATCCTTTTTTCCTGAGCCAAGTGGAAGAATTACTGAGAAACATTTCTCTAAGAGTTTGTGTGCTTTTCCATATGCCACAGTTTAACAGACACTAGCAGGTCTGTTTATATCATCATTTTTTTCTCTTTAAAAAAAAAAAAAAAGAAGCTCTTTGCTAGTTTTCATATGTTCCCTAAAGATTTTCATCTTGCAAATAAAAGAGCTTAATTATTTCTATAATGGAAGGATTAGTGTTCCCATGAGCAGATTCTTTCTGTTTAAAAATCATTGTAGGTATAATAAAATGCAAGTATTTCATGACCAATGCAGCTGCTGCACAAATTACTGGAGTTCAAAAAATAAGGGAATAATAAAAAAACCCAACAAAACAGCCAACCAAAAACCAAAGAACAAGAGAAAAGAAATCTTTGAAAGAGAGGATTAAAAATAAAACTAAACAAGGCCATTGCCATTAATGGATAGCAGCAATCAGGTCAAGACCACGGAGGATAAATTAGTTGAGAAAAGTGTAATACAATAGCTGACACCCAAACAACCCTTAACATTTCTGTGGTTTGTCACTATGCTCTTGCAAGAGAGTTCAGGAATATTCCATAACAGCTGCCAGGAGAATTTCCAGATACTGCAGCCACAGCACACTGAATGCCTTTAGATGTCCATTACCTCTTATTATTTATTGACAGATTAATTTGGATTTCTGTGTTCTCATTTTGCTGGTGGAACCATTGGCTGCAGCAGTTGATGTTTTACCCCTCTCCATGAACGAGGCTCAGTGCTCAGTGCACGAATTAAAGTCCCCCAGTGATTTTGGCACCCCTCCAGTGCAGCAGCTCTGCTCCCCTTCACAGGTTTGTTTGTGCAGATTTTCAGGGAAAAGCCTGGTGGATTCAAGCCAGTGAAGACCAGGAATTCCCTTCTGGAGCAGAGCTCCCCTTCTCAGGTTATTTTCCACCCATCCCTGCTCGGCTCGGCTCAGCTCAGCTTGGCTCGGCTCGGCTCAGCTCAGTTCAGCTCGACTCAGCTCAGCTCAGCTTGGCTCAGCTCGGCTCGGCTCGGCTCAGCTCAGCCTTTGCATTGGCACGTCTCACCTCTCCAGGAGCCCTGGTAGCCCGTCAAGCATTAGTGCTGGCATTAGGAGCGATTCCTGATTTATCATTATCTGTCAGTTTAATTAACACACTGTTTCACTCCCCCTTCCAGACTGTTAATGAAGATGTTAAATAAACAGGACCAAAGAGTGATCCCTGCAGAGCTCCAGCAGACACCTCCCACCAACTTGATGCCTTGCCATTTTTCATTACCCTTTATTTGCACTCAGCCAGCCATTTTTAAATCCAAGTGACAGTGCTCCATGTCCGAGCCAATTTGAATTAATTTCGCAAGTAGAGATTTTGTAAGACACTACATCAAGTGTTTTACTCAGACCAGATATATTACACATGCTTTCATCCACTAATTTTCTAAAGCTATCAGGGAAAGCAATCAAGCTTTGAAGATTACTGGTGCACCCAGCCAGCTTTTTGCTGGTTTATTCCCTTACAAAACCAATCTTGGCATTATTAAAGATTTGCCACTCCTTTAGCTGATGACTGATTTAAAACAATGCATCTTTCTAATCCATTACCTTCCCAAAATAACTTGATTATTCCTCCTAAGTGCTATTTTAGGGCTATGTGGCATCTGAGTTGAAATTGTGATTGGCAGACAGATATTTTTCTTGAAAAGGATCCGTGATTTCAGTAGCTTAGCTTATGTTTTTATATTTTACATGCTTCCAGCTGTTAGCTTGTATCAGCAGTTCTTCCTTATTCCCACTGTGAGAGCAAGGAGGTCCTGTGACACCTCTTTAATTATATCACTGAAGGAACATCAGACTGGCAGTAGAGGCAAAAAATACAGTATAGCAGGATTAGCTCTCACAAAACCAGATTTATTTCTTACAGCAGAGGAACATGCCAGTCAAAATAAACTCCATCTCCTTATTTAATATATTCCTCTCCTCTATGCTTTATTGCCCACTCATGCTATAAATTGTTATACTTAAGACTTCTAGTCAGAATTGGGGGGGTTTTGCCTCTTTTGGCATGTCCATTCCTTATTCTTCTGCCTCCCTAAAGCTGGAATCATTTATTCAATACCTGTTCTCTTCCTGCCAGCTTCTGGTGGTAGTGAAGGGCTGTGTTTGTTTGCCAGATGTGGTTTGGGGCACAGAGCAACTTGGTGCCTTCAAGTTTCTATAAAAAATGGGGAAGGTTTCGGGTATTTCCCCCCTCCTAAAGCTTGGCTGATATCCTGGCTACTAAACTGGGATTTTTTTACAGCTGCCCCTCCGGAAACACTTTCTTATTCTTGCCAGAGTCATTCAAATGCAGTTCTTGGTTATTCCCTTACCTGGGGCTCAGCCCTGCCTCTACTTTGTAGATGGTGTTTTTACTGAAATGAGTCCAAAAAAGTTTACTGCTGCATTTCTCTAAATTTTTCATGCTGTTAAGTCAGCTTGTTCAGGGTAAAATTTTCAAACTGAAATGTCACACTCAGGAAAATGCTGAGTGTTTTGCTGACTTTTGTGAGTTCAGATCGCTGGGATCCAAAGTAGGTGGATTGTTTATTGAATGTGGTTTTTTCCTTATTTCTTCACTTAATTATATTTATCAAAATGAATGGTCTCTCGGTTCAAGTCTTTCAGCCCAGAGTGGAATGACTCCATCAGAATACCCAGTGCTCAACTTTCCATGTGTGCACGTGTGCATGAAGGCAAAAAGCACATTGATTTTCTTCCCAAGCATAAGGGAAACAAAGGTCATAGCTCCCCACACTCTAATTAATGCAAGCTTAATGCATAGAATACAGCAGAGTTCACTTAATGAGGATGAAACATGCAGATGAGTGAAAAAGTGTATCGTTTCCAGTTTCGATTTCCCAGTGGAAAGAATCTAAAATAATACAATAGTATAAAATATCTTTTAAAAGAATTTCTGATTAAGCCATAAGCAGTAGTGTGTAATCCTGTTTTGAGCTGGAAACAAAGCTTTGTTTTCCTTTGCTCAGCCTTTGGAATATCCTGCATTTTCTGCTTCCATGCTTGTGGAAAACTGGGCACACATCTTGGGCTCTTGCCTGGCTAAGGCTGCACTTGTGGGATGGTGCTGTTTCACAGAAATTCTCCTGTGCCAATGCTTTCGTGGCTCTGGAGGCAAACTGCTGGAAAAAAAACAGAGCTTTGTGTTAATCAGAGCCTGTAATCCCCAAAAACAAAGAAATTGCTGATGAACTCGAAATGATAAGAAATGTCTGGTGTCTACAGCAAAGTGCCTGGAGTTAAAGTCTCTTCTCTCCCCTGAATGACCTTCTGCAGCTTGAATTGTCCACTCACACTCACTCTCAGCAGTGTTTCTCTAGTTTTGGACTGCCAGATTGTAGCAACAGGACATGAAAGGAGGACAGGGTTTCAGCACAGTCCAGAGAACAGCTGGGGCCCCAGAAAGAGCCCCCGTTTATTCTGGATACACAATTGATAGGGTTTGCAAAGTGGGAGAGGACTGGGAGATGAAATCCCACCTCTCACCCAGGCTGGTGAAGTGCCCAGTCCATCAGATCCCCTTCTCCAGGAAGGAATGGGAACAAAGCTGGTGTTTTTAGTACAGTGAGTGAGAAAATCTGACTGGAGAATATCAACTTTTCAGAAGGCTTTCAAAAGCAGGGCGACACCAGATGTCTCCCAAGAACCCCCTTTAGTTCCTCTATTGCTTTGCAGAGCTTTTCCTCAGCACAGTGTTAATGACAGAGATCCAGAAGAGACAAATCAAAGCACAGAGAGAGAAAAAGAACATTGGTGTTTCTGCAGCAGGGGAAAAAGTCACAAGCAGTGTCTGTTTAGAACATCCAGCTTTGTGTAGTCTGTGGTGGAGAAGGAAGTTGTGCTCTGTGGAAGGGATTTGGTGTCTCTGGAAGGACAGGTAGGGTTCACTGAGGGCTGCAGAGGCTGGGATGGGTTGTGCTCCTGTGCATTCCCATGGCTGGGTTTGTGTCTCCCCTGAGCTGCTGAGCTGCCTCAAACGCAGGTCCTGCTCTGCCACCTCCTCCTGAGCCACGCAGCTCAATAAGGGGCAACAGCAGCACCAGAGTTCAGCCACAATTCCTCTCCTGAAACCTCCAACGGGGGCTTTGGAAACTGCTGCATTTTCAACCATGGCTTGCAACTTGCACTTGAGGCAGAAATAAAAATGCCCATTTCACTCTATAATTGACTTTAATCTCCAAATTTGGCACACTAACTCCTGAGAGGTTAACTCAATTTTCAGTTCACCAAACAAGTCTTTAAAATGTTTACTGGAGTTTTGCTCAGATTTTCTCACGTTTCGTGGATTTTCTGAAATAGTTCAGCCCGATGTCAACTTTTAAACAGCTGCCAGGCATGTGAGAGGTAGAAAACTTTTGAACATTCAGCAGTAACCTCATAAATGTATTTATCTGCACTCATCATGATCCTAGTGAGTTTAGGAGATTGTTCATAGACACCCACTGAATGTTGCTTTCTAGACAATATTTATATATTTCATATCTATTAAAAATATTTACACATATTATATATTCATATCTAATTTTAATATTTAATATATAATATTTACATATAATATAAATAATCCACATGTCTGCCTCTTGTTTTCTAGACAATATTTATATT
>VZTR01014189.1:179142-213831 GCA_013400775.1 Chaetops frenatus | reverse complement strand
AAATAGATATAACGTTTATATATTATATAATATAAATCGTCCCCAACTCTGCCTCTCTCCTTAAATCAAAACATCACAGTTATTTTTCTCCTCATCCATGACCAGTGCAAACCACAGGGTCAAGGCAGGGCCTTGTGGGATAAGTCTGAAGTGAGGAAATAAAGTTCCATTTGGACCCAGTTTGGTGCTCTCCCTCCAAAGCTCTGCATTGTGCTCCCCAGCCTTGTCTGAAGCTCTTGGAGTAACAGGGTTAGACTGGGAGGAAGAAATGTTATTCACAGCTTTATTAAAAACCTGTAATGCCTATTACTTAATTAAAATCGAGCCTGATACAAGCCTAGATTGCATCTGCCTGATGCTCTGCAATTCTCTTCTCATAGAAACTCTGGTGTTTGACTGAGTTTTGCCCCTATTTTAGAAAAGAAATGTTGAATTAATGAGCTCCTTCCTCCCCTCTGATTTCCAAAAGCAGAGAACAAAGCAACATTCATGTTGGCAAGAATTTCCTCCAGTACTAAAATGTATTTGTGCTGTGTTGGCTTTTCTGTATTTTTTTCATGCTTCTCTTTCGTTTCTAACAGAACTGGTTGCTTCCCCAAAAATCTTATGATAACTTTTTGACTGCAATCTATTTCCTGTGTCTTTATGAAAGCAAAGCTCTGTCATTATGTTCCCAAAGGGTTGTACCAGGAAACCTGAAGTCTGGGGAATAAAATTGGAAGATTACTGTTTCTTGTCATGAATTTCTGCTTTATGGTGTTGAGTGCCCTGGAATGGTTTAGTGGGGAGAAAAAAACAACAGCAGCAGTGAAGGGAAGTAGCTATTAATGTCCTATCAGAGCTTGATGGGGCTTGATATAATTAAAAAAAAAAACTTGTGATATCTCCAGCAATTGTAATTTCAATTATTTGCTAGCTAAAGGCAACTTCCACTGCTCCAAGTTAGGAAATCATGTAAATAGACTAATTAATATAATTTGCCTCGTGCTCCGTTAAAAGAACAAAACCAAATATTTCATTTTTTAAGAGGGGGGAGGAAAAAAAAATGGTGTAAACTAAATATTATAAATATTCAGTCCATTTGTAAAGCAAACATCCCATATTTCGAGCCCTCCTCAGCATTTCTGAGGAATTCAGCAGGATTTAATGAAATTATGATGGCTTTGCTTGGCTTCACGAGTGCGTGACCGTGCGAGGGAAGGGCTCCTTTGTGTGGATTGGAGGAGCTCTTCCACAGAACTCTCTGGAACAACGTGTGCAGCAGGGGGCCAAAAGACAGAAAGAAGGTTTCATCATCTTCTATCTGCAGCCCTTTAATATCAAGAGACTTCCACACAACTTAAAATGAGGCTTTGAAATATTCCGTGCTGTGGTGCTAGGAAGGTACAATAAATAATGTTTCTCTTTTTCCTCGTGTGGAATGGAGAGATAAAGCTATTTATGAAACTGTAAAGGCTTACAAATCATTCTAACAGGTTGTCATATGTTAATGTCAGTGAGAATTTAATCACCCAAAGTAAAAAATCTATATTTTTTTTTCTCCAATCCTATCTTATTTTCATAACTCTCTCTATTGACAGATTCTCTTGTGATGATAAATTAAAGGAACGCCCAAGACCACAAAAATGTAAAATCAGAAAAAAACTACAGGGACTGACCCAGTGGGTTGTTTTTAAACTGTGTGGCAGTTTTATTTTCTTGTTCTTGTAGCATTTACAGGATCTAATGAGGACTCGTTGTGCTCAGCACTGCACACCTGCTTAACAAGAAAATAAAGAGCTAATAAATAGATGGACTGTGAAGATCCAGGTTTATAGAACAAGCAGCAAGGCTTTCTGGAAAAACTCTTCTGTGGAGTTGTTGATTCAGGAATAAACAACCTTGCTTAGGAGCAGAGCGATTTTATTCATCAATTTATTAATAAAGATTTTTCTGACAGCTGCTTACCCAAAAAGCTGTTCAGTGACGGGTTTAATTTGCCATCTGGGATTGGAGTGCCCTGGATTCTTTGGCTTTCAGCCACTTTCCCTCCTGTTCAAAGGAGACACATCCATGGGCTCTGATTCCAGGTGATCCCACGCTGGATTAGAATTTGTCTTCTGAAGCAAAGAGGAGTTTTAGAGAAAAATAAAGAGATGCATGATGTTTAGATTTGTGATTTTATAATTTTTCTATCTCTCAGTGAATCCAGTATGGATCACTTTCTTGTCCAGAGGAGGTTGGACATCCAGAATTCCTTGGTGGCTTTTATCCTCCATTCAAACTGGAGTGAGGAAGGCTCATGCCAAGCTTGCCATGCTTTTTGTTATGGTAGCTATCAGAAAAATTAATCTTGAACACCACCCTGTTCTCTCCTTGAAGTTAATTTGATGCTGTTGACTGAACTGATGGCTTTAGTGCTCTTCTTCATAGCATATGAGCTGTACACAAACCTGAAATGTGAAATCTGAGTGCCTTCATTTCCCCTGATTCTGTAAAGTCCTTCTCTGGGTCAGTGAGAGGTTGTCAGGGCAGAACCCCTGTCCTGAGTGATGAAAAATCACAAGGGAAGCTCAGCCAGGCAGGGAGCAGAGCCCTGCTGCTGCCTCCCAGTCCAGTGCTGGGAGCACGAGCTGCAAAATTTCCTTTCCATTCCTAGAGGTGGCCTGCTGCAACTGAAAATGGAGAGAATAAAAACTGAAATATATAAACAGCAGAGTGGGTCTGAACCCTCCTGTTTGTGCTGGGGACATCCATCTCTCCCTGGGTTTTCAGAATGTCACTCTCATTTCCCTCTCCCTGCATTTTGCAATGTAGGGTTTATTTCCAAGCCCTTCTAAATGAGGTATTTTTGCCTATTAGAAGCAGAGAAGCTGATTTATATTCCTGGGCTCCCTGATGAAAGGTTGGCTGTCTAATGGTGTGGGTTTGGTAGCTGTGGTACAGTGCAGAGTGTTAAGGCTGTAATAGGAAATCAAATAGTTCATTTCACAGCCATCAAGTACATGCTGAGCTGCCTGACTGGTTTATGCTGCTTTATCTTTGAGGACATAAAACCTATTCTTACTTTATGAAAACATACTTTGTGTTGGATAATCATTTCATTTACATATAAAGGTTACACTTAATAAAAATATATGAACCAAAATTGCAACAAAGATACAACACCATAAACCACCTTTTTTTTAAAGTGTGCTGGTTTTTCCCCTTGAAAGGCTTCATTGCCTTTAAGACAGGAGATATTGCTTCACAACTAAAGATTTAAAGCTTTTTTCTTCTGCCTGTAGTAAAAGTAATAAAGCTTTTTATTGTACAAAGACTGTAAATATATTTAGCAATAATTTCAACAGCTGGAAGTGTCTAGATGTCTGTGGTGGAAATACAAGGATCATATTTACCCAGACTTGGCCTTGAAATTCCTACAACCCTTTTCCTTGCCCCGAAACAGCAGCGAGCAGTTATTGGCTGGTACCTTGTAAACACTGCAGGACAATCTCAGGCAGGAGAGGACTCGCTGCAGTCAGAAACAGGATCCTGCTGGAACAAGAACCTGGTGTTTTCTGTTGTCACTGCTTGTGACAACTGTTCCCTGCAAAGAGGAACCAGCCCTGGAGCCCCCAAAGCTCCTGCAGAGCTGCGGCAGCTTCAGCCCCCTGAACACGCCACAGCAAAGCCAGGATCCTGAAATAATGCACATTGTCCAGGGAATCCATGGCACAAAATAAACAGGCAGTGGGAGAACAGTGGTCTTTATCCTTGCTTTTGTCATTCCCAGTGCATGAGGTATTTGGGGTTGCTGGAGTGGCAGATTTCGGGCACAGGTGAAGTTCATTGCCTTCGGAACAGGGGAAGTTGAGAAGCAAAACTTCTCAGCTTCTTCAGGAGAAGAGCATTTAGAAAGTAGACATCAGTAGTGATTAGAAATGTCAATTAACACAGTGTAAACAAGCAGGAGTTTGTGTATTTCTGTGAAATTCAATCAAACTGCCTCAGCAGCAGATAAAGTTACTTTATTTACCACTGAAAGGGAACAGTTCCATGGCTACTGGGCCTGCAGGTAATCTATTATACCACCAAATATAGATTTTATACCATCAAATACAGATTTTATATCAATTTTCATTCCTGCCAACATCTCATTGCCTCTCTCAGTAAATATCTCAGCAGTGTCAATGTTTCATCCCTAAATCAGGATTAATACATTTCCATTCTTTCACTTTTATATTGTGCTTCTGTTGACCCAAGAGTACAAACATCCTTTCAACTCCTCCACCTTATTATCCTCTGAGGAAACGTGTCCAGAGAGACAAAGGGACTCTGCAAGCACTGGAGATATTTTATTATTATAAAATAATTATAATTGTTCTATCTTTGTGTGACAGGAAGTATAACCAATTATTGCATAGTTATAATCACAAAATAGAAACAAAATGCATGCACAGACACTCCTTCCTTGTGGGGAAAGCAGCAATCAGTAAAAAGTTTGATGAGTGTGGTTAGAATGTCTGTTGGAATTTCTCAGTGAGATGTATCTGAAGGATAAATGCTTGCAGAGTTTCCAGGAAAAAAAAGGAAAAAAAATTCCAAAATATGAGTTAGCTGTTCTGAAATTGTTCATTTGGGGGTTTCCCAGAGATGCACCTTGGCCTTTCAACCACTCAGGTTCTTCTGGACATGGTGTTTTATCCTAGCATGGAGAATGTGGATGTGACCTCCTGTAAAATGTTTGTTTATTCTCCTATTGAGTGGGTTTGATGGCCTTTTGGTGGAGGTTTCTGTCCCTCTCAGCTGACCTCTGCTCTGCCTGTTGCACCCTGAGATTGAAGAGACCATCCTGAAACAGAGAAACTTTGATGAACAGAACAAACATTTCACTCAGGAAATTTTAGATTTTGACTTGTAATACTTCACAGCTCAAAACAGCATGAAAAAATGATATTTTTATGTCTCTAAAGGTTTTGAGACAATACTGAAACATCCAGTTTTTGACAGCATCTTGCCAGCTACTTGAATTTGAAACATGAGAAAAGTCTCTAGAGAATACAGGAAGAGTGATGATAGTAAGAAATGGATTTTGTATTGTTAAAAACCAGACCTATCCAAACATGCAAGAGTAATGGAAGGTATCAAATCCAGACAAATGTTATTGTACTGATAATAAGTTAGGTTAACACAGTAAAGTTTCCTAATAAGGCTGGAGAGGGAGATTTCTTTCTGATGGATGAGAAGACCACAAAAGGGAAGAAAAAATCTGTAAAACAATGCATCTCTCATTTTTTAACAATAGCCATTTAAAAAATTATTATGGAAACAGATTTAAGCAACATATCTTGATATCAGTGCTAATTTTTTTGATAATAGGCAGCAAACCCTGTATACCATGAATTTCTAAATGAAAATATTCAGTGGTACACTTCAGTGGAAAGTAGAAGAGCATTTAGAAAGTAGACATCAGTAGTGATTAGAAATGTCAATTAACACAGTGTAAACAAGCAGGAGTTTGTGTATTTCTGTGAAATTCAATCAAACTGCCTCAGCAGCAGATAAAGTTACTTTATTTACCACTGAAAGGGAACAGTTCCATGGCTACTGGGCCTGCAGGTGATCTATTATACCACCAAATATAGATAATTACATTATCAATTTATATCTTAAATCTGTGACAGGATTCACTGAATCTGATTTTTGGGAAACATCACTTGACAGGACCATTTTTCTGGTATTCTTTGGGGATGGCAACTGAATTTTGGGTTTGTAAAATACAATCACGTGCTCAGCTGATAGAAATTGACAGTGATATTAATGTAATTAGACCTGGATTATCAGGATTTTATGCTTCTGAGTCTAAAATGCATCAGTAAGTCTAGAGTCCACCTGGCTTGTCTTAAAATAATACAGTGTATTAGATAATAACAGATTTTGGTCTCCATTTTGGAGAATAAGAAGAGTAGAGACAGTATCCCCTATAAAAATAGGCCTCTCTTGATGAAATATTGATGGGAGATGACAAAATATCAGGAGCATCTGGAAGTATCTGTACAGGAAGGTTTGTTTTCTGAGCAAGGACTGCTCTGCAGGAGGAGGCACCAGTGCAGAACCCACAAGAGCTGGGGTTCAACCTCTTGCAGGGAATGAACTGCTCCAAGTGGGACCCTGAACAGCCACAGCCACCTCAGCACACAGGACCCGTGGGCTGGAAAAGGAATTAATTTCTATTTCTATTTCAATTTCAATTTAAAAAAAAAAAAAAAAAACACTACAAAAAGGTCCTTGCTCCCCTGTGAAGGAGTCCAGTGTGATGGGGATTTATAAATAAATGTGGCTACTTTGGGTGCAGACTGCTAAAATTGCATAACTTTGTTTTTCCCTAAGGCTTTTGATTTTTTCCTCATTAAATCAAATACAGTTAAAAAGGGTGGCAGCTGAAGAGGAATTAACACTGCATAAGGGTGATTGTTGGATCTGAATGGGTTGCATGAAAATGACCTAAAAACCCTCTTTGTTTCCACCTCCAGGAGGAGATGGAAGGAGCATTTCTGTGTTTCCTGCAGACCTTGCTCCCACCTGCACCTTCCCTCCACACACAAATCTCCCAGCTCACACAGTGGGGATAATCAGAATGGGAGAAACTGTTATGGTTTGCAAGGAATTGGATCAATCAGTTTGGATTTGGAGACTTTTATTACAGTTTATTTGATAGTTGGAAGCACCAGCATCTCAGAAGTTAATTGTCTGCCTGAAATAATGGGGATTTTAGAAGATGGAATGTTGCTAAATTTATAAATATAATAAATATTAACTATTTCACTGCAAGTATGTGCTCTTTCTGAAATGAAAGATGAGAACAACGCTGGATTTTCAGTTCAGAAGTAATGATTTCATATATTACTAGGACACATTTTTAATTTATGATGTTGCTATTCAGAACAGAGCTCTGTATTATATTCATAATGCCCATCTGGGCTGTGCTTTCATATCAATTGAGAGACTCTAAAGGTGGAGATGATCTCTGTCTTCAGGTGTGGGTTCATGTAGCAAGTTTAGGACAGTCTGGTAAGTGTGCAGAAAATGTTTTAATATTTTCTCCTTATGTTTAAGGTGAACCAGTGGAAGTTTACCACCTCCCCAGGTAATTAGCTTTCAATACAGGAAATATTTTGGGATGATATAAAATCTACTGGACAAAATGGAAAGTATGATGAGAGATGAAATGAATTATAGACAAGTGAAGGAAATGGGGAAAGTTTTAAGAGAAATTGTTTTATATAGAATAGTTATTATAACACTTAGTCATTAAAACAGCAGTAATAAAATTATATTTATAGCTGAATAAGGAGTCTCAGTGTGATTAAGATATGGAAGTAGCTAATTGGACTGCTGAAATATTAGGATACTGAAGTGATGAAAAGTATACAAATGAAAATAAAAGTGCATAAAAATTAATGAGGGGACTGAAATAGGAAATGGAATAAAAGAAAATAACAAACAATGGATAATGAATAAACACACAGCTGCCAGACAGGACAAGGAGATCCTGAGGACATTGCAGGGGTGGATATCCATTGTCTCCTCAGAGCTGCTCTTTTTGCTCAAGTTTGGGGTTTCTGTGAGCACAGCAGGCTGATTTCCCCTGCCAGGGCTCCCCAAAGGGCAGGGTGGGCTGTCCCTGCCCCTGGGCAGCCTCTGCTCTGCTGGGGATGGGGGGAGGCCAGGGATGCTTTGGGGGAGACCTTCAGGCTGGGTTAGTGCCCTGCTGCCGGGGATGGGCACCAGAGTGGGAACCCCGGGCACAGAGAGCTCCCAAGACCTTGTGCCTGCAGGCTCGGGGTTTGGCAAAGGCTTCCAGATTTCGGGACCTCCACCAGGAACGTGGGTCTGCAGGTTAAGAAGAGGCAAGTTAAGTTAGACAGTAGAAGCTTTTGCAGTTTAGGTGTAGAACTAGTTATAAAATAAAGTAAGAAGACTTAAACTGTAGTAATATACAATTCTACCTCATTATATGATTGGATGAAAAAGCCTGCACTGCAGCAAGACATGTAACACCACTTTAATTAACCATTGGTGTAGAAGTTGAAACAATTTGGGTGACAGTTGTGTATTGAGCAATTAACCTTTCAAAGACCTTGTAACCTGTGTCTTGTGATCACTTTACACTGTGGCTGACCTCTGCCTTGTGCTGTGCAGATGTTCTCACGCCTTCATGAGACTGCAGCAAGAAATCAAGCTTTGAACAGTGCCAGAGTGGTCTCGTCTCCCCCTAAATAATCCCGAGAGAGGAGCAGGGGAATGCCCCATAAACTGCTGTGCTGGCAGAAGGAAGGTGCCAGTGCCAGGGCTGGGACAGGCAGCTCTCTCTGGGAGAAGGTGGGGCTGCTTCTGTCCCAGGCAGCACAAAGCAGCTGTGGGAACTGGCCCCAAAGTCCTCTCCAAGGTCCATTTCATCCCTTCTGACTGCTCAGGTTCCTCAGGGCCCTGCAGCCAGCCTGGCCTGGGATGGGGCATCCCCAGGTTTTCTGGGCAGCCTGTGCCTCCCACAGCCTCCAGAGCCAGGATCTGCTCCTGGAGCCTCCTCTGGGTCCCTGTCGAGTCCAACAACAGGAAACAGACTCCATTCTATTCATCAAGGCAAAGAGAGATTTTATTAAGAATTCACGCTCCAGTATATAACATAGATGGTGGAAAACAAAACCCCACTGAGTAAAAGATATAAACAATTATCTTAATCAATTAGAGAGACTCTCACATGCAGCCTGGCAGGTGCAAGGTGCTGTCTCATTGTTTAACACTCTTTGTGCATGGATTCATGTTGCATTGATGTGCAACATCTTTGTCGGTGTTAAGCTGGTTTTGAGAGCAGAGCTGTTTTGGATTCCCTGGGTGAGAGCTTCTCACAGACCCTGCTTCATGGCTTGCACAGATTTTCTCTGTTCCAGGCCTGTTTCTGCCAGGACATGTCTGTCCCTGCCCCTTTCCAGGACGCCTTCATTCCCTGTGTCCTGTCCCTGCCTTGTCCCCAGCCCCTCCCCAGCTCTCCTGGAGCACTGGAAGGAGCTCTGAGCTCACCCTGGGCTTTTCTCTTCCCCAGCATGAGCAACCTCCCCTCTCAGCCTGTCTTACAGGAGAGGTGCTCCAGCCCTCTGAGCATCTGTTTCCTCTTTCTCATTGTCAAAGCAAGAAAAACCGTCCTCACAATATAGGATATTTAAAGGTTTATGAATAAGATTATTCCATGTTCCTTGACTTGTATTTCAATTCTTTCAAGATTCCTATAATAATTTTTTAAAATGTATTTTCCAAGCTTCTAATATTTGAAAAAAATGATAACAATTTGGAAAACATATAAAACATTTATTATGAGATTTGCTGCATGCTTCTATCTGCAGCTTTGCAGTGATAAATTCAATAGAATTGTTACTGCAATTATATATCAGGACACACAAAGTTTATGCTTGCACATAAATATGAGATGAACTCTCCTGCCAAGCACTTTAAGTAGCAGCTGATGTTTCATTATAGCCCTGATTTATACCAACAAGGTAAGATATTTACAGTTAACTAACTCTGTAAATAATTTTGGCCTCTGAGATACCTGGATGTGAAATATGGTCAGGAATGAAAAGCAAAACAAGGTATTTGGATTAAACACATTCTTTTATTGCGAGCAAACAACTTTACCTGTATTAACCCATTTAAACTGAATTCTGTTTTATACAGAATTATCTGATTCTCTTCACTCTATGTAGCTAGAAAGGCTAAACCCCAGAGCTACATTCTGGCTGCATATTTTGTTAAACAGCCACGGTTTCAATAATTTCCCTTCCTTGCAGGAAAAGGTGGAATTCAGATTTAGATGCCCACTGGGTCTGTAGCTTTAGATGGTTTTCCCCCCTCTGAGAACTGTAGTTTTTGCCATGACCAGAGTGGTGCTGTCCAGAAGGAAAAGGTGTCCCACCTGTGGGAAGGCAGGTTCCTGCTCTCCAGCTTGCATTGGGAATTCAGAGGGTCCGGAGGGCTGGGTGGCTGCAGGTGTGGGGCCCTGGCAGGGGCAGGAGCAGCCTGCCCGTGGCTCTCTGTGCCAGCAGCACCACTGTGGCAGCTGAGAGTGTGATCAGGGAGCTTCTCAGGCACCAAAGTGTCCCCTGTGATCAGTTACCCGTGGGAAGCTCAGCGCTGGCTGGAACCACCCTCACCTGGGTTTGAGCAATGTTGCCAGGTGCTGGTGAGAAGCTCAGCCTCTACAAAAAGCAAGAATCAAAATCAGCAGGTGTGGAACCTGCTCTAAGGGAGCCTGGTTTTTACTCAAGGTTGTTTATGGGTGGGTGGTGGTAAATGCAGCCGATGCTGTGAGGGGTGTTAATTTGAGAACCCACAGAATATGACATTTCTGCAAACTGCTCTGTAAAATAGACCCTGTAAAAACAAACGGGGTTTTTGTGCCTTTGCTTTGCCACAGGACTTCGTGTCGATTGTCCATCTCAGCTGAGGATCCCCTGCTCCCTCCCTGGCTGCTGCTCTGCTGTGTTCCAGCTCCTGCCAGTGCTGGGGGTGTGGGAGTGGCACAGAAAGTCCACTGCTCTGGTATGATATATTTATCCACTGGTGGTATAAATACAGTCAGGAGCTGGACAGGACTCAGAGAGGGAGTGAAATGAGCCACTGAACCAGATGTGCATCGACTTCCTCCCCTTCTGGCTGTGCAGAACTGCACTGGAAGGGGCATCAGGGGGACATTTCATGCAGCCCTCCTTGCTGAGGCCAGCTGAACAGATCTGGGTGCTTTCAGAAAGCTTCTCATCCCGTTTGCTACCAGAGAAACCATCAGAGCAGTCCTTTGGATCAGCCTTGCTATTAGGATGATGTTTTTCCCTCTAATATCCAGCTGAGTTTCCTCATGCCATTTAAACCCACTGCTGATTCACCGTGGCCATGAGGAGCAGATAATTCCATTCCTCTTTTCAACAGCCTTTTATTTTCCTGATGCCTGCTATAATGTTGTCTCATTTTTCTGTCTTTAGGCAAACTGCTGCAATTCAATTATTCTTTTGGCATAGGTGGTATTGATTATTCCTAAGTATTCTTGTCCCCAGCACTTTTGCCATTTAAACTATCCTCTGTTTTAAGAGCTAATCTCTACCTCAATAAATTTGTCATGTCAAAGCTTAAGAAAACACAAGTGTTTTTTTCCACACAACATGTAAATAAATGATAGAAGGCTTTGCACTGGGCATTGCAGAAGCCAAATTATAAATGGGTTCAAAAAGGATTGTACACAGCCCCTATGGAAGATGGGTCCAGCAGGAGCAGCCGGAAACGATTTTCTAAAGCAACATCTAGCACAGGAATTCTGAAATTATGGATTGTACTTGGGAGGGACAAACAAGGAAAGGGTTGTTCTTCACTTGCCCCGTTTCTCATATCCTCTCTCTAAGCATCTGTTACAGGATGTTTCAGTTATGACCTTCTTCTGTGGGATTGCTTCATCCTTAATAAGCTTAGGATACCCTGGTTTGCATATGCATTTGGCACATTTGTTGGCTTATTATTGCTGATAAAACCCATAAAAGGATTATGGGCCTCTTATCTCCTACCAGATTAATTGTGAGCTAAAACAGCAAAGGTTAAGAGGCTTGCCATTTCCTTTTTTCTCCTCTTGCAGATGCCTGCCTGAGTCTCACCAAACACAACTATCCTTCATCTTGTTCATTAGTTGTTGACCTTACCTCGTAATACAATCCTCACTCCTTTTTAAGATAAAGGAAAAAACATTATGTAATAATGGAGATAGTCTCATTCTTTGAAATGTCTAATTATTTTTTTGAGCTGTCCTTATTTCTCAGTTTAACTCAAGTTTTGAGATGGGGAATTCCCATTTTGAATTATTCAAGGAAAAATATTCATACACTTGTTTTTAAGTAGCATCCTTTCATTTTTATTTATTTCCCTCTTCTTCTTCCCTTATTTTTATTATTAGGAAATTTGGTTGAGATTGATCTTTGGATGAGAGTATATTGATTCTGTACAACCTGGATATTATTAGTGGGTGGGGGAAGAGCCAATTAATTTAATGCCAGGGCTAATATCTATCCCTTTTCCAGCTTCTATTTTCTGACTCGTTGTATAATTTCTTAGTAATGCTTATCTCCACCTGGCTTTCAATGCTGTGACATGACCACAGAATATTATTTTATTTTTTTTATTTCTCTGGCTGAAGATTGTGTATTTTGATCTCTAATCTTGTCCTTCCCAGGGTGGGTTATGCTGCAGTCCCTTTCTTTGTGGGCTGCAGAAGGAAACAACTCAAAACCTCCAGCTGGAGCAGGTGCCAGCTGTGTGATGGGGTGGCAGGGGGAGACTGCTCAGGCACTGTTTATGAGCTGCTGCTTCACTCTGACATGAAATGGAGACTGCTTTGGGAAATAAGGAATCCCAGTGAGGGTTTGAATGCCCTAATAGGTGTTGATAGGTGTTGATAGCCCTGACCTGCTCCAGCTGGGGCACTGGTGTCCCCACCCAGCCCAGCCCAGCCCAGCCCAGGCTCTCTGGGATCAGGGTAAAAACCCATTCCCTGGCTTGGTTCTGCCTCATCCCTTTGAGTTTGCCAGAGGGACTGGGCTCCTCCTGGAGCTGCTGCCGTCTCCTCTCTGCAGAGCAGGTACGGTGTGAGAGGTCCTGTGTGGTCACTCCTGGTGTGAGAGGTCCTGGCTGTGTGGTCACTCCTGGTGTGAGAGGTCCTGTGTGGTCACTCCTGGTGTGAGAGGTCCTGGCTGTGTGGTCACTCCTGGTGTGAGAGGTCCTGGCTGTGTGGTCACTCCTGGTGTGAGAGGTCCTGTGTGCAGTTTTTTGGGTTCTTTGGCATATCTGAGAGTTGGTGCAATGTTTGTTTCCTTATTGAGAACTTCTCTAATGAACTGTTTTGGAAAGAAGTGGATTTTTGGGCGTGGTTTATGGATGTTAATGCCAACCTGTGCCAGGTTTAGTTCATAATGAAGTGTTAGATTAACAACTGAGGTGCTCCAGTTTGCATTCCTTGCTGTTCCTGGTGGATGGGCAGTAATCCTGGAGAGGGCCAGTGTGGGCAGCTGAGGATGATCCTGTTTGAGCTCTTTTCCAATAATCTACTTCCAAGTGTGAGTTCACTTCCTGAACCACAGGCAGTTCATATTTTCCCACTGGCCTTCACTTTGACTTTGTTTTATGTTGCTCAGCTGCTCTGATTTCAGAAGGGGAATATAAATGTTACTCTTGCACTGAGAATGGCTGTGGAATTTTGCTTGTTAATAAAAGCTGAAAATGTGTAAGTTCATAGAAGTGGATGAAGAAAGTGTAGCTAAAATCCTGCAATTTATAATTATTCTATTTGTAGACCAGATTTTATCTGCTTGCAGAAACCTCAAACTTCACCAATGTTTGCTCCAACCATTAACGATCACAGTAAAAAGATAATGACAAGCACCTGGCTGTATTTTTGTTTTGAAGTGTGTTGAAATTATGGACTTTTGAAAGCAAAACTGAAACACCTGTGAATGAGGTCAAAATGGAGTAGGAATATTGATTTGTTTGAGTAGATGTTGTCCTCCCTGATTTTTATTTTTACTTGATTGCTCTCATTTCCCCCTGGATCTGAAAGGGTCTGTTTTTTCCTTCATAATGTAACTCTGTCACAGATCTGTAAAAGGATATCTGATTCCTTGTGGAGAAAACTCTGCACACTAAAAACAATGCACAAAAATAACACAACACTAATTGACAGATATATCTTAAAATTAGATGTGTTCTTTTCTTAATTCTTAACAATTACTAAGCATTTTTATGAGCCAGATAGCATTCCTTGCTTTCCACAGTAAGTTTTGTAATTAACAATGGAAATAAGTAGCTTCAGGCAAGATCTTTGTGTGCATATATATAAAATATATATGTATATATATGGGCTATTTTCTCCCTTTCTGCAAAGAAATTTATCAGAGTTGCATATTTTTGCTTTGGCAGGACCTTTATTGCCTTCTATAAAGTTTTTAATATCTTGAGCACAGCAGTAACTTTTCTCAATTGTTTGTGAGCTCATCTCATTTACACTTTACTTGTTAACTGAGAGCAGCGTTGCTGGGGAAAATAAAATGGACAATTCAGAATGGGAATGTGTGTGAAGTTGCATCATCTGGCTTTTTGAAGATAATAAAAATGAAAATAACTAAATGCAAAAAGAACAAAACTAATGATAGCTGATCTTATGTAGTGGAATGTTCCTCTCCTAAAAACCTTCAATGGAGACAAAAGTCACAAATTGTTTTGGAAAGCAAAGTCAGACTTTAAAGTGTACAAGAGGCAGCTGAGTGGTCATTACAGTCAGGGAACAAGCACGCAGGCAAACATCACATGCTGCAAAAGATGCAAGGATGCATTTGGAAGGCAGCAGTTGTATCAGAAAAATAGCTCTGGATGAAGACTCCAGCTGAGAGCAAATTCACAATCAGCCTGGAGCGTGGCTGGGTTTGGCTCAATCTGGTACTGGGCATTCAAACCAATAGGTTTGGCTCAATCTGGTACTGAGCATTTCATAGCAATTGGTTTGGTTTAATCTGGTACTGAGCATTTCAAACCAATAGGTTTGGCTCAATCTGGTACTGAGCATTTCATAGCAATAGGTTTGGCTTAATCTGGTACTGAGCATTTCATAGCAATTGGTTTGGTTTAATCTGGTACTGAGCATTTCATAGCAATGGTTTGGCTCAATCTGGTACTGAGCATTTCATAGCAATAGGTTTGGCTCAATCTGGTACTGAGCATTTCATAGCAATAGGTTTGGCTCAATCTGGTACTGAGCATTTCATAGCAATAGATTTGCCCCATCACAAAAGGGGTTGGGATGCCTCTTGTGGACTCCATCACAGAGAAACTCTTTGGGTGCTGTTACTCTACAGTGTTTGGTGGGAGAAAATGGCTGAAAATGCAGCAAATGCAAATGTGGCACACACTGACAAAGCCAAGAGGCTCTGGCAACAGAAAGCAGAACTGATCTTTCACTGCCATTTATAGTAATTTTATCTTTTTTTCTTTTTTTTCAACATGTGGAGCTTTCAGAACTCTTCAGACTCAATTGCCAAAATAATGGCACATTTCTCCATTATTTTTATCACGAGTGGGCTTCACTCAGTAAGCAATTTGTTACAAGATACTCTATAGATGAAGGTTCCTGTTAATAATCCTTGCATTTGAAAATTTATCAATATTAGGTGACAGAAAAGACACTCATGGATAAGTTTGATACATACACTTGGTTTCTATAATTCTGAAATGCAAAAATGTTTGTAAAGCATTGTGGGATTCTTTGCTTGAGACCGGATTCAGCAAATCTTTATTTACACTATTTTTTTTTCCCCTAAAGTTTGGGCCTTGGTGTGCAGCAGTTCCACATTATGGACTGCCCAGCACCCTCAGCGTGTGATATTTTGGGTTGAAAATAATTCCTTTGTTTGGTTTTGTATCCAAATGAAAGGCATTTGTCCCTTGCTGTTGTAGTGCACAGAGCTGTGCACTAATGAAGGGACTGACACTGAAGATTTCTTTATCCCCACTGCTGTTTTATCAAATAAACTATTGTGCAATATGTTTGAGTAATGAATAGAACATAATAAATGTTGTTACATTTTCTGTTTGGTTGCCAGAAGATGTGTCTCGTGGGAAAGGTTAAATCTAACAATATGATCACTTGGTGGCTTAAGCACTCTACTGAATCAAGGCCTTCTTCATTCTAATTAGAGAGCTTCAGAATAATCCCTGGCGAAGGATGCAGCAGGAACCTGCAGGATTTCAAATGGGCAACCAGCAGGAATTTCTGACAAGTCTTCAGAAAATGTCTTGCGCCTGCTTTAAAAGATGGGGGCAATCTTTATGCTCAAGACCAACTATTTCTCTGAAATTAAGGTTAAATTTTAAAAGAAATGCCCCTCAAAAAAACCCCAAATATTTCATATTTTCTCTCTTTTTCATAATTAAACCACTGTTTTTTCTTGCTTTTCTGATATAAAAATCTACTTTTTTTTCTTTTGGAAAATAGGCTGTTTAAATTGGCAAAATACCAAATGGAGCTGATTATCAAAATTAATTAACTTCATATCCTTTGATCTTCAAAAAGACCTCTTCAAGATTGAAAGACAGAAAATATTTGTTATTACTTTAGCCTAAAATATTTTTAAAAATATGATCAGAAAAGCTGACCCATGCAGCTTTAGTGGATGTGTCTCACTGTAAGAGAACTTTAGTTCACCTTTTATTTTAGGTGCAGTTAGTACATAGATCCTGAAATCAGAATTGCTTTACCACCATTCTTAAGTTTTCTTCCTGTTGGGAGTGAGGATTTGTTCCAAGTTATTTTATTTTCTTTTTATCCTGTTATTACTGAGGGGATGCTGGGGCTGTGTGATACATGCAGGTGATCTGACTGTACAGCTATTTACAGTACACTTTTTCTGACTCCTACTACTGTGAAATAAGGGATGAAAGACTTTTTAAGAGAAGTCCAGAACACTGAAAAATCAGTTATCACTTCAGAAAGCCTTTGGGACACACTTAGGGCAGATGGCAATTTGCCACCAAAGCACTCAAACTTTCTCCTCTTACTTTAACACTGTTGAGCAAGTCACAGACAAAATTCTATTTGATTTCTGGTTATTCTTCTATTATATTAAATGGGCCAAGCTTAAGTCAGGTTTACCCTGGAGAACAGTAGAAATAATGGCGCCTTGCTGGAAATACTGGATTAAGGAGTCTGCTGGCTTTTAAAACTTTTTAGTGAGAATCTCCTGGCACATGATGGTAGTTTAGAAAAAAGAGTTATACCCCATTTTCCAGCTGTAAAATCTGCAATCCTTTTTCTACCCCCTTGAGGAAAACATTCATGAAATTGTTGATGACATTGGAGCTTCCTCGTGTCCATTACAGAAGTCATTAGGAGTTAATTGAGGACACCTATAATTCACCTTGGTTCCAGGTTTTCTGTGCACAGACCAGAAAGTGCCTCAGGGAAGCCCCAGCCTGGGCCCCAGAGCTGGTTTTTACTGGTCCATCCAAGCTGATAAGCCTGGTTTGGGACAGAATCTGTGCAATGTAACAGCTTTGTGTAGACACTCACTGACATCCTGTCGTCTGTAGTGGGATGGTTGGATCCCAGAACGAGGAAAATGCAAATGGAGCTTCTAATAACTTCATTTCTGCCTGCTTTTTGATGGTGGGTCCTGGGTAATGTCAGACAGCAGGAGATTATCCTGAATAGACCTTCTATTTCCACCAGTTCCTATTCTTCATTAAGCTTTAGTGAGCATATGTGTTAAGTATTCTGAAGTTTTAAGCAGTAATATAGGAAAGGACCATCTTGCAGACTTTCTCACCACCATGGATGAGAGCTTGGATCAATATCCAGCTGCCCAAACTTCTCAGTGGCTTTAGTCTTTTTCTGTTTAAAAAAAAGACCCAAATGCACAAAAAAGGCTCCTCAGTGTTCTGTTTAATTCCATAATACCTGGTTCAGATTCTGTAACAAGGTTGAGTTTTCTGGCTTTAAAATTTGTTCCCCTGACAATGGACCTACTGAACATAAGTGTCTTGAATATTTTTTTGCACTGGATGAGGGGCATCGTCCCAACAATTCAGCTGCACATTTCAGGTGAGGGAAGGAGAGTTTCATTGTCCTTGATTTTGTGCAGTGAATGACAAATCTGCCTTGATCCCCTGTTGAGCCACTGGTTCATGCTAAAATACCTAGTCTTGAACTAAGAAATAGTATTTCTATAAAATATCTGGTAAATGTTGAGTTCCAGGGGTGTGATTTGCCAAAGCCAATAGTCTGGGTGGGAGCTACCTAAAACAGACACTCTGAAGTGCCAAGGAGAAGTTCAGGGGTTCAGCTGGGCAAACCCTTAGCTATGACTATGGGTAATTGTGCAGAACAAAACACTTTGAACAAGTCTCTTCAAGAAAAACTTGAAAATCCAGCCAATTTATTCCTGGAGAATGACCTAAGTGTGAAAGAACGGAGTCAAAACACGTCCTTAAATGAGTCTGATAGAAGAAGTGAAAATAGATACTCAGGAAAGAGGGCATCTTCAAGGGGCTGTTGAACAGACACAGACACATGCTGGCCAAACAGCTCCCAAATGTTTCCTTCCTCTTGCTCTGATTATCTATAGAAAACTCCATTTCTCCAGCCAAATTCTGGTTTCCTGAGGACATTTGACAAAATGGGCCTTGCGAGGGAGGAGCCCATGGCTGAGGAGTTTTTGTGTGCCTGGGAGTAGAGCAGATCTTAGAGCAGGTGAGAGAATGGGGAACCTCTCAAGTGACAGAGCTTCACAATTCTGACACTGCTGCTGGGAGGTTTCAGGGTCTAAGGTGGTTCCTAGGTTAAATTTTTGTCATTTGAATGGGTGCTGGGGTCGGGGGGGAGGACACTGGGAACGTGGTGAAATAAAAATGGAGCTTTGCAACAGCGTTGTGCTGCTGCTTGGGCATCTTTGTCGTGGGCTGGGGGTCACTCCTGGGAGGACCAGAGGGCTCGAAATGAAGGCTGCAAAAAGTCCTTCCTTGGCATTTTTGTTGCGTTGGTCAGGTCAAACAGAATGAGATGGATGTGCTCAGCAGACCCTCTCCTTTCCCTGGGCCAGGGGGACGTGTGCTCTTTCCTGCTCTGGCTGATTTTGCCGTGCCTGGTGTTTGCTGTTGCCTTTGAGGCTGGATTAGCTGGACATCTGCTGCTGGAGATTGTCTCCTCTTGGTTCAGGAGACACGAGTTGCTTCCGTGCCAGTCTTCTGATGTCTGTCCAGAAGATTCTGCAGGCACAGAGACGTGCTGAGTTGTGAGTTTAATTATCCTGGCAGGTTGTTAGAGGCAAAACAAAAGATGGGAATTGCCACTCTGATAACAGAAGCCTGTACAGAAAATTCCTGAAGGAATACATAAAAATGCAAACTGCTCAGTAATATGGCATTTCTTTTCTGCTCAGGAGCTGCCTAAATGTGTTCTGCATGTTTCTGGAAATTCCAGAGTTGTGATTGTGTTTACTTTTAATGCTTAATAGACGCTATAAAATGACTGTTTATGGGGTGAAAATGAAATAAAGCATTTGCATTTGTTGATATTTTCTCTGTCTGAAGAGCAGGGGATTGTTAACTGCTGCCAATCAAATTTGGCATTGGATTCTATTGAGTTTGATACAGTTATTGGCCATAATATGTTTCAACATCTATTTTATGTGTTAAATATTAGAGTACAGTTAAATAACCTAGTATATAAAATATAGTTCATGTTATTACCTCTCATTAACCCTGCACAGGTAACCTGCCAAGGTTAAAGTAAGTTGTAGAGCACTTCAAGGCTGTCCAAAAACTGCAAACTGTTGAATTTAGAAGATTTAGACATGATTTTATTTATCTTTTTTTTCCCCCAAGATGAAGTAACTTGCCATGCATTCAAAATGTCCATGTCTTTTATGGAACAGGGCTGTCCATTAGAGGGAACAGTTTGATCCCATAAAGGAGATGCTGCAGAGCAGCCCCTGGTACAGCACACTCTGATTTCAGGCTGCCTCTCCCATCCTGGGCAGTTCAGCATTGGCTGTAGTGGCTGGGGAACCATTTTCCCACAGATGTAAAACCACAAGTAAAGACAAACTGCTTTTGTTAGGCTTGTATTTCATTCAGAGCAGAATTGCTCTTCCAGGAAGACAAAGGGTGATGAATATATTTACTGTGAAATGCTGGCAAACGCACCTGCAAAGCACATTTGAAGTCTGGTAGATAATGATGTCAAAAGTATGTGGCTGAGTAAAATGTCATGGTTTCCCCACATTCATTCCAGGTATCCTGGACAGCCCTGGATTTGTAAAGAAAATTGCAGTTCCTGAAACAAGGTCTTGATGTTTCTTATGGCTTATGGAAGTATTGGATGACAGTGGTTAAAATCCAGAAAGAGGGAATGTTAGGGAATGGATAGAGAGTGGAAAATAACATTATTATCTCCTACATGGGCATCATATTCCCTGCTGATTTGGTCTCTGCCTCGGGGTGCAGTAGAACTGCAGAAGATCCAGAAAAGAATGCTGCATGATAATGAGCAGAATGAACTTTTGTTTTTTAAATAACTCGTGCTGGGAACTTTTAGGCTGAGAAAAATAAGACAGAGCAAATATGAATTATCTGGAGAGAGGGAACAGGAGGGAGTTGTCTCTTCCATATGAGAATTAAGAGCCATCAAGCCCAGCAAGTGGTTGGCTCAGTATGATTAAAGAAAACAGTTCCTCACACAGCAGGAAGTTAAGCTGTGGAAGTTGTTGATCCAATGCATTGTGTGTAGATAATAAAATTTGTGTGGGCTCAAAAGCAATTGGACAAGTAGGTCACAAATTCAAATGATTAAGACTTACTGTGTTCAAAAAAATTACTTGGCTTCAAGAAGTTCTTGACCCCTGAATCTTTGGATTGTAGAACATTCCCACAGAACACTTTGTGCTCTCCATCCCTGGGTGCTTGTCCTGTTCTCTCAGGCTTCCTCAGTCATCTGCTGCTGGCAGCTGCTGGGGCACTGAACTGGAGCCACCTTGGGTTTGACCTCGTCTTTCTGTTCTCACAAATCAGATTACTCATATGTATCTGGTTTTAAAAAAAAATAATTACAAACTTTGAAAAATGTGGAGGGGAAAAGGGCTTACATCTACTTCCAAGTATAACTAGAAATTAGTAACTAAAATCCCAATACATCTTGTGATTCCTTGTCTCTTGGACAGAATGAGGGCCCTGGCTCAGACTGGGCTGCCACACTGGATTAACTGGGATCACTGGCCTCACTGGAACCGTTTTGTTCTTCTGAGGTAACCTGAGAACTCTGTGACAATTTCTAATCAAGGAATATGGACAATGTAACCCATTTAACATGTGTTTCATTTACACACATGGAACCGTGGTGTATCACAGGCAAGGTCTCTGAACAGGAACGTGATCTATTCCACCCAGACCTATCCGTGTGTGTACCTTACAGCCAGGCTTTTCATGAACAGAGATGTTGAGCTCTTGTATAAAATCTGAGTTTACAGTTGTCAGACCTGTGAAAGAGATGATTTTTCTCTCTGGAACAGTTCTGAATATAACAATGTCTGTAGCACTCTTTAGCATTTAATTGTGTATTCAGCACTTTCCTGGGAAGGGAAAGATCTCTTGCCACCTACAGAGATATTCAAAAGTCTTCCTTTCCCCATTCTTAAAGAGGCCTCTAGACTGTTGCATCTGCCTTCCTAAGCAGGAAGAGCAGAACAGCCTCTGGAATTTGGTGAAGCAAAAATTTGAAGGGACAGGAGAAGGGGCTGAACATGGTGGTGGATTTTGTTCGTGTCCCCCTGAGAAATGGCATTGAAAGTTCAGGGTTTGGGACCCCAGGGGTCAGCAGCAGCCCCTGCTCTGGCTCTGCCCATGCTCAGGGCAGGGGAAAAGGTGCCAGAGCCTGGCTGGGTTCCTGCCCCTCCAGGTGGGAGCTGCCCTGCCCTGCCCAGGTGGGGGACTGGGAGCAATCCCTGAGCTGGGGAGAAAAGCTCTCAGTTCTGCACAGCTGCTGCTCATCTCTGGTTGCAAATATCTGAGATGTTTATGGAAATAATGCCTTGCACACTGAGGGAATTGGTATGGCTATTTCTGGTTGTTTTTAGTTTCCACTGCATTGATTTGTGGTCACCCCTGTGGGGAGAGAGAACCAAAACCCCCAAACCTCAAAGCAAACCCTCCCCTTCTCCGCCCCAAAACAGCCCCTCAACACACGAGAAGGTTTTTGCAACAAAATCAGATTCTTTCAGAAGCTTTTTCAATTTGTGTAATTTTCATTGGGTTTCTCCTTCCTTTTATGCCAAACCCTTACACAATAATTTTTTCTTAAACTGTTTTTTTTTAATTCAGTTTCTAGCACCATTGGCTCCTAACAGGTTGCTACATAATTTATTCTATTATACATTACAGTAAAATGTGCAGAGCCAAAAACTGTGGGAGTTTAGTGCAACCCCTAATGGAACATATATCTAATTTGGAAATCAGAGAATTTTTTAACTGAAACCCTTGGGAACTGGTTTTTTCCATCAGCTTCTTAACAAGTTTTTAGATAATTGTTAATTCATATTTCTTAGAATTAGAGGTGTTGATCACATTGCTTCACTCTTCTGTACTTTAATTCACAGAAGTATTTTTTACTTTTTTCCTTTTTCAGAAAACAATCGTTAGTATAATACCTAAAAGATTCATTATTTCTACTCTTGAATAAAGTCAGTGATAAATGGCCTTTGTCAAAAGAGGTAATGTTTTGTGTACTTTTTCCAACCAGCTAAAATTTAAAAAAAGAATTTGAAAAAAAATCATAGCTCCATTGTTGTCAGTGTTGTACCTTTGAAAGGTATTAAACACATCCTTTGAGTGGTACTGAGTTTCTGTAATGTAACTTGATGATAAAAGAAATACACAACTTTACAACTCAGTTGTTGCTGGGGGTTGGCAGCATTTGCAAATTACCAGAACAAGTCAAGACCTCTGGAATTAGAACCCAGTTAAAAAAAAAAAGTTTCAGGCACATTAGGAGAATGTGAATAGAATTCTCATGATAGATGAGAAGTTTTTAATAAAAGGAGAACCAAGAAGTTTAATGCCCTTAAGTTATTACAACTCTTTTCTTTTAACAAGTAGACCAAAGCTGTGCAGCAGCCACAAAAACATAGGAAAAAGGTATGTAGGTCTCCTATATTGTAGAATAAATTTGATTAATGTATTCTGAATGAAAATTACTTCTTAATTTTTTTCCCCCCCCCAGATTGTCTTTTCTATTTGACAGAGCCAAACACAGCAGGCAGCAAGGGAGGTCAGTTAACAGTGAGGGTCTACAGCTCTCTAAATGGGCTGGAACTCCATTGCTTTCCACTTTAACTCTTAATTTACATTTTAGAACACTGTGGGTTTGGGCAGATTTGTGACTTTTCTGATTTCATCATGATTTGGTGTGAAGCATGTTTGTTCAGGTATATTTTTCTATCATATATTGAATATTGAAGGAATAAAACCTGCTTTGCAATAATTTATTTTGTCTTTGTGACCAGATCACCCTAAATTGTTGTCATATTTTTTGGTGAGAAGGCTGCTTTGTCCTTTTGGTCACAGAAGGAACATTCAAGGCTTTTACTGTGCTTGGTAACTGGGGATTAATGCTGCCATCACTACTTTCACCAGAGTTATTTTTAAATCCTGTGTACCCCCTCCACAGTGAGAGGTGACTGTTCAGGGACTAAATATTCCCTCCATTCTCAGTGCTGTGGGGAGTTTTTTGGCTGTCAGTGATGGTGAGGGGAGGCTATGGTGGTTTGTGATTAAACAAATGAAGCAAGTGGATTTTTTTGTGGCATACAATCCATATACAGTGTAAGAAATACAATAATAGCCTATAAAGACCTTTCTAGACAAGCAAACTGACAAATCTGTGTGCTTCTTGCTTGGAAAATGTTATTGAATAGTTATTACTTGAACTGAATCAGTTAGAAAATTGTTATAATAGTTCTGCAGTGAAAATTGCCAGCTGAAGGCTAATTTGTAAAAAGGATTGAAGTCGATTGAATTACTTTTCTGGTGTAGTAGGTGGAAACTATTCTGGCTCTTCCCAAACTGGGAGGCAGAGCTGTAAATGTGAATTTACAGGAGGCTGCTTGTTTAGCTCTGTTAATTGCAGGTCTGTGTGCAATCAGCCTTTGAGAGGGGGCAGAGGGACCCCTGGGCAGCAGGAGGAGAAACCCAACAACCCAACAGAGGTTTGGGGGTGCTGGGTGCTGGTTTGGCCACACGGGTCTACCAGGCTCTCACAAATGTCACATTTGAGTTTTCCTGTGCTGCTGTAGCCTGGGCAGGGGTTCAGGACTTGGACTTACAGCCAGGCTGGGAAGCTGGGGGGAGTTGCTTTCTGCTGGTTGTGTTTTTCTGTCGAGTTTTTCTGTCTGGAGGGAGAGTTTTTGCTGCCTCCCTGCTGTCACAGTGAGCCTGTGGAACATGAAGTGCTTTTCCATGAAAGTCAGCTCCGTGGTGGGAGACTGATCCCAGAGTGAGGGGAAGGAAGCACAGTGAGCATCTGTTCTCGAGGTGAACCTTTCCCTTGGAGATTCCCATCTCCTGCTTCATCCACTGCTGCTTGGTTTTCCTTCCTTTTGGAAGTGTGTCTGTCAAACCTGGGCACAGCAACCCTGAGGAACAAGGATTCCAGCAGCAGCTGCTGCTCATGCTTTCTCTAATCAGCTGGAGTATTAATGAGTAATCAGTGGCAGTGGGGAAGTTTCCAGCAGGTCTGTGTCCCATGCTCAGCTTGGTGAGCAATATTTATTTTGCTGCTCTTGGGGCCCAGTTTGACATCTGGTGGTTGATCTCAGATGTTGGAGAGCAGCTGAGAGGGGAGGGATGGGGCAGCTGGGGTGCATTTGCTGCTTTAGAAGCCTGGGGTGGGAAACCTGGACACCTGGAGGGGAACATTTCCATTGTCCTCAAAGCACAATGTGAGCCCTGGTGTTTTGCTGTGGTGGCAGATGACACCAGCTTTATTTTGTGTTGTAAATTCAGGTTTTGAGAGCTGATGTGTGACTGAGAATGTGGCTGCAGGGGTAGAAGGAATAAAAAGAACTTTCCTGTAAATGTTTAGCCTTGATTTAATCTTCCTGGTGTAAACAATGAACCTGTTCCCTTAGTGCATCGTTTCAGTAAATATCCTTGCAGACTGCAGTCATCCAAAATAGTTTTGGTACTGATACAGCCAGCAGACCACTAACTCCTAAGCTTGGAAAAAGTGCAGTAAACATTTCAGCATCCAAGAATGTGGATTTTAACAGAAAATGAATAGCTCAAAAGTGTATGCTTTGGCTTTGATGTAGCTAAATATGTTGAACCACAGAGACTTGAAAGAATTTGATAAATACTCTAAAAGAAAATCAACTTCCTCCCAGCAGCCCAATAAATAACTTTCCCCACTCTCTTTTAACTTGTTTTGCAGAGGAGTGGAATAGAAAGGCTACTAGAAAACATTAAATCTCAAAAACTGAGCCAAAAAAAAGCCACGTGAGCAGGAAGCCTTCCCACAGAGAGATGGAAGATTCCAGACATAATCCCATCCTTCAGTAATCTACATATTTAATCCCCTTCCTGCTGCCATCACAGTGCTGCAGCCTTGCAGTGTGAGAGTTAGCAGGGAAGGTTGGGCAGCATTGCAGGAGATCTCAGCTGCTGCCATTCCCACCTGCACGTGGTGGGAAATGACACAGCACAGGTGACTGCACAAACTGGGTAAAAGTCAGACAACACTGGGCTCTTATACAGGGGGGGTCTCGTTGTTGTTGGGACACTGGAAATAGAAAAGAATTTTTGTGTGAGCTTGTCTCACTGCATTTGGAGTTGAGAGGGAATTGAACCTGCAGAAAGATGAGGGGGCCATTGCAAGGCAGCAGGAAAAGATGCCCTGAGTTGGAAGCAATGCCCTTAATTCATCTTTCTTGGCCAAACAATTGTGTGTGCCATTAAAGCCAACAAAATCCTGCTCTGGCTTGGTTGGGGTCACCTCTGTGACTGAAAGCAACTCTCCTGAGAGCCTCACAAAGGCCCTGACCCTGCTCAGCATTGTGTCATCAGGAGTGTCAGCACAGCAACACTTCTGCCTTTCACAAAGCTGACCTGAGAGCTGACTGTCAAATTAAAGCTGCACAATAGAAGAGGATTTAGCATCTCAAAACTGGTGGTTCTCAGAATGTGACACTCTCTGCACACTTCACAGGTTTCCACTTGTGCATTCAGTGTCCTTTAGTAGCTTGATAGCATTGAAAATGATCTTGGAGTTTATCTTTGGATTAGCTATGGCTGAGAGGAATTCAGCTTGGGCACTCAGATCCCTCTGCAGTGCCAACCAGCACATAGAACCAGGCTCACAAATGTGAGATATTTGCCTAAAGTCCTAGAATGCTGAAACAGATACATGTTTTAAATCCTTGTGTCAGACACAGTACAATAATGAGATTAATGCTGAGTTAGAAGTGGAATTTTGGGTCCCTGATACTCTTCTAGTCTTCTACTCTTCCTCTTTGTTCAAGAGGAACATTTGGAATACGTGAGAGACAGGAGAATATTTCCAGTAATTCTGTGATTATCTGTACATGGTGCACGATTCCCTTGTGTTCAGTTACTCCTCCCTGACTGGGCTGTACAGCAAATTTTTGACTTGGAGACTGTTCATAGTAAACTTATTATCTGCATCTGAAGCAACAAATGAGACATCAAGACAAAGGCTTCTAAATAAATGTTCAAACAGAAAATTAAATTGACAAACATCTGAAGGGTGAATGTTTTCAGGCAGGAGAATATCACAAGCAGGCTGGAAAATGCACTTTTTAGCAAATACTGAGCTAAAAGTTTCTGTAGCATTATCAGCTTTGAAATCTGTCCCTTAATGGTTGCAAGGAGCCCATTTGGAGGGTCCAGCAGATCTGAGGTGCTGCTTTAGACAGCACAAGTGCCAACCAATTCAAGAGTGGATATTGTCTGGGTAGGGAGGTGTGTAAAGCCTTCACTGGATCTGATCAGTGAATTCATGCTAATAATTTTTAGGTATTCTGGTACAAGTGGCTTTCATCTCAAGAATTCTTGCCTCTGACAGATTTAGATTCTGGAACAACCCAGAAGTATCTAAAGGTCTTGCTACCTGTCCAGAACAAACTGTAAATACATAACACTCCTACTTCAGCAGCCACACAAGCACTTCAGACTGAGAGTTAATATTTGTGGTGAGTGTCATATAAAAAGCTTTACTTGGGCACAGCAGTAATTACTAATGATGGATGCCAATGGGTTTAGGTTTCAGTGCATAGAACTTAGCTCTGCTTATAGGATTTTGTTAACACCTCTCACTGAAGATTAACCTGATCTCCCTAGCACAGGAAATTAAAAATCCTTTGACAGTCATCTTCAGATTATGAGTGGGAAGGCAAGATGAAGTGTCTCTTAGCCCCTTAGCATGCACCTTTGTCTTCTATTTCCTAGAGGGAGGTAGGAAAAGTTGTAAGGATTAAAAAAAAAAAAAAGTCAATGGTACTGACAAGCAACACATCTTTCATCTGGGTTATGGTGCTTTTCACTTCTCTGTTATTCAAGTAGCTGAAAGTGCTTTTATGTTTAAATTTCAGCTTTCAAAGCTTGTACCTCAGAGTAGGGCAAGTTATTGTCATTTTCCAAGTGTTTTAATCCTTGGGTAGTGCCCATAAATATTTAACAGTGGCTACTACAACAGAGTGGGACTGAGAGACACAGGGCATTCCTGCAATGCAGGTGGGAAATGGGAACTTCGAGGCACTAAAAGAACCTTAATAACATTCTTCCTAATTTGCTCTCTCCCAAAACTTGCTTTTGTGGTGCTAAGCCCCATCCCAACGAAGGTGTTGAGGTGGTTTTCTTTCTGTCCTGTTTCCCTGCCTTATCCCAGCCTTTCCCACAGCATGGAGTGGCCAGAGGGTTTTTGGGATGGAGTGGGCAGGACATCCTGTCAGGGGTCACTGAAATGCTGCTGGAATTTTCTGTGTGTGATGCCCTTCTGCTGGTTTAATCAAGAGCCAGTTTGCCTCCGTGACTTCCAAGAACTAAAATGAAGTTTTAATTTTAATTTGATTTTTTTTTTAAATAATTGCAAATGGAAAGCCTCTTCCTTCCATTTTGTTTGTAATTCCTTGGAAATAATTTTGCCAAGAGCTGGCTCTGTTGCCCTGGTGGTTTTGGGTACAGAGCAATTTTATGTAGGGGTGAGGCAACCAGATAAACTCTTGAGGATTAAGTTCGTTGTGTGCTTTGGGAGAAGTGTTCAAGAGAGGAAAGGAAGACAAGAGTAAGGATTGACTTGGTGCCTTTTGTCACTTCCTTCAAGGTTAAATGTTTTGTGTTAGTGGCAAAAGCTTTGGGGTTCTTACACCTCTATTTTCTTTGTGGTGTTTCCTAGTTCTTCACACTTACCCAGCTGATAAAATAAAGCAGTTCTGTGGTGGATTTACCACACT
This sequence comes from Chaetops frenatus, assembly GCA_013400775.1. Lineage (NCBI taxonomy): Eukaryota > Metazoa > Chordata > Aves > Passeriformes > Picathartidae > Chaetops > Chaetops frenatus. The sequence continues at coordinate 185,779 of VZTR01014189.1, read as the reverse complement.
TGGGAAGAAGCTGAGATAATGGAGTGTGCTGTGAATTTCTGATGGAACAGACTCTCGGCTTTAGGGGCAGAAATGAAGAGCTTTGTTGTCACGAGTCCTTTTGGGTACAAATAAAAACTCCTGCTCCTGTAGGTGTGACTGCCAGGGACCCTGTGAACAAAGCCTGGGCAGAAATGGCACTGGAATACCTGGATGGGTGAATTTAGGAGGGAAGTGAGGATCTCCTGAGCTGAGAGTGGCACAGGATGTGCTCAGGCCTCTGTTTCCAAGCCATGTACCTGCTTCTTTCATCCAGCTTAGAGGCAAAGCATTTCCTTGGTAGGAAAATCAAAAGCCTAAAGGCAAACTGTCCCCCCCTTGCTGCTTAGAGCTAAACTCCCTTTGATATCCTAATTTTTAAAGCTACTTGGTACCAGGCTGATTCATTTTCATAATCCTTTGACCGTAATATGTGTATTTTAGTCATAGCCCCTGTCACTAAATCAGGAGTTTGGATCTGGATTCTCAGTAATTCAGGAAACTCAAAAGCTGCTTTTGGGCTGCTTGTGTTTTCCTGCTTTTTGTTGCCTCTAATTTTGCTCTTGGAATTGCATTCCAGATAGGAATGGGAAGTGCTTTAAATTCTCCTAAGAAGTAATGGCAAGTGGGGGGTTAAAGGGAATTACTGACACCTGAAGTGTCCTCTGTGCTTCTGCTTCAGCTGGGCAGGCAGAAAAGCCCCTTTTCAGTGATGATTTGTCCAGTTTCCTGATAGGAAGTGGCTGCAATTCACCACGAGCCTGGTTTATGTCGTCTGCATTCAGCACATCAAACAAACCCACCCAAAATCAGCAACTTCACAAAAGGTGCCATTCCCTCGCTCCCAAATTCCACAGCTCCTTCCCTGCAGTTAAAAGGAATGAGGTGCAGGCTGAGGATTGCTTTAGGAATGCCAAATTCCACTCCAGGCAGCTGCTGTGAAATCGCTGGAGGTGCAGCAAACAGCAGAAGTTGGAGAGATAACAGGTGCTGGTTTAAAATAAAAAAAATATAAATGCAGGAAAATTTTATTAACTTGAAAGAATTTTGTTTAAACATCACCTGGCAGCCTATGCATCAGATGAGGTGAAAATACAGAGTAGAACAAATGGAGGAAAATAAAGGTCTGTGTTCTGGTAGTTCTCTACTTTGATGTACGGTGTGTGCTTATGAGATAGTTAATAACTGTTAAACAAGAAGGAGCAGAAAAAAACCAGGCTCAAAAGGAAATTAATTTTGAAGGCCACATTCTTGAATGTCAGAAATCAGATAGATAAGGAGAAAATTCTAGTGTCAACTGTTAGGGGTTTTGTACATGATCTAACTTCAGATTTCTCTGAGTTAATATAAAACTCCTTTATTTGTCATCCAGTACTATTTCAAATGATCTGCTTCTTTATTTCATACCCCAGAAAAGGTATGAAAGGAGGAAAAACATAATTCTGATGAACGAGACAGGAGCAGTTTAACCTTTCCTTTGACATTTCTATAAGAAATCCACTAAAGTTGGTTTTATCAAAAAAATTGTAGAGGAGGAAACTGAAGCTTTGGGAGAGAATGAAGGGAGGGGGAACAGTTTTCAAGCATGAAAACTTGTCCAAATCTTCTTTTAAACGGGCAGTATTTGCTGTCTTCAATTGTTGAAGTCAGGAACAGCCCAGGACAGGTGGGTGTGAAGAGCCCTGTGCCCGAAATCTCTGGGAAAGGAAATCAGAACAGGGTTTTTCAGGCCAAGCCTGACACTGTGTGAACTGGAATTTTCTGCTTCCAGACCCTTCTGCCCCAGGGATGGGAGTTTTCTCTCTGCCCTTTGGGGATTTTGTGCAATTTAATTTTTTCCTGAGTGGACTTGGGCAAACACCCCAATTTTGAAGAACTCACAGCAGCAAATATTTGAAACCTGGCTCGTGGTTCATCATCCAGGCTGACAATGACAGAACTGACATGTACAATTACATTTATAGCTGACCCAAGGTGTTATTAAATTAGAAATCTGGGTGACTATTTCCAAGGTGTATGAAAATCAGATCGAGACACTTTCACTCAGGCCTGACTTTCTGCTTTTGAACAGATTGGAGCTGTAATGACATCACAGATGGAAGCTGAAAATATATTCATTCTCATGAGATATTCTTGTCTGGAACGTTGAGAGGCCTGGTTTCTATCCCAAGTGTCACATAAATATATGACTAAGTGGAAAAATTGCTCTAACTACTGAATGTGATTGTTCTTGTTTGACTCTCACAATCTAAGGAGAAGCTGGCATTGCTGTCAGTCTCTCTATAATTTGGGAGTGTTCCTCAGTGAGAGAAGTCAGATCTATTTTGCATTGTCTATGAGAATTTCCCACCAAAGGTAGTTTTTAATTTGACCAGGCGTGTTTAAGGATTTTTTTTTCATTAGTTACAGATTTTTCTTAAGCTGCAGCAGGTTTTTTGCATGAACTTTCTGCATCAAGAACAAATCAACTTTCTGCAAGTGACACCAGGAGAAATGAGCTTCAAAATAAGCTTTTTCTCCAGTCTTTATGAGGTGATTCATGTGCAAGATGCATTTGAGGAATCAATAAACTCAATTATGTGATTTTTGCAAACATTTTGGTGTCAAAACCATGGAAAATTGTATCCCAACCCAAAAACTGATGGTGATGCTGAGATGAGGATCAGAGCCTCAGTTCTGAGCCAGACTGAAAATCTGTGTCCTGAGCATCTCCTCTTCGTGCTGAGGGAAGGAAAACTTTGCTGATCCATGTCCTGGCAGGACCCTTCAGCTAAGGAAGATTGAGAAGTTATTTCCCTTTTTGCTCTCTGACTTTCCTCTCAGAGGGAACAGCAGAAGGAGGGAAGAGATTGATATTATGCAAAATCCAAGTTAGAAGGTAAAGCAACCATTCCCGTGGAAAATTAGGTTACTACAAAAAAAAANAAAAAAAAAAAAAAAAAAAAAAAAAAAAAAGTATAAACAACCTTGTTGAGTTTTATTCAGGGATTCCACAAGGGAATTATGTGGGAAACTTGAGAAAAAAATGTATCAATCTTAGCATGGTTCTGGCATTTCTGTAGAACTCAACAGAGTAGTTATTTCAGTAGGATTCAAGCTGCACTGTATTTACACAATTTCAATTCTAGATTAGTTGAAATACGTGTCTGTGAGGCTGGTGTAAGACTATGTAACACTCCAGGCAAATGTCTTCATTTCCTTTATCCAAATCAAGGATACCCAACTTTTTCAGCCACTGTTTTATGTCCTTTTTAGTAATCTCAAAGCAAATGATACAGGTTGGAATTTTCTACCTTGTCTACAAATGTGATTTTCCAGCACCTGTTCAGCCCTGTAAATAGGGCAGTTTTGGTCATGGGAAGGCTCTGTTTCCATTGCCTCTACCCTGCCTGTTCAGTAACTGTTTAATAAGAATTTGGTTTCATTTGTGCTTAAATCAATACTGTTAATGAGTATATGTGATGGTTATTAAAAAAAAAAAAGAACAAACCTCATCAAAGAATCATTTCAGGAGGGGAAAAATCCCACAACCAAATGAAGACAATTTCACTCATGTCCAAGTAATGTCTCATTTCATGCATGTTTCAAGGCTCAGGAGAATCTTACAATTCTTTTATAAAGTAAAAAGAAAAAGGGTAAAAGGGAGCTCGGTTGGTGAATACAGAGTGTTGGCACCTCTGCTAATTGAAAGAGAAGATAAAATAAACGTGTGAAGAAATAATTTCTCGTGGTTTTCATCCCTGAGATTACTGAAAGCAGGTTATAAAAGCCCTGTCTAAAGTTCAGCAACAGTTCAGCTTTGAGCTCTTGTCTAGAGCTTGAGCAGCCACCACTTTAATTGTGTGGAGAAGGAGGGGAGGAAAAACAATTCCATATACAAATGTGAGTGACCCAAGGAAATTTGTAAATATTCCCCAGGGGATTTTTTTATATGGAACTGAATTTGCATCTCCTGTCATCCTTGGACAGGAAAATGAACAGGACAGGCTCAGTGCTCGTGTTTGCTGCTGAGTCCTTGTTTTCCATCCCACCTCCTGCTGGGCTCTTGCACTGGGCCAGGTTCATGTTTGCTGTCATTAATTTCAGTTTTTGGCAGTGTTGATTTACAGTACCAGAGAGTTTGGCCTGGATTTTTAAGAGGCTGGCTAACTGGGAGGAAATATCAGTGCATATTCAAAGGTTCTTTTATAGCCACCATGGAGTCATTGTGAGTATTTTGGTCCTTTCAAAAGAATGGCAACTCACTGAGGGAATTAAATTAAGCTAATGAAAGCAAGCCTTTTCCTTAGAACCAATAAAACGTATTAGACTTTGCAATAATCTGTCTGAAGTGGTTCTGAAGCCCTTTGCCTTGATTTTATTTGAGGTTGAATTGGACAGTGCCTTTAACATACTGTGGGAAACGATCTGGAACTGGTGTGGGGAATTATTAAATTGGATGTTAGATCTCTCTCCCACTCAACTCTTGCAACCACAGAGGAACTGACAGAAGGCAAGATCTCCCTGAATGATCAGACTTTGCCTGGCTGGGATATATTGATTTTTGTACTGGAGGGGTGGGGGAAACTGGAACAAAACCAGTTTGGGGTGATTTCCTGGTGTGAGATTGTGAGAGAGGCTCGTGGTGGGGAGACCTTGGTGTGTTCTCTGCTCTCCTGATGTGTCCTGGCAGTTGTTGGTGATATCTTCATCTAAATGGGTCATTGACCTCACTTTTTGCATGGTAACTCCTGTGATCTGTGTGTTTTCTTTCCCTTTTTGCTTCCTTTTAAAAGATTTTAGTGCAAAACAACATGGAAATTGTCCTGTTTGAGTACTGATGAATATTTCATAGAGGGCTTGACTTCAGATTTCCTTTCTCATTCCCCTGTGTCTTCTTCTCTGCCTGCAAATAACCTGGCAATCAAAATAAGAAACAAATACTATAAAAAGAAGGTTCATTAGAATATCACATTTTAATGCTTTCCTATTGTTAAGATCACCACTCATTACAAAAATGAATACAAAAGTTTTTATGACTTTTTATGGGTGCTTTTTTTTAAGTGTTTAGTTACTTCTTGGGTTTAAGTTACCATTTTTTATTATCATAATATATTGACAAAAACCCCTGTGGGAAAATGACATCCATTATTAACAATTTCCCTGGGAAACTTCCAGCAGACAAAAAAAAATTTGCTAGCTCTAGCTATTCCTGCTTTGTTCTTTTTAGCTGCGCTTTTCACAGTACCAAAATCTCATTCTTTGTAATTGGAATAACCATAACTTACACCCAGGAGTTTCATGTAAAATCCTACCTCCGTGCATTTATTTCAGAACCTGTTGAGGTGTTCTGCCTGCCTTGAAGGCTCCTTCTGTCATGTCTTTTCTAGAAGCAGAAGGCAGAAGATTGCATTTTGCATTGTCAGAATGTTTATTTCTCCTCTAATGTGTCACACAGCTTATTTTCTTCGTGGTCACAGGCTCCAAAGACAGTTGTGGGTTTTTTTTCCTCTAAATTCCGTGGTTTTTTGCAGTGTTGTACAGAGATTGTCACCAAACCCACGGAGGTTTCTCATAAATTCCCTGCCTTCTTCAGGGAAAATGCTAATCCACCAAATTTTACTTGGCATTGTTTGATGCATGAAGTCGTATTTGCAGATTTCTGTTGGAACAAATTAGGAACAGAAAGTTTCCTGGTAACCAGCACCTCCTTCAAGTTTTATCTAAGAGATAAAGGAGGAGATGTTTGTTCTGGTGTGCCTGTGGCTTATCAATGCTGTTGTCAGAAAGCAGGAGCACATTATCAAGCAGACTACAGGTGGTGTTGACATTTATGGAGCCCATTTTCTCTAAATAGGCTGCTTTAGAATCAAAATAGTATTCAAAAGCTGCCTTTCAAAACAGTGTTACTTCTCTTTGAAGAGGGAATTTTGTGAATTCAGACAATTAGCATTTTTAACAGCTTGCACTTTAGAAAGAAGGTAAGAAAGTCAGCACCCACAGCACTTCCATGAGGGATTAAGTAACTTTTAAACTGGAGGCATTCTCAGCTCTTTGTACTTGAGCTCTCCAATAAAACTTTGCTCCAAAACTGCTTTAAAATGGCATTAACTTCGCCTGGTTCTTGTGCAGAACCCTCGCTGGAACGCTCCCCTGCTCCGAGTTTGGAGGGGTATCATTAAATATGAAAGATGACATTGCTTTTGAAAAATATTTTTAGTGAAAATTACCACATGCCAGAAGAGACAAAACTCTTCTCCCTGGTTGTGAGGGCCTCATTTTCCTGCCACTCATCCCTGTAGAGCTGTGCCTGCAGCAGCAGTGACAGAGCTGCAGCCCCTCCTCACTGAGGCTCTGGAGCCCTCTCTGGGGTTTCACTCCCAGTTTTTGTGAGAATTCCTGGAGCAGTGGGATGGAGGTGCTGGGATGATGATACCTTTTAAAAAGGACGGGATTTTAAAAATGGAGGCGCATCCATTCAATTTTTAACTTCTCTCACCTGTGTTTCCTGCTGGTGAATGAAAGAAAGGAGATGGGAGCAGGGTGAGAGACACAGCAGTGATGTCAGGCCTGCCTGAGCACTGCCCTGGCTGCTGGATGGGCATCCTGGGATGAGGGGAATGTTGGATTGGCATCCTTG
>VZTR01014189.1:131042-178709 GCA_013400775.1 Chaetops frenatus | reverse complement strand
CAAAAATGAATACAAAAGTTTTTATGACTTTTTATGGGTGCTTTTTTTTAAGTGTTTAGTTACTTCTTGGGTTTAAGTTACCATTTTTTATTATCATAATATATTGACAAAAACCCCTGTGGGAAAATGACATCCATTATTAACAATTTCCCTGGGAAACTTCCAGCAGACAAAAAAAAATTTGCTAGCTCTAGCTATTCCTGCTTTGTTCTTTTTAGCTGCGCTTTTCACAGTACCAAAATCTCATTCTTTGTAATTGGAATAACCATAACTTACATCCAGGAGTTTCATGTAAAATCCTACCTCAATGCATTTATTTCAGAACCTGTTGAGGTGTTCTGCCTGCCTTGAAGGCTCCTTCTGTCATGTCTTTTCTAGAAGCAGAAGGCAGAAGATTGCATTTTGCATTGTCAGAATGTTTATTTCTCCTCTAATGTGTCACACAGCTTATTTTCTTCGTGGTCACAGGCTCCAAAGACAGTTGTGGGTTTTTTTTCCTCTAAATTCCGTGGTTTTTTGCAGTGTTGTGCAGAGATTGTCACCAAACCCACGGAGGTTTCTCATAAATTCCCTGCCTTCTTCAGGGAAAATGCTAATCCACCAAATTTTACTTGGCATTGTTTGATGCATGAAGTCGTATTTGCAGATTTCTGTTGGAACAAATTAGGAACAGAAAGTTTCCTGGTAACCAGCACCTCCTTCAAGTTTTATCTAAGAGATAAAGGAGGAGATGTTTGTTCTGGTGTGCCTGTGGCTTATCAATGCTGTTGTCAGAAAGCAGGAGCACATTATCAAGCAGACTACAGGTGGTGTTGACATTTATGGAGCCCATTTTCTCTAAATAGGCTGCTTTAGAATCAAAATAGTATTCAAAAGCTGCCTTTCAAAACAGTGTTACTTCTCTTTGAAGAGGGAATTTTGTGAATTCAGACAATTAGCATTTTTAACAGCTTGCACTTTAGAAAGAAGGTAAGAAAGTCAGCACCCACAGCACTTCCATGAGGGATTAAGTAACTTTTAAACTGGAGGCATTCTCAGCTCTTTGTACTTGAGCTCTCCAATAAAACTTTGCTCCAAAACTGCTTTAAAATGGCATTAACTTCGCCTGGTTCTTGTGCAGAACCCTCGCTGGAACGCTCCCCTGCTCCGAGTTTGGAGGGGTATCATTAAATATGAAAGATGACATTGCTTTTGAAAAATATTTTTAGTGAAAATTACCACATGCCAGAAGAGACAAAACTCTTCTCCCTGGTTGTGAGGGCCTCATTTTCCTGCCACTCATCCCTGTAGAGCTGTGCCTGCAGCAGCAGTGACAGAGCTGCAGCCCCTCCTCACTGAGGCTCTGGAGCCCTCTCTGGGGTTTCACTCCCAGTTTTTGTGAGAATTCCTGGAGCAGTGGGATGGAGGTGCTGGGATGATGATACCTTTTAAAAAGGACGGGATTTTAAAAATGGAGGCGCATCCATTCAATTTTTAACTTCTCTCACCTGTGTTTCCTGCTGGTGAATGAAAGAAAGGAGATGGGAGCAGGGTGAGAGACACAGCAGTGATGTCAGGCCTGCCTGAGCACTGCCCTGGCTGCTGGATGGGCATCCTGGGATGAGGGGAATGTTGGATTGGCATCCTTGGGGAGGGAAGGAAGTGTTGGATTGGCATCCTTGCACAGGGAAGGAAGTGTTGGATTGGCATCCTTGCACAGGGAAATGTTGGATTGGCATCCTTGGGGAGGGAAGGAAGTGTTGGGTTGGCATCCTTGGGGAGGGAAATGTTGGATTGGCATCCTTGCACTGCCTGAGCACTGCCCTGGCTGCTGGATGGGCATCCCTGGATAAGGATGTTGGAAAGGTTGGATTGGCATCCCTGGATAAGGATGTTGGAAAGGTTGGGTTGGCATCCCTGGATAAGGATGTTGGAAAGGTTGGGTTGGCATCCCTGGATAAGGATGTTGGAAAGGTTGGGTTGGCATCCCTGCACTGCCCTGGCTGTTGGATTGTCCTGCAGGTGCTGCTGCCTGGGCTCCTGCTCTCTGCCCAGGGTCAATCAGGACCCTGGCACCACAAAGATCAGTGCCCAGCACCTTTCTGGGTCAGATTTCAGCAAAAACAGCAATTTGCTGCCCTGCAGTGCTGCCAGCCCCACAGGCTCTGGGAAGGGCAGTGTGCCCATCAAGGACAGCTGAAATTATTTAATTGCAATTAAAGCAGGATTTTTTAGGAGGCAGACCACTTCTTCCCTTTATTTTGATTTTGCTCTGATTATAAGGATCAGAGTTGCCTTGAGGAGGAGAGCACCCAAAATAATCTCAATATCCTTGTCCATGGAAGTGATTCAGTACAAAATACTGTGCTGACCCTACATTTTATTTCCACTTCATTACATCTCTTTTTAAAAAGAACTGGTTTTTCCACTATGCCAGGTGTATGTTCAGGCTATTTCAGACATCCTTTTAAGGCATATTAATTTGGAAAACACATCTGAGGCACAAATCTAATAGCTGAAACATTTTATTTACTTATGTTTCTAATACTTAGGTAACTCCACGAATGGTGTGGTTTTTTTCCACCCCATTTAAAAAGAAATTGCATCTGGGTCAGAGGAAAAGCTGAAGAGATTTTAGCCCAGCTGGTGTATTGTGGTTCTTGTTTGTTTTCCCTTTGCAAAGTAATAAGTGAGGAATCATCTTGAGAATTGCTGAAATGGTTTCCTATATGATACCATGTTTTTTTTTTTTTTTAAAAGTGAAGCTGTGTCTTGCTCAGTTATAAATCCTAACGTGAATAAAAGAGAAACAAAACTCATCTACAATGTTATCACCTGCCTCGAGCAGCAGGAGAGTGATTTTCTCCTTAATAAAGAAATTGCTTGTTTACAAATAATAAAGACAGAAGACACTTCACATTCTAATGGGAATGGTTGCTAAACTGATATTCTTTAAATACGAAAATCTGATTTTAAGAACAGGAATTGGGAACCTCCAGAATTCTCTCTGGACGATCAAAGAAGATTTATTTAAATTCCAGTTGTTTGAAATGCATTGCGATTTGTAAACCTGAGATATGAATTTGCACTTCTATTAAAAATTACCAAAGTCGCCTCCCAAGGCTCTTCAGGTGATAATATATTTCTTTTAGGTGGGCAAAGTAAGGCATGGAATAATTAATTAGTTGGTCCAGGTCAGTGAGCTTAGGCCAAAACTGTAATAAAAATATCCCAAATGTCCAATGTACAGCAGAAGTCAGTAAACAAGCAGCTTCTCACATTCTCTGCTTTGGAACCATGTGTAAACTTTTTGAGATCTTGGTGAAGGAATAAATTAATTCTGCATTTCACCCATGCAGGACAGGCACAAATGGTGAAATTTTGAATGGGAACTTTATTGTTTTTTCCCTTTTCTTCCTCTTTCTTTCCTTGACCAAGAGCAGAAGCAGAGGAATGATGGGGTTTTTCCAGAGAGGGCATTTGAGCAATAATTACCCAGAGCTTGCTTGGGCTGGCACTGCCACCCTCCTGTGCTTTCCCTGGGAGGCCCAAAGCCCCAGCTCCTTTACATTGCATTATTGTCCTGGGACCATGGCTCATTCTGCACAGGATTATTCTTTATTGTTACCGTCAAATAATACAAATAATTCCTAATAACAGAAGTAACACCACAGTTAAAGAAATGTTAAAACAATTTAAGCAGTGATCTTCAGAAAATTGCTGTAGGTTAAGAGTCAAAACCAGGGGTTTTGTTTTTTGGGGTTTTTTTTCAGTCAGTCCCACACAGATCAGACAAAACCCAAGACCTGTGTAAATTTAACAGGCAGTTCTCTTACAGGAACAGCCACGATGTGTTCATGGGGCTCCACAGTTCTGGCCGTTCTCTGTGTTAAAACATTGACCTAATTTAAGTCAAATAAATCCATTTTCATCAGCGCAGTGCTTGGCAGTAAATAATAAGCAAATGAACTAATGAAAAATAAACCATCTATATATATGTATATATATATTTACATACATATTATTATTATTTGATAATACATATTTTTGGGGTGGGTTTTTTTTGTTTGTTTGTTTGTTTTTTTGTGTATAGCCTTCAGCCTTTGGCCACCTTCACTGAACTGCTGCAGCTCTGGCCAATCCTTTATATCAAATAATTCCCCCTATGCCAGGTCAGTGCTGCTCCATCCTCTGCTGGTGTTTGTGCCCTCCCAGGGATGGAGGGGTCTGTCCTTGCTCCCTGCACACCCTCTCTGGGGTGGGGAAGGGGTTGCCCCTCGTTTTCCAGTCCTTCCTTTCATGTGCAAAAGGCATTTCCACAGTTGGTGCTCTGTTGAATTTCTGTAGTGCTGCCTAAAGGTCGAGCAGCACAGCCTGTTCCAGAATTGCCTGCAATTCTGAGTTTAAAAGGATGAGGTTTTTTCCTACTGTTTTATAGTTTTCTTCTAAACAAACAATACAGGGAAAAAAAAAAAAAAAAACAACAACCAAGATCTGAAATCTTGTTACTCTAATTCTTTCCCCAAAATCTGATACTGATCCAGCCTATGTTAAAAGTTCATACATTGCCTAGAGAAATAGACATAATTGTTTCATTAATTTCAAGATTATAATTAAGTCATCCTCAGTGTTTTCAATCCTTTTCTCACAATGTCTCTATGAATAAAACATCTCCCAATGGTATATTGTCTATTTTTTAAACATCCTTCTGGATTCCTCTCGAAACTCATTCTAAATAAAGATACCATCTTGAACAGTACAGTAGGTCAATTTGCTTTTTACAAATTAGGATTTCTGCTATTAATTGGACAGTTTCTAAAGTATGGCAAATCAAGGATTCATAATTGTGTCTTAAAAGACTTGTACAAATACATGAATGAATTTTTCATGCATTCTTGATTTGTTAAAATGTGTTCGTTTCTCAGTGGAGAGAGAATAATGGGCCAGATACCAAAAAAAGGCCTTAATTTATGGGCAGAGGAGTGAGGAGAAGCCTAAAAGGTTTTAATGAAGTAGGAAGGGAGTCTTCAGGTGAGAGGGAGAAAGCCTGGGTGCAGTGAAATCGTTCATAGAGGGAGGGTTGGAGGGGGGAGATCTTCCAGAAATGGATTCTGAAGGAAGAGAAGAGAAATTTGAGAGGTGAAAAAAAAGTGAACCGTGGAGAGAGCAATGAATGGGATTGGGGTGGGGAGATCTCAGAAATGGAATCTGAAAGAAGAGAAATTTAAGACGTGGAAAGAAGCACAGAGAGAGAAATTTAAGAAGTGGAAAGAGAGCAATGAATGGGGTTGGGGTGGGGAGATCTCTTCAGAAATGGGTTCTGAAGGAAGAGGAGAGAAATTTAAGAAAGGAAAAGAGAGCAGTGACTGGGGTTGAAGTGGGGAGATCTCAGAAACGGAATCAGAAGGAAGAGAAATTAAAGAAGTGAAAAGGGAACCACAGAGAGAGCAGTGACTGGGGCAGGCGGAGGTGGAGGAGACGCAAACTGGGGAGAGAAACCAAAAATCATTTTGTGACTGGGTTGGAAAGAGCTGCATTTGGCATTAATCAACTGCAGCTGCTTTAGCAAAGGAGCTGCCCCCGGACTGGAGAGCCCTCGGCAGGGATTCAGGTCAAGCTGGACCCTGGTGGGTGTCACACGGAGAGCCCCCACTGAGTGTCCTTATTGAGCTGCAGAGAGCAGCTCTGAGCCCCCGGGGCTGCCAGGGGGGCAGCAGCAAATCCCTGCCCAAAGGGATGCTCGGCTCCAGAGAGGGAAGCTTGGTTCGAATCAGGGAGAGCTGGAAGCTCCAGCTCGGTGTTCCGTGGCTTTGGGAGGCGGTGGAACTGCTCCCTGTGCTCTCTGAAATCTCTTTCACGGGTGTAACTCGCTCTCCTTGGCTACCTGCAGGTGAAACCCACCAGTTCATCCTCACTAGCTGCTCTCCACCTGTTTCTGGCACTTGGGTTTGTGTTTATGTTGTTCTGTTTTGTTTCTTTTCGGTTTTTGTTTTGTTTTTTAACGATGAAAATTTAATTCTAATAGAGATCTTGTTTTTCCATTCTAGAAGCCAGATTTGTGTTTACAATTGCCTGAAAAGGCTTCAAATTTGTAGTAACTGTGTGGACAACCTCAACATTTATTTTTAATTCAAAAGAAGACGACTAATCAATAATAGATGTTTTCTCTGTTTGTTATTGGAAGGTTGAAAAAACCAGAAGTCTGCTTTTGCATATAAAATACAGCATCATCATTAAATAAAGAAGAGTTTACTCCTTTGGCTTTTTCTTGTATAGTACACATCAGTACCAAAAACAGGGGGAAGATTTTTGTTTTCTTTTAGATAAAAATACTTTTGCTTTATTATTAATGGTGATTCAGATTTAAGTTGTGGGATCTTTTACACACTTTGAATCAAGATGCTGCTGAAAGTGTCACTTTCTGTTGTAATGATTTTTGTTTTGTAAGGCCACCAGCTGGAATAATAAAAACAAATAACTTTATTTTCTTGCTTTTAATAACAAATGCCTTAGGAACTCTGAATCAGCTCTTTAGTTGGGCTGCTAGAAGTGGATAGAGATATCTAAAATAAAAAATCACGCAGGGTGGGCAGTCTGCTGCTGCACACAGCTTTTACTGCTCCCATGGACTTGGGACTGGCTTTACCCAGCAGCCAAACTTCACAGAGGCTGCTGGAATTAAATAATCTCTGAAAACTTTGTCAAAATTAATTTACTGATTCCAAAATTGTGTTGGGACATGAAGTACTGGCAGGCAGGCAGATGGAGAATGTCATTGCTTAATTGGCATTTCCTCTGGAAACAAAACTTAAAATAACACAAGACTGGGTGTATTTATTGGATCAGACCAAACCTGTGTCTGGTGCAGGGGGCTGTGGGTGGCAGAGAGGATTGTGAAAGGATGAAATGGGCTGCAGCAATATTTCTCCATAATACTTTTTAATTTCAGTAACTTCAGGCTTCAGGACTTACTGAATCAGAGGCTTTGCATTTGTGTTTGACTGCCCTTTATGGAAGACAAAAGGCAGTTTAGCACATGTAAACTTCTTAGCAGCTACACAACTGTGTGCTGGTTTCTTTAAATACTTTATTTAAAGGTGTGTGAAGAATCAAATATTTCAGCTACTTTGAACAAAACTGCCTGTTTTGAACTTCATTTGAGGTTCTTGCTGCTTTGATAAGCAGGAAGAGAAAGAAATTCCACCTAAGAACCAGCTTTTAGATGGAAGGGGGGATTGAGAAGCATAGGATGTGCTGGATTAGTTAAAATCATTGCATATTTTGAGTTGGGAGAGACCCACAAGGATCATCAAAGCCCAGGTCTTAGTCCTGCACAGGACAGCCCCAGGAACCCCAGCGAGTGATTCCCAGACACTCCTGGAGTTTGTCAGGCAGCTGGGAAAGAGGGATCCTGGAGGATGAAAAATATTTGGATGAAATTGAGGCAGAGGACGACTGGAAACAAAGACCTGACTGCAAAAGGGAGCAGAATGACAGGACACAAATATTGCTGCTCATGGAGGAAGAGAAGAATGGGGGAAACACCTGGCAGGGAAGGGGGAGGTTATGGCTGGAGAGATTTAACATCTCTAGATGAGATCTAACACATAATAACAGAGAGGCACAGGAGGAGGTTCCAGGGCTGTCTGCTGGCACAGTCTCACCTGCTGGGGATGTTCTGATGGGAAGGAAGGCTGCAAAACAGGGAGGCACTTGTGGCCCACAGGTAACTGGACCTGAGCCTTGGACAGATCTAAGTCCCTTTGGGAACTCCTGCTGGCACTTAGCAGAAACCAGGAGGAATTTTTTGAGTGAACTCTTCTTTCAGCTGATGATTATAGTGGGTGAGGGAGAGAGAGAACCTGGTCACTGGCATTGTATGGTAGCTGAATTTCCCTCTTATCCCCCCTCAGTTCTGCAGAGCCTTCAGAACCCATCTTCACCTCCATCCTCAGGTGACCTCTTAGCACTGCCTTTTTCCTGCACAGTTTGCTGCAGTCGTGAAGTTGCAAATGCTGGGAGACTTTGAATAAAAGGACGTTTTTGTGGCATATTCTTACTGTAGATGGTGACTTATGATAAAAGCCTTGTGATGCTGGGGGTGCTTTCTCCTCTTTGTTTCAAGTTTATGCTTTAACTTGGATTTTAACACACATTTCCCTGTAGGAGATTTGGTTTGAGCCTGGGTATAAATCTGGGAGTGCTGGTGTTGGCCAAGGGAGGTGTTTTCCTCTCGGCTGCTCTCAGTGTAATCGTGCTCAGTGCTGCATTTGCAGAGGTCCAGGGAGTGTATTTTTTAACTGATGTTTTACAAAGTCAAAGAGAGAATCCATACCAGAGGAGAAAATTAAAAAATCTGCTGCTCAAAAGCCATACCCTGAGGTACTTGGTTTTATGTCTGTGTGAGCATTAAAGGAAAACAGCAAGCCAGAAATCACCTGATGGTATTTGTGCATTAACAATGGTCAGCGTGGGGGAAAATAATATTTTTAGTCATCTGATTTTTATTGAGTATCCCTCAGGGAAGGAGACAGGCAGGAAAATAAACGTTCCAACCTTCTGGAATTTTCCCAGGACAAATTCCCTTGTTGGGATACTGGTCATGTGTTCCATTAAATGTTGAAAACAACACACCCCATGCAGGCCTGCTCCTGCTTCCTGTGCTGGGCAGGGACCTGAGGAACCCTGGAATGGCTGAGAGCCTTCCTGGGGTGGGTTTGGGGCAGTCATGGAGCAATGCTCTGCTGAAATCTCTCCTGCCTTGCTGAAAATTTTGATTTTTAACTACCTCCATTGCTACCAGGAAGACTCTATTCATAAGTTATTTATTAATGTAAAAAAAAAAAAAAAAGGAAAAAAAGAAAAAAACCTGGCGCTTGCAATTTTTAGAAATAGTCTTTTTCATTTTCATTACAAGTTTCATTTAGGAGACAAGCACTGTGAAGCCTTCAGATTTTAATTAAATCATGTCCGTTTTCACCAATTTGTCTTAAGTACAAGGGAAATATGAACTGAGATTAGTGTTGCATGAAGAGAGAAATCCATCTCGAGTTGCTGAGCTTTCTAGGAGTTAAATTCTTCCTCACATAAATCTGGCTATTCTTGCTAAAGCTAATTATTCACTTGTCCACGGTGCTCAGATGCTATGAAATGGACATGATAGACTGCAGTTACTTAATGTGGATGGGGACAGCCAAAAAATGTACATTTAAAAATTCTCAGGCCACTTATCATTTATTGTAACACTTGCCAAAGCATGAGAGATGCTTGCAAAGTAAAAAAAAAAAAAAATAAAAAAAGGGCATCTCCATCCTCCAAGGAGCGAACAACAAGTAACAAGTTTATCCTTTATCCCTACAAAGGGCAGAGCGGTTCCATTAGAAACGTCCCAGGCTCTCTGGGCTGGGGGAGAACCAAGCTCTGTCCCCAGGCTGAGGGTGCCAGGAGGCTTCGTCCCCTGCCTGTGGACAGGACCGTGGTCACCTTCCAGCTGCACACCTGGCTTTTCCTATAAACAATTCCTGGGGGACATTCCCAGGCACTGTTGGGGTGGCCAAGCCCAGCCTTGTGCTCAGGGGAAATTGTCACTTCCTCCTCAAAGCTCTTCTTGCATTCAGTGGCTGGAGCACTTTTGCTCCTGTTGTTGTATCAGTTTGGTTTTTTGGGTTTTTTTTTTTTTTTCTGCAAAATCAGTCAATTCTTCTCCCTGGATCTGGTGCTTGTTCTGCCTTGTCTTGTTTTGAGAAATGTGGGAAATTGTGTGCAAAGCTCCTTTCTTTGTGCAGCACTGATTGGGTTTTGGATTGCTTCTGATTGCTTCTGATGACTTGGCTTACACCAGTAGCCTACAGACCAAAAAAAAAAGTATTTGCCAAAATAAATCCCATTTTTCTTGAAGAAAATCTTTTATTTTGATGAAGAACACTTTTTTTTTTAACGACGTGCTGATGATGACTTAAAAAAAAAAAATCAAGGCTCATATTAAGCACTGTTAAATGTCCCTGATAAAATTAATAGTTCTTTATATTAGTCAGGGTTTCAAGTCAGCCTTGCAAAAAGGGACAGACAAAAGGTTGTGGTAAAGTCTCCTAAGGTTGGCAAAGTCTTTCCTAGATAATGCCTTTAAAAGTGAGTTCTGGAAATGCTGATGTGGGTCTGCTGTGGAGCTGGGAACCAGAGGATGTGCTGCTCCTCACTTAAAATTTTTATGCTGAAGATTGCAGCCTTTAATTGCAGCTGTTCAGAAGAGCAGATTTAGCAGTAGGCAGTGCTAGGAAATGGCAGATCATAATAGAAGTTTTCATTATCAAAAATCTCTTCAAGGTAAATGCTGCAATATTAGTCTGAATATTGCCATACTTCACCAAATGGCTGCATTAATCTGATTTCCTGACTGGTAGTGTGATAAAAAGCTATAAAAGGGATTTATATCCAGATGAGATGGATAGTTAACAACTTCAGTCTAAACTTTTCCGTGGGTACTTATGAGGTATTTGAGATATTTGCTCTAAGTCCAGTGGAGAACCAGGTGCAAGCACCAGGGAAGGACAGGGATTGTTTGCAGTAACGTGAAATGTAAATCCTGAAAGCAGCAAGGAAAAAGAATTGAAAAAAAATAAAAAGATGACTCTATGTTGTACTTTAGGATCAAAAATATCTTAAGAGTGAATTTGAAGAGCAAATAATGAAACTGAATCCAAAAGGGAAATGATGAAAGCCTCATCTCATTATGACTGAGCTAAACAGGCCAATGCACTCTAATAAGAATTCCTGCATCCTCTCTTGACAGACAGGTTAGTGACATGAGAGGGCTTTGATGTTTTACATTTTTCTGATTCCAGAAATACATTCATGAAGTGAAATCTGTTTCCATTAGAAACAGTGAATTTGGTGGGGGGGGATACTAGCACACATCAGGTAGCAGCAGAAGAGAATATTCAAGAGGACAAACTTCAGGCTGTGTTTTTGTACATGCTGTATGTGCTTTGGTGAGCTCATTAAATTATTACAGCATTTCAGAATTTTTCATCCTTTCTGAAAGTTGATTTTTTTTTTTAAGGTGTCAACTCCTTACTTTTCTTTGCCCTGCTGCAACCCCATGAGCTTTGATGAAGGGAGAGACCTGCTGTCCTTATAACAATCTGGCAGTGAATTTTAGGATACTAAACACCTTCCAAAAAAGAAAGCTGCACAAAAATTATCTTTATTTACAATAAATAGGAGCTGTGGCGTGGGGGTAAATCTGGGCACTTTCTTTACAGACCTGTTGACTTCCTTGCTCATGGGCATCCACTGAGTCTGGAGTCTTCAGCTGGTGGAGATCTTTTAGAGAAGTTTATGAGCTGAAGGTGGCTCTGAATTGACTTAAAGATGCAGCTTGTGCAAAGAATTCCTGCATCAGCACCCGTTCATTTCCTGGCTGGCTCAGGAGGAGGTGGCAGCAAGGGTGGGCTTGGGGTGGGGCTGCAGGGGGTGCGGGAGGTTCCACTTGCTCCCGTTGGGGCCTGGGAAGGGTTTGGGAGCTGTGGCTGCTCCATCAGCCTGGGGTTTGCCAGCCCCTGGCTCTGGGGTTCCCTGGAATACCCCCAGCCCTAGGGGCTCCCCTGGGGCTCACCTGAGGAGGCAGTGGTGGCAAACCTGAGCCTGTGTTTGGAGACAAGGAGGTGCTGTCATCACTCCTGAGTGAGACTGACAGCAAATTACTCAGGCTGAAATACCTTAAAGCTCAATTATCTTGCTTATTATCTCTCTAGTAATTTGCTTTTTCCTTAAGAAGACTGGAATTTGTCAGGGCTTAAAAATGTTGGCATTGTGGTTCAGTCACAAAGGTGTGGAGGTTTCTTTACCTCACCATGGCTGAGGTACCCTGACACAATATTGCTGTTCCTATGTCAATTATTTTAATTTGAAGCTCTCTAATTTGACCTTGTATTTACAAAAGAGAACTTTATAAAGGCAAAGATAAAAACAACTTTCATATTCCCCAACAGACCAAAGGACCCAAGTCCTGTTAGGGCTGCTAAAGGTCTGAGCACGTGGGTTGCAGTATTTAAATCAAACACATTTCCACAGTGCAAAGATTTTTATTTCTTCCTAGCATGGATTTTGTGCATAAATTACAATCAAAAACTGATATGTGAAACACAGCTTCTGTTTGTACTGGATCTGCAAAGTGTTGAATTCTTTTTTTTTATTAAAAAAAAAATTATCAGTGTCTCTGGAATATAAGACAGAACATTTTGAATTTTGGGGCTATTTTCCTTATGGGTATTTCACCTGCACAGGAGAAATAATGAGATTGTTAATTTTAATTGCCAAAAATACCATTAAAAAAAGGCATTGTAGTGTTTCTTGCTTTACAGTAGATGAAGACTATTTTAGTTAAATTATTAACACAAAATATTTGTGTTTTGCAAAGAAATAGTATCAGGGTTTGCATCTTTGTTCTTTCCTTTTTAGCAAGCTCAAAGTCAAATGAAATTTGGAGAAATGATCAAATTAAGCCTTGATTTTTATTTTATTCCTTTCTCCAGCTTTGTTGTTTAAACATAATTTAGGTCAGAAATTCAGTTAACCTGAAAATAAAATTATTAAATACATTTTTTTTTCATTTGGGACTGTAGAATTCCTAAGGAATTTCAGTTCTGTTACTTTTGCCTATGTGCTATCATATATATTTTTTCATACATTCAGTGGCTGGTAGCTGCTTTAGTGATTATATTGCTATTAGCAACAGACTTCCTTGGAGTAGTGCAAAATCAAATATTTAAGCTGTTGTCAATCTTGATTTTTAAGCAGGGATCCCTTTGAAATGCAAGCTTGTAACTCCCCAGTCCTCTGTGCATCAGAAGGCTCTGGTGTGACTGAAATCCTCTAAAATAAATGGAGGTAGCCAGTGATAATTCCAAATAATCTCATTGCAGCAGCCCATCCATGGCCAGGGAGAGTGGGGACGCTCCTGTGTGTGCAAAACGGAACTGGGCAGAGCTGAGTGCCAGGGAACAGCTCAGTCTCAAAAGCCGTGTCCAACACAGGCTCCTCTGGTATTTCCACGGACACAGAGAGGGGCAGAAAATCGGTGTCACTCACTCTGTGTCGGGGCTGCAATGAGAAAATCTCAGCTCAAGCCGTGAAGAAAAGTTGCTCGTAAGACAAGAAATATTCACACTCACTGAGTCAAAACCAGCTGTGCTCTCAGAGTGACCTAACACCCACACAGAGTAAGAGGGATGAACAGTTTGCCCCTGCAAACACAACAGCTGTGCCCTCTCCTGACTGGTGACAGTGATTGCTCGTGGCTTTTTCAGCCGGGGATGTTTTGGAGTCAGATTTGTGACCAGAGAAAGGTTTGTTTGTTACCATGTTCACTGTGGAAAGGGGGTTCAGTTTCAATGAACGGGGACGGGGCTGAGACCTGAAAAAGGAGCAAACACCACGGTCTGTGTCACCTCCGGCTCCCAGCTGAGCTGTCACTGCTTGTACGAAGGGGCTCACCTGGGGGTAAGGACACCTTGCTCACTTTTGGGGGATTTAGTGCTCAGCCCCTCGCCCCCAGTTTCAACTCAAACCCCTTCAGAGCCGATTATTCCTTGTGCACTCTTTCCCCGGCTGAGCCAGTGAAGAGCTGTCAAGAAGGGAAATTCAGGACAAACAGAACCCGTGAGGGGCCTGGGTGGTGCCCACCTGGATTTCCTGGCACGAGGGGACAGGGGGGGCTGGACAGGAGAATTTTCTGCCTTGGGGACCTTGGGGGATTCAGGGCCAGCCGGGAAAACAGCTGGGTGGGGAGGAGAGTCAGGGGAACAATAGAATGAATTTTCAGGTGCTGTCCTGGTTGGGTTTTTCGGGGTTTTTTTTGTTTGGTTTTTTCTTCTTGTTTGGTTTTGTGGGGGTTTTTTTGGTGTGGGTGGTTTTTTTTTTTTTTTGGTTTTTGCTTTTTGGTTTTTTTTGGTTTTGTTTTGGTTTGGTTTTTTGTTTGTTTGTTTGTTTTTTAAATTATTATTTATTGGTTTGTTTTTTATTTTATTTTTCACTGTTTTTTTTATTTTTGGTTGGTTGGTTTTTTGTTTGGTTGTTTTTTTTTGTTTTGGTTTTTCTTTTTAATTTGGGGGTTTTGGTTTTTGTTGTTGTTTGTTTTGGGTTTTTGGGTTTTTTTTTGTTTTGGTTTTTGAGGGGTTTCTGTTTGGGTTTTTTTTTTGTTTTGGTTTTTGGGGGGTTTCTGTTTGGGTGTGTTTTTTTTTGTGTTGTTATTGTTGATTATTTGTTTGGGGGTTTCTGGGTTTGTTTTTTTGTTTTTTTAATCTTCTTTTGGAGGGATAAATGAGAACTTACCCCACTCTAGGACTCACAGGACTGTTACAGACATCTGCAAAAAAACATTTTTATTTCCTTGCCCTGCCCTGAGAGCAGAAAGCTGCTCTGGGCTCCCACAGGGGCTGTGCAATCTATTAGAAATTGCTTGACTAAAAGAAGGGTTCTCTATTCAAGTACTGCTCATGCCCAAGGCTCCTCTATTAAAACATCTTGTTCACTGTATCCTATTGCCATGCCTTAATTTTTATTAATAAATAAGCATAGCTCTGCTGTTCTTTGCAGACTTCTGGGCAAACTCTTCTCCTTTTAGTTTTAAAATAATGGTGAGCCAAATGAAAAATGTGTGTATTGTGTGAGGAGTGAAGAGGAGGGAGCAATACAGAGATGCTAAATATTCATAATGAGTTGGGTAGGAAAGTAAATTTAAGGCACTACTAATTTCAAGGCCTGAAATTACACCTTGGGTTGGAAGGGAACTGAAAGAGCATCTTGTCCCTGCCTACAGAAGGGGGTCTGGAACATCTTCCAGTGCCCCAGGCTGCTCCAACCTGGCCTTGGACACTCCCAGGGCTCCAGGAAGTTTTTTCAAACTGTAGATCAAGGAAAGGGCTGTCCCAGTGAACAGATCTCCTTCCCAGGCTGCTGATCCACTGTAAAACTGAACCCACAAAAGAACTGGGTTTTGTGTTCTTCTGGAAAGTCTCCATGGCATAACCAGAGAAACTCTTCTTCCCAACTGAACTGATGAAAGCCTATTTTAGAAGTGGTAATTTAACCAAAGATATCCAAGTTTTGTTTCTCTGTATTGTTGATAAAAAAAGAGTTGTTAGGAAAAAAGAGAAATGAAGTAGAGAAAAAAGAAACATCTAGAAGTTTATTCCAACTCTTAGTTTATTAACAGAGCTAAAAGGAAAAAAATCTTTATACTCCTAAAGTTTTAGGCCTGCTTTACATTTCTCCTAATCCTCACCTCACAATAGATACTGAGTAAATAAACTCAGCCCACTACACTAAATTAATGCCTGGTGTAAAGAAACCAAGTGAAAGCACTACATAAATTCATCTTTCTGCCTGGGTAGGAACAGACCCACAGCAGGCAACCACAGCTGCTCTGAGCCTCCCCACCCTCCCAGGGAACAATTCCAGCCCAAAATCCCCCCCAGCCCTGCCCCCTGGCAGTGGGGAGCCATCCCTGTGCCCTGTCCCTCCGTGTTCCTGCGAATCCTTCTGGGGATGCTGTTTCTCCAGACACACACACACACTCTCAGCACACAGGGGCAGCAGCTTTCTCCCAGTTCAGGGTTTGCTCCCAGTTTCTCTGCTCTGAGCCTTCCCTGCACCACCTGCACTCTGAGCTGCTCTCCTCTGGCCACTTCAGTTGGGTTTCCTGGGGAAGATGTTCCTGAGCTGTTCCCAAGGCAGTAAAACCCTGCTTTAGGTTATCAGTGGGCATTGATGGGGTTTTTTTGGGTTGTTTTTTTTTTTTTTTTNNNTTTTTTTTTTTTTGTTCCTGTCATGTGTGGCTTTCAAGCCTTTATCAGTTACAGTGAACAGGTACCTTGCTGAATTCTATTTCCATCCCTGATGACCTCCTCCTTTCCCACAGGGATATTTTATCCCCATACACGAGGTTGCTGTTTAATTTGTGAGCTCTCTGAGGGCTGTGTGGAGAGGACATTTTTAGAGCAGAATGTGATTGAGTAACTGATGATAAAAGAACCTTGGATGGAGATTAAAAAAAAAAACTAAACTCAGTTGGAGCTCTCAAAAGGAGAAGGTTATGGGTTCCAAGGAAGAAATGAACTGGAGAGTCTTGTCATTCAATTGTAGCCAGGTTTGATTTCTTTGATCAGGCTGAGTAATGACTGCAGGCACTTGCCCTGTCCATATCATTATAATTTGCAAGAAAATGAAATGCTGAGCACTTTCTACATTAGCTGAGGAATGATAATTGACCGTTTGCTTGCAGATTCATGGCCTGGTGCTTATTTCAGGGAAGTAAATAAACAGAAGGGTTGTTTTCCCTATATTTCAAGAGCTCAGGGATATGTAAAATGAAGTACCAGCTTGTCCATGCACAAAACTCCTTCAGCTTCATCTGAAACACTGAGCTGTGGAAAAGGAGGAAGCATCCTGAAAAATGATCGAATATCATCTATATATATCCCTAAAAAAACAGCTGACTTTATTAGTGGGCTGTTTTTCAAGGAAGCAGAACATTCTGTGACTCTCCTTGAGAACTGTGAGAATTTATTTAGAATGAGGAATTAGGTGCTGGGCTTTTAATATCTAATTTTCATAAACATGTCACTGAACATGTCCATAAAAAAAAAACCAAAAAACCCATGCAACTGTTCCCCACTTTGTCTTCTACTGGGGAAAAAAAGAAACATCTTGTCATTCTGTCTCAGAGATAGGTACTGATTTGCTTTGGAATTTTGGTTTTAGTTTGGTTAGCAAAACAGTTTGGGATGGCATGCCCTGGTACTGCACTGACCCCAATAGAGTTTAGAAATCCCTGAAAAAGGGAGATTAGGGATGAAATGAGAAAAAATCCTGAATGTCTCAAGGAACTTAATGTTTTTGTCTGTAAGTTAGTGATCGAGAGCCTTCCTTTAGGTCTGATGTTATTGAGAACATGGAGTAAATGGATTAAAATTGAATCACTTTTATGGAAGCAGAATCTTCAGCAAATATTATAAGAAATACTTATTTACTATTTGCAGAAAAACCCTTCTTCCTCGGTTTTTATTGATGATCTCCACATTATTAATTTAAAAAATAGAAGGCAACTCCACTACATGTTGTGTAAGATGCAGGTTTGTTACTTTGACAAGATACCAGACACTGTCCACATTTATAGGTGCTTAGTTTTTTGTGTGTAATGATGCCCACACTATTGCTTGCTGCTGTACATTTTGTTTTCATCAGGACAGGGGGAATATATAACACAGACTTGAGGTTTACTCACGACTCCCCTCTTGCATTCTGGAAAAAGCTGTGGTTGCCTTTGCAGAAAAGCTGGTTTTGTACATTTTTCTAGCTGATGTCCTGACTCACAATGCTCATGTCAGATTGTGTCTGTCCTAGCAGAGGCACCTCCAAGAAAGGGAGCAATTAAATGCCCTTTTTTTGCATGGTGAATTCTCATTTTAGAGTTAGTCTGGTAGCAGGGCTTGTGTGTTCTAGGCCAGGGCAGGAATGGAACGAGTGGCTGGAAGGAAAATGCTGACAAAGAGAGCTGCCCTGGACATCATCCCTTGATAAGAAAGAGCAGAGATGATGGGGAAATTTTGGTTCCTCTTCGTTTAGGAAACTTGAAACCATTCATTCTAATTTTCTTCTCTAATTATCTCTGATTCTTGTGTGCATGACTTCTTTCCCTTATGAACCCCGAAAAGGAAGCTGCAGGACACATCATGTTAAACTTAACTAAAACATAGCTAAAGAACCTTTTCTTCAAATAGATTAATACCCATCCCTTCCCTTGTATTAAGGTCAGTTTATATTAAGCTGATTTGGGCACTTCTTCAGGCAGCTGCTGTAGATATCTTGCTTGTAAACTTCAGAGAGTGCCAAAAATAGTATTTCTAAGCATTTACAGCCTGCATCCTACAGGAATTATACCTGCTAAAGCTAAAAGTTAAGTATCTCCTCAGCTGGTTCTGGTAGTGTCAGCAAGAAGCCACTGCAGCAACATTTGGAGTCCCCAAGCAAGATTAGAATCCAAACTCTGCATTTGGTGAGTCTCACCCTGGCAGCTGAGCAGGACTCAGTTTCCCTCCCTGAAAGAGGGGATTGATCAGCAATTGCAGGAGCTGGAGGGGGGACCACCATAATACTGAAATACTGATTTTCATCAGCTGGCTGGGGCACTGCTGGGGAATTGCTGGCAAAACAATCATTTGATAACCTAAGTACAACTTCAGCCACATAAATCCTGCTTGAGATGAGATGGAGGGAGCTTTGTCAGGCTGCATTTTGGTGTTTTGAAGGTATTAGATTCTGTCACAGTTGTGAGAAATTCTAATAAATAGTAATATTAGAATGCATGTGGTCTCTCTTTAAATCATAAATCAAACTGCATTTTTTTTTCTTTATTGTGTCTCTGTTTAAGCAAAATATTTTAGCTTCTGTTATGAATCTAAATGGGAGAAATAAACAGCCTGCTTTCAGGCTTCCAATATTAATATAGATTGTCTCCCAATTTATTTCTCCTGCTGTTGTGCTGGTGAAATGTAGTTTTTGAATTACATATTGCATTCTGTCATTTTGAGGGCCGTGCTTGGATTTGTCATGTGGTGAGTGTGGAGTTTCAGCAGCGAGTTCTGCCCCTCTGCTCCTCCCCACTGCCAGGCCAGTGGACCTGGACAGCTCTGGCCTCACCTGCAGAAAGAAATCCCTGCACAGCTCAGCTTGGCTTTGTTCTGCTGACAGCTCTGAGCAGCTCTGCCTCTCAGCTGGTGAGCCTGGGAGCCAGACTCAAAGCCAGCTTGTTCAAAAAATGCAAATAAAATAGGTTTGCTTCCTTTCACGACGGGTTAGAGAAGTGCAGAGGCAATTTTAGAGCTGGGAAAATGCACAGAGGGTGCTGCAGGAGACAGGAAATATTAAAAAGGTATTCAGGGGTGGACATTCTGATGTGATGGTTGGTTGTAGGGTATAAGAAGTGGGAAAAATATGGTTCAATTTGGAAGAAGGTTAGCAAAGGTGGCTGGAACAAGAAAAGGCTGCAGTGGGCCAGGTTGATGTGCAGAGGGTTGGAGTGGACAGACTCTGTCCCAGGCTGGGTACAGATGGACAGGACCTTTCCAACACCCTGAGTGTGTCAAGACACTTATGAAAAACCAGCAAAGTTCCTTTTACTGAGGACCTTTGCCAAGAGAGGGAGGAGAAAACCTTACAGATATTTGGGAGGTCCAGAGATCTCATTTTAATGCCTGGATCTGGGCAGGTTTCCTGTGAATGTGTTTTCTGTCCAGGCCTTTGTTTCTCACATTCAAAGAGGGTGACAACAATACCTGGCTCACAAAAATCCTGGGACAGCAGAATTTTTGCTGTGAGGGGCTCCCTGTGTGCAGAGGAGCTGTGGACTGGTCTGGCTGTTTTCAAGGAAAAAGAAATAATCACTGGCTGACCTGCAGTGTCATTTTAGTGCTCTTCTTACACAAACAGGCTCAGTGGAGGAGCTACCCACTGATATTCACTATTTCACCAAAAGGAGTGAGCCAGGTCAGCACCTGGGACCTGCTCACTGTGTCCTACTGGTGGCAATGAAAAAAAAGTCAAAATTCATGCAGGCATCATTTGCATTATCACCTCCAAAGCTGTGGACAAAGGAAGAACAATGCAGCTGCTGGTATCTGAAAGATTTTCTGGAGAAAAAGCTTGGGGATGGGGAGAGTTCAGAGGAAAATGACTCAGCCTAAACAAATGGGAGTAGGAAGAGGCCACAGGAGTCAGATCTCATTGGAATTGCTGGTAAAAGATGTAGATTTTCTGTATTTTGTGGGCTTTGGTTGTGTTTTTTTGGGATTTGGTGCTGTTTGTTTGTTGGGGTTTTTTTGTGGTTTTTTTTGTTTGTTTGTTTTGTTTTGCTTTTTTTGGTTTTGTTGGTTGGTTGTTGGTTTTGGGTTGGGTGTTTGTTTAGGTTTTGGGGGGTTGTTTTTTGTTTGGTTGTTGTTGTTAGTTTTGGGGGGGTTGTTGTTTGGGGTTTTTTGTTTTGTTTTTGGTTTTTTTTTTNTGTAGATTTTCTGTATTTTGTGGGCTTTGGTTGTGGTTTTTTGGGATTTGGTGTTGTTTGTTTGTTGGGGTTTTTTTGTGGGTTTTTTTTGTTTGTTTGTTTTGTTTTGCTTTTTTTGGTTTTGTTGGTTGGTTGTTGGTTTTGGGTTGGGTGTTTGTTTAGGTTTTGGGGGGTTGTTTTTTGTTTGGTTGTTGTTGTTAGTTTTGGGGGGGTTGTTGTTTGGGGTTTTTTGTTTTGTTTTTGGTTTTTTTTTTGTTTGGTTGTTTTTGTTTTGGTTTAGTTTTTTCCTTTTGTTTTTTTTGTGGGGTTGGGTTTTTGGGGTTTTTTTTGTTTTTTTGTTTTTTTTTGTTTTGGTTTGGGTTTTTTGTGTGGTTTTTTTTTTCCTTTGAGTAAATAATTATTTAAGGTGCTCACATCTTTATCCTTGGTTTTTGGTAGTGCTTCAGTATTCTCATGCAAGTAGAACCAGAAAAGCAATTCTTTGCAACTTGGAGGCAAGGGTAGTGACTTTATTCCTACACTGGTTAAAGGCACAGAAGGAATTTCCTCTGCACAGCAAGTGTTGGTCTGGATTTAACCAAGTACCAATCCTGCTCATTTGCCCTGGCACTAGAATTGAGATTTCTTGGCTTTGTTTCTGGCCTCCTTCAGTTTCCTCCCCTCATTCTGCCTGATAACCTGCCTTGACAATAATCTTTAAATGCCTTCACAGAACGTTTTTGTGTTTTGAGGGGTTTGGGTGCAAGTTACTGAATGCTGCACTTTGCAGTTGAGTACTTCCAGCAGAAACACTTCAGAATTCACAGCTACCAGCTCTGTCCTTATTTTCCCACACACAAACTTTTCTCTTTCTTTTTTTCTCTTTCTTTTTTTTTCTCTTTCTTTTTTTTTCTCTTTCTTTTTTTTTCTCTTTCTTTTTTTTTTTCTTTCTTTTTTTTTCTCTTTCTTTTTTTTTTCTCTTTCTTTTTTTTTCTCTTTCTTTTTTTTCTCTTTCTTTTTTTTCTCTTTCTTTTTTTTCTCTTTCTTTTTTTTCTCTTTCTTTTTTTTCTCTTTCTTTTTTTTCTCTTTCTTTTTTTTCTCTTTCTTTTTTTTCTCTTTCTTTTTTTTCTCTTTCTTTTTTTTCTCTTTCTTTTTTTTCTCTTTCTTTTTTTTCTCTTTCTTTTTTTTCTCTTTCTTTTTTTTCTCTTTCTTTTTTTTCTCTTTCTTTTTTTTCTCTTTCTTTTTTTTCTCTTTCTTTTTTTTCTCTTTCTTTTTTTTCTCTTTCTTTTTTTTCTCTTTCTTTTTTTTCTCTTTCTTTTTTTTCTCTTTCTTTTTTTTCTCTTTCTTTTTTTTCTCTTTCTTTTTTTTCTCTTTCTTTTTTTTCTCTTTCTTTTTTTTCTCTTTCTTTTTTTTCTCTTTCTTTTTTTTCTCTTTCTTTTTTTTCTCTTTCTTTTTTTTCTCTTTCTTTTTTTTCTCTTTCTTTTTTTTCTCTTTCTTTTTTTTCTCTTTCTTTTTTTTCTCTTTCTTTTTTTTCTCTTTCTTTTTTTTCTCTTTCTTTTTTTTCTCTTTCTTTTTTTTCTCTTTCTTTTTTCCCTTCTTTCACAGTGGAAAGCTGTCTGTTTGCAGTGCAGCCATTTATAATAAACAACAGGTGTTGTGGGTGTTTCCAGGCACATACAGAAATGCACATTATCCACTGCTGGACTGCAGGGAGAGCTATTTTTGCCATTAGCAGAGTGTGGAGCCTTGGCTCACACTCTGAATCCTGGCAAACTTTGCTCTGTTAAGTGCAAGTGGGATTTTACTCATTGTGCACTCTCCAAATAAATATATGTGCCTGTCCAAATGTATTGTTAAATTCTTCAGAGGGAAAGAGCTTCGATTGGGAGACTTGCCATTTTTCTCTAATTAGGAAACAAACAGAACAAACAGGGACTTGTATAATTAAAACCTTTATTTATACGAGAGAAATTTAAAAAAAAAAAGAAAGAAGCTATGATTAATGTGCATGTCCTTTGGAGTTCAGCGTAGGTGTGGAACTTTTTCTTCCCTCAAACTCTAAAACATGAAGGTTTCAGGATAAGGTGATTAAATCTAATCTGCTACCAATGGCATTGCTGCCCAGGATTTCACCTTCCAGCTGGTGAAAGCCCCAGCCTCTGTTAAATGCAAGAAGAATTTTACTACTTAGGGTTCCTTGTGGTGTAAATTAGGGAGGAATAGAGTGTGGTTTCAATATTTTGTGTTGTGACATTTGGTAGCTCAGGGCACTGGCTATGGGTTGGTTAAAATACCTCACAGGGTGGTTTGGAAGGTGAATCTCCCTTCCTCTCTCCCTACAAACTACTGAGCATATTATAATTTCTGGTGCATTTTAGAATTGTCAGAAATGAGGATTTCCCTGGTGAGCCCAGAGATTCATTCTGAGCTGAATGAAATTTAACAGAGCCCAAAAAATACAGGTGTGGCTGCAGCCACCTGGGGTAGCTGTGTGTTCTCCTTCCCCTGAGTTTGAATTTTATTCACTCCTCTTACACCAAACTGCAAATGCCCACATTCTCATTTGTACATCACATGTTTCACAAGGCCTGTTTTTATTAATGTTCTCGAGGCTTTACATTGCTTAGCTATTTAGTGCTTTATATATGTTGAATGTTTGATGTTTCTCTTGTTTTCCCCTTCTTTCCCCCCAGTTTCCCAGTATGTGCCAGAAGTTCCTTAATGTGCTGATTGAAACTGGTTATATTTTCAAATGTGACTTTTTCTGCTTTTGTTTTCTTCATGAATAAAAGAAATTCTCATTACATTCTTCTTGTGGTGTGCGTGTGTGTGTCTATAAAAAAAACAGTCTTTGAAATGTGAGCGGAACAATTTCTTCATAACTGATTTAACTTGTAAATTTATGGAAGTCTCATCAGAAATTCCAAGGACTTTCCTTGGGCCTGGCATCTTACAAGTGATCTGTTCAGATGGCAGTGTGAAGTATTGGAGGGGTTGTGGCACTTTCAGTACTCAAGAAGAATTAGTGCAAGAGGAAGTCAAGGACATATCCTTGGAAGAAATTCTTCTGTCCATTGAAAAGGTTCTTGAAGAGCCCAGAGGGTGAGAAAAATGGAAGGTGCTCTTTGGAACTGGCATCTTTTGAATGGTACATAGGACCAACACATAGAAAAATTATTGACAATTTGTCCATAACTTCTTTATCTGATTAAACAGGATTTTTTTTAACCTCATGTACCAGGTAACTACCCTGAACATGGGATAATGCCTCTTGTGTAAAGTGCTGGAACCAGATGCTGCTCCTGCTGTTTTAACCATCCCAGCAAGTCAGCAATTTTCCCTTGAAAGGAGAAACTAATGACAAATAATTAGCATTCCATTTTCCTCCTCCCTGTTGCTCCTGGTCGTGGTGACAGCTCTGCTTTCCTTGGTACTCCTGGCAGGTGGCTGTGGTTACTCACCTGGAATTTGGGAACTCTGGATTGGAGCCTCCATCAGCTGCCAGGCTGTGCCCAGCGAGAACAGGCAGTGCTCAAACATTGTTTATTGGCTGTTGAGAAGGTGCAAAAAGGCTTAATGAGGGAGACTTGGGTTTTTTAAGGGTTCCAATATCAATTTTGGAGTGGGGTGTGACACTGCCCTGCCTGTGTCTCAGTGTCTGCACTGCCTCTGTGGCTGCCCAGGAGGAGAATTTGGGTTTTTGGAGCTCAGAAAGGAAGGAAGGAAATAAATAAATAAGGAAGGAAGGAAGGAAATAAATAAGGAAGGAAGGAATTCATTCCTCACACGACCTTCTGCAGCTCCCAGCCCTGGGGATGGAGCTCACTGACTCAAAGCCTTTTGTTGCATTGGCAGCTGCTCCAGGTCACCAACTCTGTTTTCTTTCCCTCGACATGTCATTTTTTTTTTAAGATTACCTTGAGGTTTAGTTCAGCAGTAGGGCAAGCCTGACTTAGCAGACTTTTAACGAAATCAGTGTTTAAAAAAAAAAATAAAAAATAAAGGGATGTGTCTGGTCTTGTGCTCATTTAGAGCAACTCTGCCATCCCAGAGGTGCTTGTGGTTTGCTCTCTGTGCCTCTCCCCACGGCTGGGGACTGTTTAGAGCACTGGGAGTTCTCCCAAGGCTTGATCCAGAGCTAATTGAGCTCAGTGTACAATCTCCTGTTGCCTTGATTGAAGCTTGGATCAATTTTTAGCGTTGTCAAATTTATGAAGCACTACATGAATTTTGAACACTTTCTCAGTGCTAAGTTAAAGCAGATTAGGGCAGTGGATTTGGCTTCTGAAAATCACATGCAAATGTTATCTTTAGACATGGACTTGTTCTGAAGACATGAAAGCATGCAGAAATGGGTAGGTTCTGTTGTTACCTTTGGGTATTTTTTTCTTGTAGATCTGATTCCACGTATTTTAGAGGTTTTGTAGGTTTGTGCCTCTGTGTTCAGTATGTAATCTATGCAATACTTAGGTTTTGTATTCGTTTGCTGAGTTTTTGACTGATCAGCAGGTAACTTATCCTGGAATTTTTTAGGGACTTCTGACAGAACTGTCTATCACACAGAAACTTTGTTACTACTGCTAATAAAAGCACACTTTTCATTTCTTCATTCTTTGACACACAATCCTCTTTGGGTCAATTCCACTTTATTTTGTACCCTGACATCTTAGGTACATTCTGAACCCTTGAGACCCTTCATTGTAGTCCCAGAGGGAAACACTGGGGAGTGAAATGATAATTTTATTGTCTTATCTGTGAAATATCACTGCAGACTTTACCCACGGTGTATAGAACCTTGATCAAAACATGGTTGTGGTGCCCAAATCTACAGAGAGGCAGAAACGTTTCTGGATTTGTCGAATGCTTTGCTCTGTGTTGGCCACTGCTTTTTACTCTGCCTTGATGTCTCGCTGCTCTCATTCTGCAGTGTCCCACATGTCATTGTTTGTTTACTGCAAAATGTGTTTGGAGCTGATTTGGCACATCTTTAATTTACAGCAGGGATGTGCTTAAGGGTAGGCTATAATGCAAACTTTCTGTATGTTTACAAAATTAAAAGAAAATAATCGTTTTGAACATATTGCATCTGCTGCTGGTTTATGGGTGTGTTATAACAATTTTATGCAGCTCCATTTAACGTGGAACTAAAGCTGAGAACACAGTTTATTAATTTAGCAGGTTGAACTTTAAAGGGATTTTTGTTCTGCTGCAGAGAAGGCATTGTAAACAAGAACTTAAGGTAGCAAAATAATAAAATTAAACAAGGTAATCATAAATTATCCCTATTCAGGAGGAACAAGTTCAGTGTTGCCTCTTAGGGGAAAAAAAATGAAGACAAGAAAGGCAAACTTAAATATGTCATGAAAACTAATAGGAACACGTTCATATTTGCAGTTCTTATGAGGAACAGGTTTGGTTTTTTCCCTTGACTCGTTTTCATGTTTGAGTACAACTGTCTGTTCTTGTAGCATGAGGCAGTTTAATAAGCTTAAGATTATTCAGTGCAGTATTAAAAATGAAGCTGCTTTAACAGAAATGTATTGGTGATCTGCACTGGAGGGAAACTCCTTTGTATCCAGGCAGTGCCTAACAGGTTTTTCTGGCCTGTCAGCTGTTCTTTGTTACTGGACCCAGAAAGAGATCAGAGCTGAGCAAGGTTTCAGTGAGCTGAGGCTCAGGCTGAGTTTATTTTGGTGACCCTGTGCACGACAGGTGCAAGGTTTGCTCTGTCAGCCAGGTGTGGCCTCAAACCTTCCCCAGCCCAGCTTGTCTCTGAAGAGATTTTGAAAGGTAATTTCTGTTAGAGGAGTGCTTACGACTTTGCCACGTGGAAAATGCTTATTCACTTCAGAAATGGGGTAAGCACTTCAGTGAGTGACTCCATCAAATGGCACTGATTGAAGCTGAACATCTCTGTCAGTTCAGATCAGCTCTCCATGAGCTGCAGGGAAGAGGCTGGAGGAGAGGACCTGGAACCCCTGGCAGGTTGGAGAGAGATGGAGAATTTCTCCCTGGCCTAGTCCTACCTGGAACTCACAGGAGGAGAATATGAGTGGAAAGAAAGAGAACCTAATCCCAGTATGCATGAAAGCCTGATCCTAATATACATGAGAGCCTAATCCCAATATAGGTGAGAGCTTAATCCCAGTACACATATGAACTGTGTACAGAAATGTGGATTTTGTGATTGGCAGAGGACTGGCAGGGTGGCGTGTCAGATATAAAGCTCAGCAGTCAGATTTAGGTGCAGGAAGGATATAAAGATATATAAGCACCACTTGCTCTAATGAACAGGGGTAAACCCTGGGTTAGTTTGTACCCAGCGCTGTGCTGGATACGAAATGACAACAGCAGAAATTCCATTTGGAATGGAATGGAATGGAATGGAAGCTCCTCATCACTGAGCTGTGTCAGGAGACAAAAGGCAACACTGTAGGATTTGTGGTTCTGTTCCACTTTGAACTGGCATCCATTTTGCAAAGTAATCCCTAGAGTTAATTTCCATTCTTAATTTTTCATTGAAAGCTATTTAGATACCTGGGACCAGGTTGTGCTGTAGGTTTCTCCATGCATGGTTTATGTAAAATATTTTACTATGAAAAAGAGTAATCTCTTCAACAGAGCTCACGAAATGGGGCAGATTCTATAAAAAGCCAACACTGCCTTCTGAAATGGAGCAGTATCTCATCTGGTTTTCATCTGTGAATTTAGAGTCTTATTTTTTGCCTTTGTCCTTCACTCCATATCTCTGTTCTAAAGATCCAACAAAAATACTAATACTCCCTGGCAGCATAAGCAGGTCACAACTCAAATGAGCTCTGAATATTGTTCCCAAGGGAACCAAGAACTATGTCACACTTGCTTAATTTCAGTATACGTATATTCAGAACTTTTGGAAGTGAGGGCATACATTGAAAGTTAGATTCTTAATGTAATCAAAAACAATGAAATATTTTATTATGTGACAGCTCAGCTTGAAAGGGAAAATCATATTTTTTTTCTTCCCGTGACTTTTTAAGGATTGGGGGGAGAACTAAAAAAAGCTGTGAAAATGTAACATTATTAACATCTAAATAGTCACTACTGGACAAAAATAAGAATGGACTATAAACTTTTGAGTGCAGGCTGAATGGTTTCTGAAGGATGACTGCAGGTTCTAGAGAAAAAGGCCTGTAGAAATGCATTTTCCTGCCTGTAGCAGTAAAAGGGGCCTGTAAATGGCTGTGATTTTTATGTTAAGTGGATGCTAATGAGAAATGCTGTTTCATGGTGGGATTTCAGGGATGGATCTGCACTTTGCAATGCACCCAAACAGGAAGAAGCCTTACAGAAAGTTTCATGGCTGCAGAAACAAAGCCATGCATGTAGTTGCCTAGGGCAACAGGAGGGTTTTCCTGGCTAATTTGGCTGCATGAGAGCTCTGGAGAGATGAGCTGCTGCTGCTGCTGCATGGCTGGAAAGGTCAGCAGAGAGGAGAGCAGGCTCTTTGCAGGGTGGGCTGTGCTCCTTGGGCAGCAGCAGCATCCCCAGCATCCCCTCAGCCCCTGCCTGTGCTGCTGGGGATGAGGAGGAGTCCGGCTCTCAGGCCCCTCCAGCCTGGCCCTCCCTCTCTCTGCCCTTCCCTGCCTCAGCTCAGTGTTTCCTGAGCACTGGAAAGATTCTGTCCACGGCAGGAGCTGCCTGTGCCAGTGGGTATTGGCTGCAGAATTAACCACTCTCGAACTCTGTGTGCTCCTGGGAACTGTGGTCACTGCTGGAGAGCACCTGGAAACTGCTTTGGTTTCCTCAAGCAGGGACTTCCCTGGCCTGATGTGCTGCTTTTTGTGCTGCATGTTTGATTTAGGCATCAATGGGTTTGGTTTTTTTTCCTTTTCCCTACCTGCTTGCAGAGGCCTCTGGGGGGACGGGCAGGGAAGGAATAAATACAAGTTTATGATAGCTGAATTACTGGTATTGAGGTGTGGGAAAAGTTTAGTAATTAAAGAAAGCCATTTTCCAACGCAATCCTCTGCATATGTAAAGAGAGAGAAAAAGAGCTGGTAAATCATAGCAAATCAGTGTGAATGGCAGAAAGAAATCTGTGTTTTTTACAGCTCTGCACAGAGATGATGTGACCTGACCCTGTTCATGCCCATTCCTGTTTTGGCAGTGGAGCAGAGTTTGGTGTAAACCTCTGCACTGCACTGTGCCTCCCACACTCAGTGATCAGTAGCATCTCTGCTGAATTTTGGGGGTGGGTTTATTTCCATCAAGGTAAAAGTCCCCCTGTCTCAAAATGCCTCCTGAATTAGATCACAGTGTCAAGAGCATAGAAAGTTCCCCATTAAAAAGCAGTGTGCTCACCACGTGCCCAGGTACATGAGGTTTCTTAGGTAACAGTGGAAAAGGAAATGTTTCCCACTGGTTTAGATAAAATTTCTTGAAGTCTATTTACACAGTTTGAAACAGAGGAGAATGAAGTGCTTATCTTGCTAAAACTGGGGCAGCTGAAAGATTTGTGATGTGCCACTTACTACCCATGGAAATCATTTTGGTGGAAAAGCTGCTGGGCAGCAGCATGGGCCCTCAAAGGAGAGGCTGGGAAAGGAAAAATGGAGCAATCAGTACCTGCCAAAAATGAACATTTTAACAGGGATACCTGAACCCAGTTTATCCCCACTGCCTTCCCACTTTCTGACTGTCTGCATGGCTCTTTTCTATTTGCAGTGCTTGAAGAAAGCTTGGTGTTTATCTGCCAAAGTAGTGCCCTAAAGTAGAGAATATGTAAAAGATATTTCCTGTTACACCAAATTTATTCTATTGCATTCTCAGGTTTAGGGTTTTTTACTAGATAATGCTAAATTTCTTTTTTTATTTTGGAGGGGTTTGTTGGGGTTGTGGTTGGGGGGGGGTTGGTTAGTGGGTTTTTGTTTTTGTTAGTGTGGGGTGTTTTTGTCAGGATATGAAAAATCTGTTCCTGGATTGTTAAGCAAATATTTTATCTAAAGCTTTCCAGAAGTATTTGAACTTTGCAAGATGCATTCACTGCCCTTTTTAAAGATGCTCAGCAAGCTTTTGTGGAACACAAAGGAAAGGGAAATTTTCAGGTCTGCCCTTATCTTGCTCTTATTGGACTCTGTGTCATCTTTCATGAGAGTAACCCTTAACCAGAAAAGAATTATGGGAGAATGCTCGAAACAAGCTTTGGAGATCATTGATTTAACGTTGTTTTATTGCTATGACAAAATATCTGTTCAAACACCTGTGCATTAATGCACACTGAATTCAATATAATTAACACTGCTGCAAAAAGTCTCAGCTTTCTAAAAGTTATGTTTGTAATCCCTGTTCTGGTTTGCAGCCACGAATAAACAAGTATCAGTGTTTGTTTGATTGCTGCCTGTGCCCATGAAACAGGTTTTGAAAGGGACATTGTTAACTCAGACAGCAGATCCACTCTGTCTCCCTTTTGAGTTTCTCTGCATATTCTGTTATCTTCCACCAGTGTCTGATGAATTGTACCAGGGATACTTTCCAAATGGCTCATTATTTTCCTTCTTTTCAGAAGAGTTTTAAACTGCAGCTTTAGATGGCTTTTTGGCCTTTTTTTTTTCTAATTTTTTTTTATTTTTGGAGCTCTCAGGATGAATTCTCTACTGCCAGTTGGGGAGATCTGTAAAACTGTCCAGAGTTATTAAGAGTTGAATCAATATAATATACTGTAAGTTTGATTTCCATCTAGTGACAATGAAGGCATTAAACAAAGCTGTTTCTCAGGATCACATCCTGTGAGCTTCCAGCTTCCCTCTTCAGGCCAAGATGTAGAAATATTGTTATTGAACAGAAGCAATTAGAAATATTCACCATGTTCTGCATTGCACAGAAAAGGGGAGCTGGGGTGGGAGGAAAGAAATTCTCTCTTAGTCTTTAACTCAAGTAGCTCACACCAAGATAAAGGAAAGTCTCTCATGAAGCACAACCAAATTAATCCTGCTGGCAAGCAGAAGTGAAGTGCTAATACTCAGGAAAGCACACAGATGTCAGAATTGAACTTTCTTGCTCTCAGTTCTGCATCTCAGAAACAGTTTGTAACTAATGGATTGTGTTGGTGGGAGAGGAGAATTTACCTGCCTCGTGCTGTAAAGATTGTGCAGAGATTTTACAGCTGAAATGGGATTTTTTTGGGTTTAAAGAGCAGAGGGGGCAGTGACTAATGGGAGGTGGAATACACCTTTAGGAATAGAAGCAGATGAACAAATAGAGAAGTCAAAAGTGTTGGATGGAAGGTGCTAGGTGAGAAAGAGAGAGAGAGAAAAAGGAGTGGAGGTGAAAATGCAAACAGGGATGATAGGCTGGGCTGAATGGAGGGGAAATAGAGAGTTTTTCAGTCTGCAGCAGGTAGGAGTGAGCTGGCTGGGGCTCACAGGAGCGTGGCAGAGCCAGAAGGAGGGACACACCAATCCATGGATGCTGCTGACACTTCTGGTGAGGTCTCCCCGAGGTTTTTAGGAGTTCAGCACCAGCAGGCACGAGCAGGACCTGTCCAGCAGCAGCGTGGGCTGCAGAGATGCGCTGCAGCAGGAGGCAGAGCCAGGGGTGCCCTGAGTCTCAGGGGGAGCTGGGCTCTGCTGCACAAGGCTCAGGGGATGGGAGCTGCTGCTGCTGCACCAGGAGCAGCCCTGGCCAGGGTTGCTGCTGTATTTTGCTTTTTGAAGGACAGGTTCAGCCTTTCCCCAGGTGAGAGCAGCACTAAAGGCTGCCCTGAGCTCTTCTGGAGCTGCCTGGTGACCCCGTGTGTTGTGGCAGAGGTTGGGATTGCAATTTGCTGTTGCAATATTCTCATTTTCTCCTCCCCATCCCTGTGTTCTGCACAGATCTGAGCTGCTTTGCATTAGTGCTGTTACATCCAGACAGAACCAGAACCTGTGACCACTCCAATGAAAACATACCTGTGGAAAATATTCATTTAAATAATATGAAAAAGTGCTAAATAGCTACACTTGCGATTTTGTCTACACAGAAATGAAAGCTGCAAATATTTTGTGGGAGTACCTGAGCTGGTGCTAGATGATTTCTTTTATTGGTTAAAACTGAAAACATGAGAAATGTTTTTCTCTCTCACCTTTCATTAATCTGGCTCTGCATTTTTGCAGACAACACTGAGCATCAGAGGAGCAAGATGCCTACTAAGATCACATTATAAATTCTCATCATATTTCTTCTTTGCTTTTTATTGCTTCCTTACTTGGCTTGACATTTTCATATGAATAAAGTACAGTAACAACATCAAGTTGTTCTCAGAGAGGTTTACAAAGTCAAAAAAAAAAAAAAAAAGTTTTGATAAACATGCTGGAAAGGTGAAAGAAAATACTGGAAGCCAAGGTACAAATGGAATGGATTTTGCATTTTTTTTTCCTCTCCTGCCTTGTTCTTATTCAGCAACAGATGCATTGGTCAGTTTTGTTAATAGCTCCAATAGCTGCTAATGCTGTGCAGGATTTCTGATGTATGAGATCAGTTTTCTTCCTGTGCTAAGGTAAAATGAAGAAAATATCAGTGTACATACTAATTTTCTTTAAGTGGTGGTCTGATCTTTTTCTGTTCTTGCCAGCCCTGACTCAGACTCAGATCACAAGACCAAGTCATTAATTGCTCTGTCCTTGAGAGCAATTCATACACAGAGAATAAATATTAAAGAGCACAATTAAGTAATATGGTAAAGAACAGAGTTATTCCCATATAAGTACAGTTAGACTGCCTTAACTAATTTGAAAAGACTGTCTCAGAGAGAAAATGCTGTGAATTTGTGCATTTTCCCATTTCTCTGCTGTTTCATTCCTGTCCTCCCTTCAATTCCCTCAGTCAGGTGTGTGCCAAATATCCAGGTGTGATAGAGAAACCCAGGTTACCTTATGGGCCAGCATCCTGTGGGCCCTCAGAACAGAATTGTAAAGATTTTGAATCAGTAAATTTGCATATAAAGTAAGAGTTAGTTGCAACTCTGGTGAGGATTTTTAGAAGAGCCTAGGGGATAAAAATATGAATAATCCAAAGCCCTAATTGAGATGTCATTTGTTTAGAATATATGGCTCAGCTTCTCCTCATCCTTTGGATGAGAAAAGTTTTATTTTTGCTTGGGTGGTTGTCACTGTGGGGGGGTTCCTTTGTCTGGGTTTTGGTGTGTGTGGAAGGAACACGAACAAGTTTTTGCAGGAGATGTAACAGGTTCAGCACCCCCTGTCAGTTTGTTCTGAAAGGAACGTGGGCTCCAGCATCTCCTTTGTGCTTGGAGCTTTCAGGAGTTCAGAGTTTGAAACGGGTTCAATTGCTAATTGATGATGCATAAAATTGTACTATAAAACAGCATATGAATTTCCTTGCAAACATTCAATTAGGATCAAGTGTTCTTCAGAGCTTTGCTGTGTAATGAATCTCGGGCTGGATCTTCTTAAATCTGTAAGATCTGAGTATGTATCCTCTCAGTTGAGTAATATTTTCTAGAGAGCCACAGTTTCTTCTGTTGTGGGGTACATTCAGGAGGTGTTGAGGGAATGTGGGCACCTACCAAGCCCTGTGTGAGAGGAGAAAATACAATTTATGTCCTGTGTGACCCTGAGGTGTCCCCACAGCTCCCACTGTTCGCAGCCAGGTATTGCTGGGTTATTGCAGGGCAAGGTGAACCAAACACCAGGTCCACGTTCAGAGCTCCCTGGTGCTCCAAAATGCTGAGTTTTGTGGTGGTTGTGCTCATCTCTAATCTCTATAAATACCATTCTATCTCCATAATACTCCAAATGTTTTCTGTTAGCTCTGACAAGAGGCAAACCTAGGAGAAGCTCATTCCATTGTAAGGCACTGAAAGAGAAGAAGCAAAGCTCCAAAGAAGCTGTTTCAGTGTAAAATATGAAAAGAGAAGTCTCTAATTCAGTTTTATATGGGTTGGATGCTTTGCATTGGATTTTTACTCTTAATTTAATGTTGCCGAATGCTGAGAGAGCTCCAAACAGTTTTAGTTTAAATTTCCCAGCTTTGGATGTCCTTAGCAGGCAGTGGTTTAACCAGTGGGGAAAGTTTGCCGAGACCAGGAACAGAGATGGTCTGATTTAACTGAGTGAGGGACAATTGTGGGTTTGCAGGAAAATATTGAAAATCTCCAAGAAACTTCCACAATCTTGGAAAAAATCCTTCATTTCAAAGCTCTGTTTGAAATCTTCCTGGCCATAGAAATTCTGTTTTTCCTGTGAGCACCAGGATTACCCCTGAAACCAAATCCATTCTGAAAGATCTCACGTGGATGACCATGGGGGTTGTGATCCCATTCAGGTTTTATGGATAAATTATTATTGCTGAAGCCCTGGAAGGACTTCTGCAGTGAAGTCCAATGTACACAGTTTAAAGAAGAAGAAAAGCCCCTGCTGTGAAGCCCTGCAGAACTGCTCGGATGGGGAGCAAGAGATGAATTTCTTTTTGAGCAGAGGTTTTATTGACTCTTCAGGATGATAGGAGTAGAAAAAGAAAATAACACTGGAGAGCTCCTGAATATCTTTCTGTAAAAAAACTGAAGGGTTCTGTAATGAGAGGTGACTTTTCTCAAATTTGGCCATTTCAGGGTTGCTCTGACGTTAAACATTCACAAATTGTGCTGAGTGGCAAGCAAAGTTAACAGCATATTTAATCAAAATCCAAAATCCTCCTGGTACAGTTGGAATAGAAATGTCTGTTCCCCCAAAAAAATAAAAAGGGATTTAATTGTCTCTTCTTATTCAACACATAACCTGCAAATCAGTATAGAAGGAGAGATGGAATATTAATTTTCCTGCTTGATCTTTTCTACTTTATTGGAATATCTTGTTTAACTTCCAGGAATAGCAAGTGTCTTCAAGAATAAAATACTCCTTCTGTTAACATAGGGCTCGTGACAACCTGCTAACCCTGGAAATTTAAGATCTGTTATCTAACAGTTGTAAGTGGCAACTGAAGAGTATTTCTATTCTATTTTTTGTTATGTGCCAAACACCTCTGAGAGAAAGGGGTATTTCAGTCTTCAGAGCTAAAAACCCCTCATTGAAATTTCTGTTGGAACTTCTGTCAAAGGTTCTAGAATTTATATTTCATCTCTGTGTAGGCTTTTTGATTCGCTTTTTGGCATGGATTTATTGATTGATTGATTGATTGATTTGGGGGTGTGGGTGTGATTTGTTTGTTTTTCCCCAGAGGGGATTGATCCCAGAGCTGTTGCCTAAATGCCTGTTCTGGCACAATAATCACAGTTTAGTTCATTATTTCCTGTGCGTCTTCTGGAGGGTCTCAAATGTGGTTTTCCATTTGTGGCCATCGAGTGAATCCTCTCCTTGTCCTCCTGCTCCTTCCTCCTGCCCCAGCTCTGCCTTTCCTAAACTATTTCAGTCTTTTCAATAAAAACTTACTGGTCATTGGTAGATGTTCTTGCTTTAGCCCTAATTTTTTCCTCATTGTTTCTGTTTTTGTCCTTCCACTGCCTGTATTACCTTAGGAAATCGATTGGATGGGGTTTTTTTTTCCTATGCATTTATTTAATAACATTAGATTCTTATGTTGTAATTGTTTTGAATCTCCTCATCAGCCTTTATAGTTCTGTGATATAATTTTATTATCATCCTGCTTATTAACTTCATTTTTGGCTTTGTTTTTCCCCACCTCTTCTTTTTCTGGCTTTCTCCCCCAGCCTTTACCACTGCATATGATTTGGTCATTTTCAAAAATGTTCATTTCTGAGGTGACTTTTCTTGTCCTGCCTATTTTGCCTCTTTTTGGTGCCATGATAATGCCAGGCCATTGCTACTGAGGCCTCCCAGGTTACATTTTAACTGTTTTTTCAGTGGATTTTGCATGTGGATCAGTCCATGTGTATTCCCAAATCATCACCTGTGAGAGACACACACACAGACTTCCAGAGCCCAGGAAAACTTGCCAGCTGAAACATCAGCAACAAGTTGAATTAGCAGTAAGTTTAATCAGCACTGCAGCCAGGGCTCATCTGAGGGGCAGAAATGGGAGGTCTTCCAGTGAGCAGTAAATTCTGCAGTGCAGAATGATCCTAAAGAATACAAAATGTGGCAAATTAAGGGCCCCAAACTGAATGTATGGTCGGTGTTAATGATTGCACTGGGTGAAAACCGCTCGGAAATTCAATATCCATAAAAAGGGGGGCTAAAAGTTCTCCATCTGAGCAGCAGGCAGGGCATGAGCACAGTCTGGGCAGCACTTGGGGGTTTCCATGTGCTCCCTGTCCATTTTGTGCAGTGAATGGGCTACTCATGAGGAAAGTGGGCTTGGTGCAAGAGGGGGAACAGCCCTGAATGGTAAATTCTCTTTGCTTTTGCTCCAAATGCTCACTAAGCTGGAGGTGGTGGGGGTGCTTTGAGACCCTCCCACCCTATGGGTGTCATGGGCAATCAGTGTGAGCTCTGGGACACAAATGGTTCCTGGCAATCTCATCCTCATGGGAACACACATTTCCATAACCCAGAGCAGTGGGGGAAAGGAGAAACAAAACCCAGAGCTAATTCTACAAACCATTTGCTAATTAAAGATCCAACTCAGGCTGCTCCACTGTCTCCTTCATGGCTGTGACCTAATTTGTTCCTGAAAGAAAGACAAACAACTTCCTTCAGCCTGTTGTGCTTTCAGTGACAAAAGATCTCAGAATTTTGTGTTCTTCAAAAAATTGAGACAACCAACAGCTCTTGAAATATTATTGTCTTTTTTTGTGTGTGTGTACTCATCTGTTTTCTCCAGGAATTTCATTGACACACAGATCGATGTAAATTCCTCAGCAGATTTAGAAAATAAAACAAATACATGCAATGTTTTGCTGCAGTTTTGGGGGAATAGTTCAGCAAACAGA
This sequence comes from Chaetops frenatus, assembly GCA_013400775.1. Taxonomy (NCBI): domain Eukaryota; kingdom Metazoa; phylum Chordata; class Aves; order Passeriformes; family Picathartidae; genus Chaetops; species Chaetops frenatus. The sequence goes on along the minus strand of VZTR01014189.1, from coordinate 142,830 downwards.
TCTTGGAGGTTTAAGTGTCACAATTTGGCTTCTTTCCAGTGCCAGGAGCACTTCCATTACAAGTTAATTTAGGGGCTGAGCTGCTGAAATAACATCATCACGTTGGGCTTGGGAATTTTCTTCTTATTATTAGGTGTCACTGATTTTTCAAAAGGCTAACACACAAAACAGCCTGTCCCATGGATTTATTGTACTTTGTCATGTCAGGCCTCCAAAACAGGGATTTCTGAAGCTTCTTTGCAAGAGCACTTTCATTTCTGCTCCTGCTGAGTCAGCAGCAGTTCAACTTCCCCAGGGTGAGAGAATGACAATGAAATTTTTTATTGGCTACAGGTGTTTATTCTTATTTTACCCTAAAGCATATGAAACCCTGCTGGCAACTCGAGGTAATTAACAGTTTCCAATGCAAACACTAATGCAAACATTTGTATGCAGTAATTAGGGCTTCTTCCCATTCTCCCCTAATAAAGTCAAATGTTGCTGATAGCTGCCATTAGTAATTCCCAGCCTTTTAAACCTGAGCTCTGCCACTGTTAATTGTTTAAGAAATGCTACTCTGTTAAATTCGGTTTGATTTCAGACTAAGAATTCAGTTTTCTTCCTGGAGGTGCCCAGGGCCAGGGTGGACACTGGGGCTGGGAGCAGCCTGGGGCAGAGGGAGGTGTCCCTTGAAGGTGGCCTTGAAAGGTCCTTTCCGAGCCAAATCACCCCACGATCCTAAGGAAAAATGCCTTCTATGATGATTAAAGGAGGCTGGAATTTCTGTTCCCTGCTGAGATTCGCTGGTGGTATTTGGTGTTTCTTTTATTTATTAATTTACTTCGTGCCACACGTGAAGGGGCTGTTCCCACCAGGCATCTCCTCAGCTGCTGCTGCGGGGAGGAGTGGCTGGAATTCCAAAAGTTACCAAGGGCATCACAACTGGCATTGAATCCCAAGGGAAAAAAAAAAAAAAAGACAATTTCATTTGCTTGGCTTGAAATTTGATAAGAAAATTACCAGAAATAGTACAGTGCTCTCCTATTTAAAAAAAAAAAAAAAAAGAAAAAAAAAATTAGCTTAGCAACACAGCTCGGTGTAAAACCACACAGAATGGAGTCATTCTCAGAGCATTTACCAGGTCTAATTGGGAAGCAGCATCAAAATGGATTTTTTCAAGCTTGTGAGACAGTGTTTATCACAGAGAGCAGAGCAGGCAGCCAGCAGGGCATTGATTCTGTCCCACTTTAGCTGTGCCACCATAATGACTAGTCAATGTTCTAATAAAAAAAGTTTGAAAATAAAATGCGAGTGATTACGAAAGCTGTAAGCATTTAAAATTGTTCTTAATGATGGAGCTACAGTTTCTGTTACTGGAATAGCTCTTGCTGATTTATATTGGTTTCTGCTCAGACGGTTGTCTGGTTACAAATGATGTTTTCATCCACACAGAATTAAGGGTTTCGAAATAACTTTTCATATTAGCCTAATTAAATGTTTATTAATTTTTTAATAACTATCACAACAGCTTAGATTTTGCCTGAGGTTTTTGAGCAAAAAGTGCCTCACCCTTCTAAAAGGGTTAGGAAATGGAGGGAAGGAAAGGTTAAATAACTTGTTTAAAGTCATTGAGCCCAGATCTTTAATTTGCTGGCCTGTGCTTTATTTTAGCACACAGTTATAACCCAATCCTGTGATAATACTTCATTCAGCTGGAGGTGGACTACAGTCACAGAGGAAGAAAATGTCATAATTTATTTTGGGGGGGACAGTTCATATCCATTTAACAGCTTCCCTTCCTGCTGTCCTTTAAAATAGGTGAAAAAAACATGGATTACACAGGGGGCTGTACTGTTCACTTGTGATAGGGTCAGATTTTCTCCAGATCTTCTTTATCTTGTATTTAATTCTCTTTGCTTTTTATCCAGTATTGTAGAAGTCAATGCTCTCACTGACTTTTCACACCAGGTCTCTTTTGCAGTCATAATTTTTTGAGCATTTTGAATTATATGCAAGCAGAAGAGCAGAGGTGCCTTACCTCTCATCTCTAACTGTTTTCCTGAGCAAACCTTTGTGATGGACTTTGTTACAAGCTTTTTGACAGAAGTCAGATGTTATTTTTATAATGTTTCAGAGAAAGAGGAGAGGAACAAAAGCCCCTCAGGATCTAAAGAGAAACTGCTACTTCCTTCTTCCATGTAAAATATGCAGGAAGACCCAAGACTAAACAAAGGTTGAGATCAATCTATTGATCTGTTTTCTACTTCAGACCAGGAAGCAATTAAATTTGGGTTCTCAGAGTTCATTTGAATATTTTATTAGTGTCTTGACAATTTATTTGTATCCTGGATGAAGCAGGCAAACCACAGTTAATGGAGCCCAGTCTGGCTCTGGAGCCTTGCTGGTGATTCCTCCATGACTTTATTTTGTGTTTCTTGTTTTTAATACTCCTATCTCTGTCCTTGTACTGTGGACTGGAAGCTGAAATAACACTTATCTTACTCTTTACAAGAAAAATAGATAAAAACTTTCCATTTTTGGTAATTCCCTAGCTGCTTTTTTATTTCCCCTTTTTTTTTATTTTTCAGGAGACTTTGATTCTGTCACAGACTCTGAGCTTCTATATGCTTAGAAACATCATTTTGTTCCTTGGTTAATTGCTTTCTCATGCTTTTTAAACTTTTAATTTCCATCGTTCTTTAATCTGCTGTCACTTTGCATATTGTCCCTTCTCCAAGTTATTTTGCCTTAAAAGACTTATCCTTTGGGACTAGTGGGCCTTACTAGGACAGGCAATTATTGCCTGGATCTGGTGCTAGTTGCACACAGATTAGTTCAGGGATGGGTTCAGAAGCTCTGACAACTCTGCCTTACAAAATATGGCCTCAAAATTCAACAGCTGGAGGTTTTTTGGGAACCTAAGAGCATTTACCTTCTCAGGGAAAAGGGCTTCTGGATTTAAACAAAACAAGCAAATAAACAAACTCATCTCTGAAAAAACAACAAGCAGCCAACAAACAAAGGAAATGCTGCTTTGGTTGAGCTGAGAGAGCTGCAGAGCTGCAATGCATGGCCAGGAACCCTCATGCAGAGGAGGGGGACTGGATTATTGCATTTATTGCATTTATTGAGGGAGCAGGGCAGGAGTGGCACTGCCCGTGCCCTGAGCTCTGCCACCCTCCATCCCCAGCCAGGGCTGGGCAGCGAGAGCATCCCGGGCCAAAGGGATTGAAAGTAATTCTGTTACAAATATCACCTCAAAAAACCTCCTCAGATTACACCAGAATATTTTCATAAGCCTTTAAAAATAGGGGAGGGGGGAAAGTTCTCTGCCAGTGAGGCTGATTTCTTTGGCTAGGGTTTCACACAGAAGCAAAACTTTATATTTACAGATTTTCATACATAAACGAAATAAAATATACTATCTGATATGTAGTCTTTTACAGGTAGAAGTTCCTTACCTGCTGCAGCAAGATCTGCTTGTTATTATTAAATTAATAATATTATATATTATTATGTGTCACAGGAGTTTGTGTTGTCTTTCCTTTTCACTGCAATTTATCCAAGCTTCACCTCCAGCAGGATCCTTCACTGTGCTCCGAGGCACTCAGGCATCCAAGACAGGGAATTAGGAAGTGTCCTTGCTTTTGTGTAGAAAACCTTATTCTGCAATTATTCTTTTCAATTAGAACAGGACTTAGTCTGGGAGTGTTTCTCTCTGGTGTTAGCCCCAGTTACAATTAACAGGAATGCTAATTATCTCCTCCTGATTTCCCTGGCTTCAAACTGGCACGAGGGTCTGGCTTCCTGCTCAGCCAGCCAGGGTTTCTGTTGGCATGGAGGTGACTCCAGCTTTTGTCACTGCCATAGCCCTGCCCACTGAAGCTCTGGGGTATCTCTTATCTCTCATAAGTTGATGTTTTCATGGCTAAAAACACCAGCCCCTGGAATAAACAGATTTAAGGCTGAACATCCAGTGAAAACCAGCTCAGCTGTTGGTTGTTAAGCTTTACTTTTTGAATTATTTCTTCATTTGAGATGGAGATTTTATGACTTGAGGTCTGGGCACAGCAATACTGCAGGGATAGACACTGACCTGTGAAACTCCTCTCACTGAAGGGGTTCATGTCAGGTCTAGAGGAAAAATATTGGGCAGGGCTGTGCTTGGTCCAGACTTGTGTAGCTTTCTTGATACACTGATGGCTAAAATTTTCATTTAGTGTTAACTCTTTGTGTCAAGACTTCTGTCAATGCAAGTGGTTTATTTACAGACTGAGCTGCCTAACTGTAGCTTTGGTGATCGATTATTTAAGTCCACATAAACTGTTGTATCAAATGAAAAACTATTTTTGACATCCTTCAGATGAGGATGGCCTTGTAGAACAGCTCCAAAGGCAAAGAATCTGGTAATTGAAGTGCTAACAGATCCATAACTTTACTCCATTATTATCTAAATCATTTTGTAGACATTCAGCACAGTGTCTGTTCAAATCCCTTTGTGAGCTGATTTTCCCAGTGCACGGGATCTTGATGAAAAGAATCAATTAAGCCTGGAAAGCTCCAATGGTATAAATATCCTTAGTAAATAAATTGTTGTTGTATTAGATAAAACATGCTGATTTAAAACAGTTGATAAACCCTATCTCCAGTCTGTGGCATATTCTCTGGAAAAACTCCCAGATTTCACAGCATGAATAATTCATGAGTGTCTCTATGAGATTGAGCTGACTGCTCGGGATGTCTCTGGATATTCTGCTGTTTGATTGTGGTTTGTTCTCTGCTGGGAGCTCCCTCCCGAGCAGGGCAGGGAGCTGGGTGCTCTCCCTGGGCAGCACCATCTGCACCTGGCACAGCATCCCTGAGGAGGGAGCCCTGAAGGTGCAGTCACAGCACAATCCAGGGGTGCAGTGAGCACATCAAGGCTGCAGTGGGATGCTGGTGCTCACTGCTGTCAGCTGCCTTATCAAACTGAGCAGAAAATCCCTCCCCTCTTTCCCTTCTCTCCCTCTCCTCTCCCTCTTCTTTCCCCCTTCTTTCCCTCTTTCTCTTTCCCTCTTTCTCTTTCCCTCTTTCTCTTTCCCTCTTTCTCTTTCCCTCTTTCTCTTTCCCTCTTTCTCTTTCCCNTTCTCTTCCCCTCTTTCTCTTCCCCTCTTTCTCTTCCCCTCTTTCTCTTCCCCTCTTTCTCTTCCCCTCTTTCTCTTCCCCTCTTTCTCTTCCCCTCTTTCTCTTCCCCTCTTTCCCTCCCCCCATTTTCCCCTTTTTCTCCCTTCCCCTGCAGGATGCTCCCTGTGCTCTCTGCATTTTCAGGTGTTTCGTTCTTGCCCCATGGGTGGCTTTTGGGTCTCCTTATTTTCTAATCTGGACTAAAACTCCAATTTCCTAATCTGAATTTCCTAGAATGCAATTTGAACGTTGCAGCCTCTGCAGCTTGTAAAGATAAAACCACGTGTTATAAAAATGCCTCACGTTGACAGTAAGTACTGCTGCAGCAAAGTGTGCTTAGCTGAAGACATTCTTAGGGGTTTGCCCTGAAATCCATATCAAGAGTATTTTTTTAAAAGCAGGGTCAGTCCTAACATTAAAATCTGTGAAAATAAGGGTTAAATGAGTTTGGCATTTATGACATTGGGATTTTTAAATTGCTCAAAGTCTAGATATCCAGGGAAGCAACTTAAGAAAGGGGAAAAAAAGGTGGACTAAGAATGAAAAGTTAGAATGTAAAGTGAGATGAAAAGTAAGTTAAATAATAGAAATCAGTAGATTATAAAGATGAAGAGAGAGGGAAGTAAATCAGAAAGAACAAACTGAGATTGTGAGGGTAAAATGAGTGGAAGTGCATGGATGAACACTGGGGCATTAGCAAACATGGTTAAACAGGTGGAAAAGAATAAAAAACTGCAGAAATAGGAGACAGTAATTCCAAGAAGATGGGATAAAATTACTTATGGCAGAAGTGTGAGGAGACCAGCACAGAACTAAAGCTAGCAAAATATTGGAAAAATTAATATTCAGGTTTCTAAACAAATATTCTTGGTTTCACTCCCTTTCTCCTGTTGGTTTTTTTTCCTGCAATCTGTCAGAGCACTGAGCTGACCCAGGTGAGTGTCCAGGGATGGGGAGTGCAATGAGCTGTGAGAGAGGTGTGTGCAATTCCAGACTCTTTCCTGCAGGGAAGGAACAGACAAGGCAGGCAGTGCCTGACTTATTTTGTGACCTGCTTGTGTAACAGCACTGGAAGTTTGTATATCACATTTCAAGGATTTGAGGAAAACTCAGTTTTTCTTTAAAATGTTTGAAACTTATCAAATGGAGTTTAAAAAATTCAGAGAATCTACAAAAAGGGTACAATCATAAGTATGTCCTTTACCTGTAATATAGCATGGACATACCTCCAATAATTCCCAATTATGCTTTATAATTTATTCACTGTGGTTGATGGAGCAAGCCTGAAATCCACAAATAGAATAATAGAGGACATCAGTAATATTCGAATATGCCAGAAGCAAGACTTGGGAGGTCAGAAAGGAGAAACCCCAAACAAACAAAAAGCCCCCATCCCATCCCATCCCATCCCATCCCATCCATCCACGTCAGCAGTTCCCCTCCTGGCAGGAGCTGTACAGAAGCCACCCTGGCTATTCCCAGGGGAGAATCCTTCAGCTCTTCCTGAGAATGGGAGCCAGGCCCTGAGCCAGGCAGGCACAGACTGTGAAAGGCAGTGCAGGGCAAGGTTAATGGGAAACACCAGAAAAATCTTCATTCAAGCGGGAATTGAAGTCACCTCGGCTGAGAGGGGCGAGCAGGGGTGGGAGAAGGTGAGTTTGGCTCTGAGAGTCAGGAGGAAGGGCAGCAAATCCTGCCTGGGCAGGGCTGCTGAGCCGCAGGGTGTGGGAGCTGGAGGCACAGAAAGTTCTCCAGACCTTGTGCCTGCAGGCTCTGGGTGTGAAATGACTGCAGGGTTCCACCTGAGGCTGTGGAAAAGCTTCCAGATGTAGGGACCTGCAACAGGAATGTGGGTCTGCAGTTTGAGAAGAGGCAAGTTAAGTTAGATAGAAGAAGGTTTTGAAGTTTAGATATAGAACCAGTTATAAAACTAAGCAAGAAGTTTTAAAATGCAGTGATATAGAATTGTATGTTGTTTTATGATGGGATGAAAAAGCCCCCATTGTGGCAGATGTGTAATGCAGTCTTAATTAACCATTGGTGTCAAAGTTCCAACAGTCTGTGTGGCAGTAATTTATTGGCCAATTAACCTTTAAAACACCCTGTAACCTGTGGCCTTGTGACCACTGATGACTGACCTCTGACTTGTGCTGTGGAGATGTTCTCAGTCCTTCATGGGACTGCAGCAGGAAATCAAACTTTAAACTGTGCCCAAATGGTCCCATCTCCACCTACAATCCCCACAACAGGGGATTGTACCCAGCTGCTGGCTGCAGGGCAGCTGGGAGTGGGACAGGCTCTGGGTCACACATTCAGGGACAGCCAAGCAGTAAGAACAACCTTATCTGCTCACTGAAAATGTCAGGGTTTTGTTTAGTTTGGAGTTTTTTTGATTGGCAGCAAAAAGGAAAAATATTGGTCCTACAAGGCTATGAAACTTTGGTAGAGTCTTCCCTCTTACTCTTGCCTTTCAGGATTCTGAAGATAAAATAGCATCCTGCCACATCCATTTTTACATCTAATTGATGCAGAAACTTTGAATATTCAGTTGGTAGTAATGTGTATTTTCAATATTTGCAGCCCCATTGCCATCACATGTCCTGGAAATAAATTTCTTTTTCTCCCGAGCTCTTTTACTCATTGTGGCAAAACTGACAGAGGACTTGGATGATCCAGCCATGTCAGGCCTTTGTCACTTGTGCCACTTCTTTCAATAATAATAATAATATTAGTAATAATAGCAATAATAATAATATTTTTGGTGGGGTTTTAGTTCTGTATTTCTAGGAAGGCATGGAACCTGGCTGTGCAGCAGCTGCTTTGCACACCCCTCCTGTTCTCTCCGAGTGAAGCACTGAGTTAAAATTTCTTTTAGCGCAGTTCTTGGGTTTCTTTGGAACACAGAAGCCTCAGTGGGTCAAGAGGTTTTCTCCTGCAAAAGCCACGTTATCCCAGCAGTTCCCCAGCAGTTCTGGTGTGAGTGTCTGTGCTGGAATTGATGGAAGCTCCCAGAAGCTGGGAGGGTACAGAGGGGTGGGCTGGTTATTCCTCAGCTTTGGCTGCAAGGAAACCCATTCCCTGCCCTTCCTCTTATTATAAAAAGCTGGGATGTCAGAGCTGACAGCCTGCTAAATGCTGGGACAGCGTGTCAGGAGAAGGAAATGTTGTGCAAGAAACGAGGCACAAATAATGCACAGCAGGGCACTCAGTGGAAAAAAGGGCAGAGATGGAAAAATCACTCACTTGGAACTTGTGCTGCCTCCCTGTGCTGGTGCTGTTGGTAAATAAACAGCTCAGGGCTGCTGTCTTTGCTTCTGAGGCTGGCTGGCTACTGCTAAAATATTTAAAAATTGAAATTTTCAAACATTTCAATAAGAGGAGCCCTGCTGTAAGTGTTGCCCTCTGAGTGTGTTCAGTTTATCTGTCTGGAGTGGCCTCCACCAAGCCTGGGGTTGTGTCATGATCAGAGGTTCTGCAGACCCAGCTGTCAATTGCTTTGCTCTAAAATATGAATATTTTGTCAGCTTGGTCTCTCTTTCCAAACTTTATCACTTTTAAGGGTTATGTTTTAGTTTCTATTGCTGCACATTCTCCACTTTGTCTTGAATTGATCCCCTTTTTCCCCTCCTGAGGCTGAGAATTTGGACTCAGAACGGAAATCTCACCTACCTCAGGATGTTTCTAGGAATGTCAAACGTCAGCCAGACCTGACAAGTGCCTGCATTTCCTGGATTGCTCTTTCCTAGCACTTTTGGGGTGATGTCCTCCTTCACACTCTGCCCACCCTTCTGTTTTCTCTGGGCCTGGCTCCCAAGTTTCCCAAAAGGGACATAATCCTATAAAATATCCCAGTTGTGCCAGTGCTTGGCACCAGCCTCTCTCCCAGTCGAGGGCAGATGTAAAACCCAGCCCCTTCTGCAGGTTCTGCTTCAGCCTTGTTCAGCCTCTTTAGATGAAAATGCTCCTTTGGAGATAAAAATAAGCAAGCACTTTTTGAAGGGCTGACTGATGGAAGCAGAGCTGTGTTTCTGGAGGGCACGCACTGAGGATTTTTTCTACTGAAATGCAATGTTTTTGTGTCCTGTTTATATCACTTAACTTACCCGACATCAGAAACAATTACAGCAATTATGAAAGACCTTGACTTTTTCCTTAGGGAAATGCTGTGCAAGGAAACTCTGGTTATGTCTTGGGGTTTGTTTCTGTCTCTCTTAAAGCTAATATTTAGCATTTATCCTAGAGGAAAAAACTGACAAAAGTGATGGGTATCTCCCCAAAGCATCTATTTACTGTATCAACTGAATTTAAATTTCATTATTTCATTTTCCTGAAGCCTTTCTTAGGACCAGACATTTAAAAAAAATAAAAAAAATCCCTGATCCTGGTTTGTCACATATGGAGATAAAAGAAGAATTAGGAAAAGGCAGAGAAAAGTCTCCCACAAGAAGCCATCCTCTTCCCACTCAAAGAGTCATTCTCTTGTGAGAAAAGCCATTCTTTCCCTTGCAAGGAGGCCCAAAGAGTTCCATTGTTTGGACAAGAACTATTGCTGTCAGTCATCATTTGTCAGAATTCCTCCTTTCTGTGCAGGGACCACTGGTTCCTGTTGGCTGCCAGGGAGTGGAACCTCATCTGCAAAAAATGAGATCATGAGGCTCACTCGACTTCCCCCAAATTGGGGTTTCTGTGCATGATTACAGGGGAGTTTCCATCACCTTCCTGGGAATTCTGAAGCTGCAGATTTGCATGTTAATAGTGATGGTTTCTGTTGGGGTTTTTTGTTGTTGTTGTTGGTTTGTGGTTTTTTGTGGGTTTTTTTGTTTTTGTTTTTGTTTTTTGTTTGTTTGTTTGTTTGGGGTTCTTTTGTTTTTGTTTTTTTTTTTAATGTGCCTTTTCAAGGGAGTTCCATGGTTAAAACTGAGAAAGAGAAGTTACCATCTTCCAACGTCTCACTCCGAAATGGTGACTTCAGAGAAAATTTGGTTTCCTTCAGAGTTACAAAGATGGTTTTTTCTCATCATGTTCATGAAGTTAACATCTCTGGAAAGGCTGTGTTAAGGTCAGGAAAGTGAGCCAGAATCCTGCCAGGCAAATCCATCCTTGGCTGGACTTCTGGATCTGCACCAAGAACTAAAAGATGCATTGATTTTTGCTTTAGAATTTGATTTTTGGCTAACAGCTCTGTTAGTGTGGTATCCAGACCAGAGCCTGCCTTTAACTCAGAGCTGTATTGGATCTAAGAGGCCAGGAGTGGGGAAGGGGCAGGGAGTGGGTTTTGCAAATCTCAAGGAAAACATTCCTGCTTCCCATAAAGGGCTGTGGGGTTGGGATGCTCAGGGGGAGCGAATGGAGGGGCAGAGATTCCTCAGAGGGATTTTTAAACCTGAACACTTCCTATGAGAGTTCAAGAGATTGCAGAACTGGTCTAACACCCCGAGCCCAATTTTGGGGCCATTTCAGGTTTTTTTTGCAGTGTGCTTGAGGGGACTGTGCTGTGGAAAGACAACTCAGTGTTTCAGAGGAAGGAAATTAGACTTAAATCCATAAGAAGTTATGCTTACCTTGTAAGGGAATTGAAATATCAGGTCTGTAATAATTATTTTGTTCTAATAATAACCCAGCATCTGACATGGGTAGTTCTGTTACGAAGTTGAAATCCAGATAAATAAAGTAACCTGTGCCATAAGTGTATAATTACAGAAGATTTGAGAGTTGATTAAAACAGCTCCAGCTCCAGAAGCTTCTCCCAACATTAATGATTTCTGGCCAATATATTTTGTACAGAATTAACAAGCGGCTGGGGTTATGGGTTTCTTCATTTTGGCTTGGGTCATTAACATACTCATTAAAGCTCAAAAAGCAGCTCTTAGCTGCCAGATTTTGGGGGTTTTTTAATTTTTTTTTTTTTAAATCTGGAAATCTTCCTTTGCTGAGGCTCCCACACACTGGGTGTTCTGGGGGGTGCCCAGAGTGGCTGCTGAGGGGTTTGCAGTGATGCCTCTGCCTGGGGATGGGGGATGCTCTGCCCAGCACTGAGCAGCTGGGACAGATTTATCCTGCTCCTCTCAGAGCTCACCTGTGCAGGCAGCCCATCCTCAGTGACCTTGGCTGCTGTGACACCTTTGTGCTTTGTCCTCTTCTCTTCACAAGCCAAACCATCCTCTCAGAGCCCTCCACGGGAAAATGCTGATTTCAAAGGGTGGAATAAGGCCTTGTATGGAATATTGAGGAAAAAAAGCCATTGCAAAATGCAAGTTTTAGTCAGGACAGTGTAATTGGTTTTTTCAGCTTGTGTTACTTTGTATTGAACTCCAAACAAAATTCAGGCTGGAAAATGTTTTGGTTTTGTTTCTTTCAGTGGGAGCTCATATTGTGTTGTTATGGTTGTGGTAAGATGAATATTTATGGCAGTCATGAGACTCCCTATATGTAGAGTATTACTCTGAGAACAGACTTGGATTTTCAAAATTAATAGAGCTGTTTAATGATTTTTTTCCCACTCTTTTATGCTCAGCTTTTCCCAGGAAAACCTATTGATGGAGTTAATGATTCCCCTCAGAAAAAAAAAAAAAAAAAAAAAAAAAAAAAAGAAAAAAAAGGATTTTTTTTCTTGGGAGGGAAAAAAAAAGTCACAAAAACCGCAGGG
>VZTR01014189.1:96588-131037 GCA_013400775.1 Chaetops frenatus | reverse complement strand
AAAAAAAAAAAAAAAAAAAAAAAAAGTGCAAAAGAGGACTTTGTTCCTTGGGAGAGAATAAAAAGTCTCCAAAGTCATCAGGGATCTAAATTATCAGGTGAAATTCCCATTTTTTTGTGGGGATGTGACTAACTCCACCAAACATGGGTGTTCTGGGGAGCTGGGCCTTCATCCTTTCTGTAGCAGGGAATTTGGAATACATCCCATCCCACCTCACTCAGAATTGTCCATTGCTGCCCTGCTGGCTGGGCCTGTTTGAACATTGCCTGTGGATATTTAATGTTTCTGCAAATGCAGAAAGCTGTGCTGCCTTCGTGGGAATAACAAAAGCGAAGTTTGTGTGAACAATAAAAGAAATGCAGTGGGAGGAGGGCTGGTTCATGGGCTGCACGCGGTGTTGGGGAGCAGAATTAAAGCCAGGCTTTGTTCTCCCGGGGGGAATCGAGGTCCAAGTGCAGCCTCGCCCCAGCTGGGATGAGTTTGGGTGCTGTGCAGGGAGCAGCTCTGCACTGGGCAGCAGATCTGAGCAGAGCTGGGTGCTGCTGCCTTAGAAAATCCAGAATGTTCCGTTCAAATCCAAGCTAATCCTGTTTGCTGGGAGACAGAACCTTTCATCATCCCCAGAGGAGCCCCACAGCACTGCCTGCACACAGAAGTAACCCAGTCTAGCTCATTATTTTATGTTTTTGTAGCCCAACATATTCTTTCAGGCACCAAGGACAATTTTTTGGGTAACTTTATCAGGAAACTGTGCATCACTCTGTGGTTTAGAGTTGGAAACTCTTTCAGTTATCATTTATATCCTTTTCTCCTTCCAAAAATAATCATAATACTGCAAAGTTTACTATAGATTTTTTTCCTCTGATATACTGTATGACTCACATTACAGCAAGCTTGAGTGATCACAGATTATTGATTTTTAGTTGTTGATAAAAAATTTCATAATAACAGTATTATCTCTGCTGTATGATTTTGGAGTGCATTGTCAAGGGAACAGCAACGTGTTCCTTGTGCTCATGTGCTGTCCATGGAAAAGAACTGATTTTCTGGCATTAACTGCTGTAATTTGTTTAACCTTACTGGCACTGTCAACCTCTTTTAGACTAATATATTTAATTTATTTCTGGGATGTTTTCTTTACTAAGTTTCCTGAGTGCTGCTTTGTTTGTTACTGAAGCAATAAAATTGATAATCCTCCTAAAAACATAACAAATTAACATTCTTTTCCATTCATCCCTCAAGTTTCTATGCTGAGCAGGAAAAAAAATGTGCTGCTAAAAATTTGGGGACAGAATAGATTAATTAAAAAGGGAAGTAAAATAAATGCAACCACACTTCTTTCTACCAGAAGACAAACAAATTATTTAAGAATTCTACCGGTGTCACAGAAGAAAAGGGCAAGAAAGAGGGAAGTCATGCTTAGGAAGTTGCCTATTTCCATGATCTTGATTCACTGCCATATTCAAACAGGCATTTAATTCCCTATTTTCAGCTTCAGTTGGGTCATCCCTCGTGTTTTAGCTTGTTGAGTTTTTGGAAACAGCTTGTTAACCTCTGGATATTGTGTTTTGTAGACCCTGGAATGAGAAGCAGTAGGTTAGGACAGGACATTTAATCCAAAACCTTTGTTTTATGGGGACATCCTGTGAATTGCTGCTGGAAATCTCCTGTTGCCGTGTCAGGCCTGGCAGGATCACAGCACACACACATCCAGGAAAGCTCTGCAAAATTTGCTTTTTCCTCCCCTCTGCCATTGGTGCCATCCTAAAACATTCTTCATCAACTGATAGTGCTGATGAATGATGAATTTTCAACTGAGGTTTCACCAATGCATTTCTCTGTCTTGGTTTGCTGGGTCTCATTTTATTAATCTGGTGGTATCTTTTTCACATCCTTCCATTTCAATATACTACTTTTACCATATTAATTCTCTGAATTAAGGATTCTCAGCCCTGTAACTCAGGTGGGTGGAGTGCCACCTGGCTTTGTGGAATGTGCAAGGTTAAGTGACCAATTATAAAGGTTCTTGCTGCACCTGATTTGTTGCCACAATTTTTGTGACATCTGTGTGCAAAAACTGTCACTGAAGGAGCCGAGAGTTCACCAAAATTTCCATGGCAGAACACGTGGCTTCAGCCATAAAAGTTGAGTCAAGTGCTGTCTTTTTTTCCCCAAAAAAATGCTTTGTGTTGGCACTGCAGTCACTTTTTTTTTGTTGCAAGAGCTCTGCCTGTCCCTGAGAATGACATTGGATTTGTTGTGCTGGTTTGTAACTCCTCTGGCTGTTGTGGTTTCTGTGAGCACAGAACACACAGAACAAAGTAAAAAACACAGACAGAAAAATACAGAACAGTATAAACTGCACACACAGAATCCAGACAGCACACACAGAACAGCAGAAACTGCATCTATCAAACAGCATAAACAGCACATACAGAACAATAAAAACTGCATATACAGGATATAAACTGCACATATAGAACAGTATAAACTGTACATATAGAACAATAAAAACTGCATATACAGGATATAAACTGTACATATAGAACAGTATAAACTACAGATATAGAACAATAAAAACTGCGTATACAGGATATAAACTGCATATATGGAACAGTATAAACAGCACATATAGAGCAGTATAAACTGCACATTTATAACAATAAAAACTGCACATACAGGATATAAACTGCACATACAGAACAGTATAAACTGCAGATATAGAACAATAAAAACTGCATATACAGGATATAAACTGCACATATAGAACAGTATAAACAGCACATATAGAGCAGTATAAACTGCACACAGAACAATATAAACTGTACATATAGAACAGCATAAACAGCACATACAGAACCATATAAAGTGCACACACAGAATATAAACTGCACACATAGAACAGTGCAGACTGCACATACAGAACAGGATCCACTGCTCATGGAGTCAAAGGCACTGTGTGACCCTTCTGTGACATTGCTTTTAATTATGTGATCCGTGGTGGATAAATTGGGGGAAATTAGCATGTAGAAATGTAGCCTGATGTGCTGCTTGGGGTGTCTTAGAGGCTTGGACCAGAAATATGAAATATCCCATTTTTAGCAGTTCTGTGTCTTGTGTACACAGCAGAATCAGTTCAAGATAGGAACAATGAACCAGAAGTCGTAGGTTATGTGTTGATTTTTTTTCTTTTTCCAAGACTTCAGGAAAACTCTCATACTCTGTAATTAATTGGCCAACGAGGGAAATCTGCCATAGGAATAAATGCAGTTCAAGTAGTCTTTCCTACCAGATAGCATTTGTTGGGAAACCTTTTTTCAGAGACTATTAAAACATGCATGAACAACTACCAATTACTTAGTCCGGAGAGAGCCTTGTACAAAAAAATAAAAAAATGGAAATTATCATACAATGGTAATAAAAACAGTGAATATGTCACCTAGGGCATGAACGGGTGTGCTTCTAATAACTTCAGGCTGTAAGCTCTCTGCCTAATTAAACTCATCAATGTGCTGCAATCTCAGTTTAAGTAGTTGAATCCAAATTGAGAGAAACTAAACTTTATTTGCCTCAAATGCAGAGTTTCAAGTCTCAGAGTGACATTGGATGTTTATCCAGAATGTTATTCTCCATTCCTGTGAAGTCTCTGTGATTTACAGGAAGAAAATACTGATAAAGAATCAGCTTTTCAGGGAGAAGATGTGCTGCTACCTTTTGTTGTAAAGGAGGGAGTGGCTGCTGGATAAGCACTGCATGAATCCATAATTGCTGGATGCTGGGAGGTGGTTGTGCTTCAGGACAGAGCAGGAATGGAATGATGGGTTCTGTGACATTGCTTTGGTGTTCTTGTCCCTGCATTTGCCACTGAACAGCTGCCAGGGCTGGTGGGAGGGAGCCAAAAGGGGCTGAAATAAAGACCTTGCTGGCTTTACCTCGGGTGGGTGATCAAGTGAAGCTGCTCTCCCTTGCAGCCAGAAATGAAGACTGAAGCAAATGAGGGAAATAAGATCTGCATCTTATGAGATGCAAGAGAATAAATGTACCTCCTCTTCTCTTTTTTTTCCTTTTCTTCCTCCCCTCTACCTGTCGATGTATCATTCTTTCTTCCTGAAAATTGTCTTTTCCCATCTGCAGTGGCAGTGGTTGAGCTGTGCACCAGGCTGCATCTCTGGGAGTTTGCTGGTGTTGATTGACTGTTCAGGGAAAAGGGACCTGCAGAGAAATGGAATGACAGTGCTGGGTGTCTAATGGTGTGGATTCTAGATGAAAGTGGGAAAGCACATTGTTGTTTCACAACAGAGGTGATAAAAGGAATATAAATTGTGGCTAAAGGATAAAATGTACACCAGCTTGTAATTAAAGATCCATGCAGTGAATATCCTTCAAGCAGAGCTCCCCCAGAGACATCTCCCCTTTACAGTGATGTGTTCTGATGGCCCTGGATCCTCTTCTCTTTCATCCTTACCAGTGAAAACTGGTCTGTGTTTGTGTTTTGCGGCTTTGTCCCCCCCTGCCCCAAACTGCTTTCTGAAGATGCTGCAGCAGCTGAAATGCCTGGGACAGAATTCATTACCCTGCCCCTCCTGTGCTCTAGAAATGCTGTAAAATATCCCCAGTGAACCAAAGATGGGCAGTGCAGAGCTGCCTCGGTCCAGTTTTCTGTCATAACCTCTGGTTTTTCAAATCACCATTGTGGTTTTATGGCCCCAGACTACGCAGAGCATTTCACCCTGGGATAAATGGGAATAATTTGGGGGTTATATCTCTGTTTAGCACAGGCTTGGAGGCTGAGGCACCACGAGCAGCTGAGCAAGGGTGAGTTATTTGCTCTCAGATGGGAAGAGCTCTCAGCCTCTGTGCCCCTTGTGCTCTGCAGCACCTTGTCCAGAGATGGAGCCACTGCTGGAATCTGCATTTCTGGGTGAGAAATGCAGGTTGCCACCCAAAAATGCAGAGAATTTCCACTCTGAACAGAGGGATCCAAAAGCAGGGACAAGGAATGTATCATTAGAGCTGGAGAATGCTGCAAAGTGAACCAAAACCCAGTTTAGGATTTGTGGCAGCAGTTTGGTAGGAGCCTGAGGTCAGGATCACAAAATCCGGAGTTCAGTGATGCTCCAGATGAAACTGTGAAGGTTTTCAAGCTGCTGTTTTCAGTAATTTCTCCTGTGTGTAGTCTTCTCTAAACCTGTTTCTTCACATTTATTGGTGAATGGAAGCTCTTGTTCCTCATTTGAAAGTCTGTTCCACAATATTGAGACAGAAGTTGTGCATGAAATACGATTTTTTGATGCCATCATTATACAGTGTTTTCTAAGCAAGAACAAAACAAAATCCAAGCTACAGCTTGACCCAGAAATCTCTCAAACTGCATGAAAATCTCATGGTTCTGTATGGACATTTTATCACAAATCATAAACACGTGTTGGGTTCATTGGCAAGCTTGTCTTGATCAGGAAACTCAAGGGAATTTGAGCTTTGTTTCTAGAAAAACTTAGGCAATTTATGATTCTTTTTATTGAAGAAATGTCTAATTTGTGAGGCTGCACGGGTTAGGTGTGAAATCAGATGAACTTCAGTAGTTCCAGTTACATTACACTGTGGCTAATGCCAAAGACACCCTGTGAAATGAAATTGCTGAATTTCACACAGCACATGTACATAAGAAAAAAAGAAAAAAAAAAACAACCCTTGACAGCCAGTAAAGAAAAATCTGCATTTTCCTTGTTCTAGTGGCAACAGAGTAAAGGATTTCTTTTCAAAGTGGTATTATGTGGATATTAAATAAACCCAACCATTTAATTCTATATTCTAAAGTAGCTTAGTCTCTTGCTTGTAAGATTCTGCCAATAAATTCAAACTGGATCAGATACAGCTTGCAGAATCTTTCAACCATTTTGCTCTCATTACAAAGGCTGATGCAGTATTTCTGAGACTCCTTTTTTTTTTTTTTTTTTTGCGCTTTACTTAATTTTTTTCAATTGCAGCATTCTAAATTTATACTAAGTTTTGGCCTGGATATAAACATATTTCCTAAAAATAGATTTCAGAGAACAAGATTAATGTTTGCCTTAGTGCACAGAGTTATTAGAAGTTAATGTTTAAAAATCAGGCTGCCTCATGGTGGTTCTTTTGGGATTTTGTCAGTCTGTTTTCCTTGAAGTTATGTAAGGCAGCAGGACTTGAGGAAAGGAGGTTGAGGAGTCCTAGGAAATCCATGTCCTTGGATGTTTCCTCCCCTCTGGATGGGCAGGGTTGGTTCCCTGTGGGCACAGACAAATGGGGGGTTCAGGCTGTTTGTAAATGAGCAGAGCAGGCTCAGAGCAGCAGGCACAGAGCCCATGCAAGTGGAATTTCCCTGATTTATGCATGGCAGGCAATGATGGAAACCCCTGGGATGCTGCCTGGCTCCTGCCCGTGCTTTCTGTAGTCCAGGTGTTGGTTGGAGATTTCCCTGGGGTTTTCCTGGGGTTTTGCTCCCCAGTGTTTATGCAGCACCACGTCCATGAAAATCCCTGAACTGGGATGTGGGAGAGCCTTTGGAAACTCCAGTTCAGGGATGTGTGGGGAGTGGGGATGCTGGGTTTGTTCCTTGGCACTGCTGGGATCTGCTCTGGTTGAACTTTCAAGTTCAATGGGTTATTCTTTTTATTTTGAATATGGTTTTTTTGTGAAGGACAGAGGAGAACCTTCAGGCAATTTCCCAACACTATAGACCTGACAGACACTCAGAATTCCCAACCAGCACCCAGCCTCCTTCCCTGGCACAGGTTTGGCATTCAGAGGCCATTTCAGCTGTGAAGAGTTGGGTTTTCACTTGAATTTGGTGGAAATCCTTAAGGCTGCTCTGTCCTTTGGGACACTTACCCATGGATAGTTGGTTACTTGGGCAGGTCTTGTTTCTAACCTGTGATTTTGTAAATAATTTTCTTTTAGAGCCAGGTTGAAACTAAGACTTTTATTCATGTGTATGGACTGGTAAATGTGAGGTGCTTGAAGTGAAGGAGACATCATCAAATTAAAGTGAAAGATCAATAAGCTGGCATTTTCTTGATTTTTTTTGAAATGTTTTCCTGTTTGCTCTTTTGGAATGCTCTGGAAATCTCTTCCAAGCAGATGAGTGCATGAAAGTCTAACAACTGCCAACATTAGGAAAGGCCAGGCCAGGACACAGAAAGACGTGACAGTGCAGATTCTATGGCATCAAACTCTCTGCAGGGGTACAGCAAGTTCAAGCAAGGTCACCCCTTTCTCCTGGAAAGGCTTTAAAAAATCCACCCCACACCATGCTACCACAAACCATCCCAAAATCCACATCCATCCATTCTGTGCCATGAGAGCACCAATTCACAGCCTGAGATTCTCTCTGTCTTTCCCTTGAGAGCTGAATGTGAGCCCACAGCCCTGGCTGCTGAGTTGGCGTGGCTGTGGTGCCACGTTTTGGCTCCTGCTGAAGGTGGATTCTGCACCTTCACGTCAGAATTACCACATCCTGTCCCCTTTTTGACTGGTGGGCAGTGTCACCTCTGTGCTGCAACATCCCTGAGAGTGTCACAGACAGGTGAAGGATCACCTGGCTGCTGCTGGGAATAAAACACAGCATGGCTGGGAAACTGCCTCTGCCTCTGCTGTGCTTTCCAGCAAATCCTTACATCAGATTCCTGCCAGGGCTGGGAACACAAGCTGTGTCCCTTGTCAAGCATTCCTCTGCAGAAAGGACATCTGAGAACTGCACAAAAGCACCTGCAGAATTATTGCAAACCTTCTGGGGCTGCTCCAGCAGAGCTCTTAGTGCTCAAGCACCTTGTTCTTCAGATTGTAAAGCTGCCCCTTGAACTTCTTTTTGAAGGACAGGGCTAAACACAGCAGCTGAAAGATCTGCCAGGGTATTTGTGTAGTGCAAGTGTGAGTTCCTGGGTGTACAAGGTGGGTCTGGGTGAAAAGTCTAAGCAGAAACACAAGATTGGGGTTGTTTACTACAGGCAGCTATTTACACTGCTGCTAATCCATCTGGGCTAAGCTTTTACAAGGCAGAGGTTAGCTAGAAAAAAAACAACAAGCAATCTTTTGCCCTCCAAAGTAAATAAAACCATCATTTGAAAAAAAAACCACCCCAGAGATTATAAGCTTACGAGTTAGAATTTTTAAGCTTTATTTGTTCATTTGTTCTTTCTGTGTAGGTGGGAAGGAGATTGGAATTTTCTTCTGTAAACTTTCAAGTTCAATGGGTTATTTTTTTTATTTTGAATTTAGTTTTTTTTAAAGGAGAGAGGGGAAAATTCAGGCAATTTCCCAACACTATCTATATTTAATTTAGGATTAGCAGTAAAAAACATTAAGTTCACACCTTTTCTCTCTCTGTCTCTTTGCTTTTGCTGTCACCTCCCTTAGAGTTGTACTGAAGTGCACCTTGAAACATGTTTTGTGGCATTAAGATTTGTAGGAATTTAGGGATCCTGAGATACCCCTAGTTTAGATGATGATGAGAGAGATGCATTTAACCAATGTGCAAAAGAAAAAAATAAAATGCCAGAATTAAAAAAAACCCCACTACTGGATGTGTTAAGTGCCAGTGAAGGGAATCAAATGAGAGCAGGAACTAAACAGACTCCCTTTTAGTTCTTCTTTTACTGAATTATTATAAATACACTCTGTCAGGTGTGAAATCAGCATTTTAGTTGGGGAAGTAAATAAGGTTGCAGAAAAACACTTATGTGTAAAAGCATCTATGTAGCCTAGGGCTGTTGGGAAAAATGTGAGCCAACTTCACTTCTCAAAGCCATTTAGTTACAAACCAATGCAGAGAATTTAGGAATGTTTTTCTTTCTGTTTTCTGGAGTGGTTTTCGGTAGGTATTTCTTTGTTTGTTTGTGTTTTTTAAGTGCTTAACCATTTAATTTCTAGTGACTTTGGAATAACCCGTTGAAAACACTGAAAACTCTCTGTGCAGGGAACAAGTATTTCAAAGAGCTGTTAAAATATGGGACTTGACACTCCTATGTCATTTCTGCAGCTTCCCTGAATGTGAGGATTACTTTTTCTTCCTTTTAAAGAGAATTAAAGGAGAAAATAATGAGAATACACTTGGAGAGAGAATGCATAGGCAAACCTGGCCTGTGGCAGGGCTCTTTTTCTCCTGAGGTGAATGAGTTTGTCCTGAGGATGCCTTTTAGGAGGGATGTGCTCCCATTTAGCTGAGGAGGTGATGCTGATGCCCTCACTGGGCATTCCTATCTCCAGTTTGCTGCCAGAAAAGCTGAGATTTGGTGCAGAATGTTGTAGTTGGGATGTCCATGCAGGCAGCACATGGAGTGGGGGATGGCTGGTCTCCCGTTTGGTTTTTCTGTGAGTGAGGTGGCTCGGTGTCCTGGAGCTGCTCTGGGAAGGTTCTCCACGTGCAGCTGGGATAAAACCTGAGCAGAGGGAGCTGCCTGGCACCCCTTTGATCAGCCATGGGCTGTGGTTTGTTCCTGGTCAGTGCTGGGCTTTGTCAGTCTCATTAAAAGCCCTTCTTTCCCTCACAAATCTCACTTTTACCCTCTTTGATCAGAGCCCTGCAGTGCCTTGGCCCCGTTTCAGCACCCACCCCCAGATCTGCTGTTGAGCACTCCAGTCCCTCCTGTCTCCTTAAACTCAGCTTTTCAGAGTGCACCAAGGAGAACAGCTTTTAACATCTCAGTGAGGAGAAGCTGAGCAGCAGATACAACCACACAAGTATCTTGTGTTGGCTATAAATAAAATTTTAATCATTAAGGAAGAAAGCACTTTTCATGTAAAAGATGCTTGAAGAGCTGTGTTATTTTTTAGATTTCCTCAGTTTAACAATGTCTTATTTATAAAACCTTTTGTGCATCTGAAATGACCCTTGGTAAGAGGATCTCACAGTATATCAGTTCAAGCTTTGGTTAATTGTTCCCCGTGTAGGGGGTTTAGATCTCAATGTCATCCTAATTCTGATTTTAATTGTTCAATAAGAACACATGATTAACATAATGTTTTTTCCACCCTTTTGAAGTTCAGTGTTTATAACCCTTTTGGTAGCAAGGTTCTGTTGATAACTAATGGGATCAGGATGCTGACTTTTATTTGTGATGTGTGTGCAGTTTGTAATAAGGGATATAATCATTGTGGGCTCTTGCTGCTGAAGCTGTATTTTTACATTTCATTCAAATATTAAGTGCAATTGGGAATTGGAAGCAACAGGTAAAGTGTTCAGGAAACTGAGAACTTCATTTCAGGCCTTGAACTTTCATCCAGGTCTCAGAGCATCTTTTCATTTTGGACAATGGGAAAAGTTGTCTTCAGTTCTTCCTTCACATTTCCCTCATGTCCATTTCTGAAATGGTGACAATTCAGAAATTCCAGCAGAAATTCCTCTGTGCACTCAGCCCCTGCTCTGGTACCTGGGAGTGGGGCAGCTGAAGTGATGCAAACATTACATGATCTGATATTCTGCTGGCTCAGGGAGGGAATTACATGTTTCTTTTAAGTGAAATTTCACTCCATGTTTTTTCCTCTGAACTCAAAACTTTCCAACATTTCCTGCTCAAAACGTCCAGCTGCAAACAGTTGCTAACACTGATTAATGGTGTGTGACCTGTTAGTGGGGCTTCACCCTCAGTCCTGCTTTTCACACAAAATCGAGGTGACTTTCTTCATTACTGTAAATAACTCGTGCAGGGAATTAAATTTGTTATTTTTCATATTGGCACAGCTGTGTGACAGATGTCTAAAACCACAGATGGGAAATGTAGAAATGGGGGCAAATTCATTGGTGCTTCTTGATGGCTCTGATGTCAGCAATGCCCTGGAGATGTCTCCCACTGACCCTGGGTGCCTTCATTCTCACAGGTAATACCAAAAATCCCTTGGAACTCAGTTTAGAGAAGGATTTTCCTCTTGCTGAGATGAGTTTGTGAAGAAATCTTGCAAGCAGATGAGTGCCTGGAAGGAGCTGTGCTCTCAGTGCAGTGAGGACAGCACACCTGAGGGCAGGGAGAGCCCAGAGGGGCAGGAGGAGGAGATTCATCCATGGCAAACATCCTTGGGGTGAGGTGATGGGCATTGTGAAAGCCACCTGCACTCAGAAACAAAAAGGAGATTACATTGGGCACCAAACAGCAGGATGGAGTTTCTGCAGGGAAGAGCTACCAGGCAATGCTGGGACTCAAATGAAAAGCATCAGAGAATTTTCAAAGCTAACAAGTTGTGTAATGAGGAATGTCTGTGCTCTTTGTGAATTGGTATCTCTGAGTTCTAGGGGACTGTAAATAATGTTAATATGAATAAGGTAGATAATATTTTACTGGTTGCTATGGGAACCAGACTCCCTGGATTTCTTTTTTGTTGTTACAGTGAAAATTGGTGTGGATTTTAGAATGGTCTGGACAACTGAACATGCAGCTTTCACATGACTTTTTCTTTGTAGGTCATCCAGAGAGCTTGTTAGAAAAATACTTTATTATTTGGGTCTCTAGATACAGTCACTGGCAAATCTTGAACTTTTAGGTCTTTATTAAATTCCTTCATTCCTAAGACACCATGATAACTTCATATACTTTGGAAACAGTAATTAACAGATTTTGCTTGGATTTTTCCTTTTTTAAGTACTTGATGAAAAGCTCTGACTTTTGAATTTTGTGACAATATTCCTGGAGCAACTCATTAATGCCTGCTCCTTCTAGAAGGTGTGTGAGTGACCACTGGGCTGTTTTATGTAGGCAGGAAACCCACAGGAATCCCAGTCACTGCAGATGGCATTGTTTGGTGCAGACTGGCTTTCCTTGCTCAAAACTTGCCATATTTCATCCATACAGGTATTTTTCATGGCTTCTAAGAAGGAACAGTATGCTGGCAAATAATTATTTCTTTCAGACAAATTTCCACAAAGGCAGCTGCTCTAAGCACCTGTGTTGCTTTTGACTGGAGAGAGTAGCTGTGTGTTAGTGAGGAACCAGAAGCCTCTCCCATCAAACTGGTTTTTGATGGCACTTCTCTTTCAGTCTCCTGCTTGAAGCTGGTTTCTTTTTAGTACTGGGAGTTGGTCTTCTGTTGCTGCAAAAAAAAAGAGAAAATCTCTCTCTAGCAGGAAAGAGATTTCCTGTCTCCTCAGTGCTGGTGCTGTGCCATGCAGAGGATTCTGTGAACAGCCTGTTCCTTGATGCTGTAACTTGGCCCACTTTCCTGCAAGAGAAAGAAAATTGTCTCTGCCTTGATATGGGGAGTCTTGAAATTTAAAGTAGAGCAAAGGTGCAGGAAAATTCCTGTAGCTGCCATGTCCAGTTCAGGAAGCTCAGTGCTCATCATGCAACGCTCCCAGATCCTCTTGGTGCCTGCAATTTGAAAGTTTCTGCTCTTCAGCTGCTGCATTTTCTTTGCTGTATGCACAGCAGCAACACGTTGTGTACAACCTCCTCCTGGCCCAGAAGGAATCTCCTGCACAGGAATCACTGACAAGAGGTGTGTGGTACCTGCAGCACCTGGACAGGAGAGGAGAACACGGTTTCACCACAACCCAGAGAACAGCTGAGACCCGAAAAAGAGCCCCCGTTTATTCTGGATACACAATTGATAGGGTTTGCAAAGTGGGAGAGGACTGGGAGATGAAATCCCACCTCTCACCCAGACTGGTGAAGTGCCCAGTCCATCAGATTCCCTTCTCCAGGAAGGAATGGGAACAAAGCTGCTGGTTTTAGTACAGTGAGTGAGAAAATCTGACTGGAGAATATCAACTTTTCAGAAGGCTTTCAAAAACAGGGCGACAGAGATGAGCTCCTTTTTAAAAAAAAAACAAAACACCAAAACAAACCAACAAAAAGCAGCACCATCACCAGAGGCAGGGATTTACTGAGGGCCTTGGTTGTGCAGCTGCTGCCTTTGAATGTGCAGGATGGCTGGTTCAGCTACATAATATGTTATGGATCATTTCATTGCACTGGAAGCACCTCTCCCATATACAGTTCACGTTGGGAAGCAGCTTTTTATTAAAGGATTCAGGTGTTGGCATTGCAAAGCACCAGAATTTTGTTCTTTGGATTCTGAGAGGTCTGGGGATGTTTACCAGCCAGGTGATGGATTCCAACCAGACATTTCTCTGCACAGAGGTTTCTTCTGGTGTTCTCAGTGAAATTGATAATCAGATTTGGCCTGCCAGTTCAGTTCCTGACACACAGATGCCCAAATTACAGAAGCCAGCAGCGTCCTCAGTATCAATTGGATGTCTCGTTAGTGTTCATAGCTGCTGGGTATGGAAAATCACCCTGTGAAGACTATGCTTCATTTAGAACTAATCATCATTAATTTTCAGAGAGGAAAACTGTTCTTCTGGCTGAAATACAGCACTTGAGTTTTAGGTTCTCTCACTTTAGAGCTTGATTTCTGTTTCTTTGGGTAAACTTTTGGTTTTGGACTCCAAGAAATGAGAGCTGCTTGCTGAAAACTTATGTTCTCAGGGTTCTTTGGGATTGGAGTTAGGCTGAGGCTGGAGACACCTCTGCTTTCTCCTCAACTCTCCCCTTCCACCTGCAGATCCAGGCCATGTGGACAGGAAGGGTAGCACGTGTAAGGTCATTTGCCATAGGAGTTTTCAGGCTAGAACAAACTATTTTAAACCCATCCACCTGAAATGCACATGACTCCAAGCTTTCCATAATCAAAAGGACAACAAGGTCACTGTTTTGTGGGGTTACCTTGCAGGTAATACCCAAAGCTTTCGTGTAACCTGTGCAGACCCAAAGCAAACCCAGCCAGAGAAGCCCTGCAGGTGCTCAGGTGTTAAAACAACGCTCACAGCCACACACAAACCTTAATGGGGGCTTCAACCTCAGTGGAGAAACGTAACTCTGCTGCCTCGGAGCAGAAATCTCATGGTGGTTATTTTAGAAATGGGGGTTTGCATTGCTGGACTTGTATTCTTGGGTGTTTGGGGTACATCCACCAGTGTGAACACATTTGTTCTCTTCCTGTGTTCATGATTCGAGAAGAAGCAGGGGGTGGGAGCAAGAATTTGCCTTCTTGAGCATCATTAAACGTGGGGAGGAAATCCGTGGTATTTAGGCAGGTTAATGGAGGGGAAATAATCTTTTACAAAGCTGCTTTTCCTCTTCCCTTTCTTGTTCCAATATTTCCTCCTTAAAACTCTTCTGCTTGCTTTTACCATCTTTTTGTATGTAAGTGCAGGGAAATGAAATAGCCTTAATGATATGTATTAAAAAATCTACTTTATAAATCCATTTGTTCACGTTCATCTTCCATTCACATAATTCCCAGCCTCACAGTGTCAGTGGGCTGCTCTGCAGTTTAGCCAGACTCTTGTATTCTTTTTACTCGTTCTTTTTTTTCCCCAATCCCTCATTTTATTTCATTCTGTATGCTCTCTGAACACAACTTTGGGAGCTAATGAATTAATATTTGAGCTGTTTAGCAGTCAGTTCTACTGCAGCCCCTCTATCTCCATCCCTACAATATCCTGGAACACTTTATGTGTGGAATAAACAGCCTTGCAGTCCATGACTTCAAAGCCTGAGTGCTCTGCTACTTTACTGAATGCAGTAAATTTTAAGATAGATTGTAATCCCGTTGGCTTTTAGAATGCCTAACAACTTTTAGAAACTACAAATCATCACATAAATGGAACAGAACAGCAGTGTACTCAACGTGCAGACATTTTATTGTGCAACCATTTCATTGTGCAAGGAATTTATATGTCTGTGTAATTCTGCCATAAATACACATCTGCCAAATATTCTTTAACTGAGTGTGGTACACAAGAACTTTACCATATTAATTCCTCTCGCCCTTATAACAATCATGTTTTAATAGGAGCTGATTGAAGCTGCACAGGCTGCAGCAAAAGATTCATTGGGTTCTCTAAAAGCCTCTCATAGCAGCCTATACCAAACCATACATTAAAAGTGAAGAAAGATTTTGTGTAGGGATAAATCTGGCATGCCAATAGGAGCTTGAAAGGCAGCAGGAAGATTGCATCTTAGTTTAGAGGCTTGATGGTATTGATGGTGATGCCTTCATGATTTTTTGGGTTTTTTTCATATATCCCTCTCATATCCCTATTCAGGTACACTTTTACACACCTTTTATGTCTCCCTAATGCTTTTAACCCACGTGCTTGCAATTCCCTAAACCTGGTAACTAAGTTAGACCCAAAGTTCTGTTAAGCCAAAAAACTGAGCAGCAGAGTTGGGGGTCAAAACACCCCAGACCCCAAAATCCTCTCCAGAGCACATTCTGTAAACTGAGACAGAGCCGTGCAGGGGGGGCCATTCCTCAGGAGGGGCTTCTCTGGAGCCTCCCATTGGGGAACCTGTGATAAATATAATAATTACACAGTTCTGTAATTGTATACACAAACCATTGCAGAGAGGCATTTTGCCATTCTCCAAGGGTGCATCTCCCCAAAGACGAATCCTTAATAAATACCTAAGTATTTAAGAATACTTAATAAATACCTAAGAATCCTTAATAAATACCAAAGTAAACCCCTTGTTCCCCTCTAACTGTATTTGGCTTTCATTCTAAGAGCACAGGCTAAGGTATCAATGGAAATTCTTATATTTGTCCCATAGGGGAGAGAATCCAGCGTGCTCCTAATTAAATTAGGTAAATCCAGCTGAAAGCTGGATTTCACTGAGCCTGGCCAAGCTGCAGCTTGTGCAGGTGCTGTTACCTGTCTGCTGCAGGCCTGAGTCTTCCTTGAGTCTGTCTGTGGTGTGGGAGTTCAGGAAAATTCCAAAGTTGGGGTCACTGCTCACATCATGGACCTGGGCTGGCTGAAGTGTCCAGGAAAAACGATGGAAAGGTGGAGCTCAATTTCTGAGTTATTATTTCAGTCAGACTTTGATGTTCTCAGGATAACCCATGGTAAAATAAACCCACAGGAGGTGCCAGGTGAATGCTCTGACCTGAGACTCAGACCCAGCCCCTGCTGTGTTCCAGTTCCCTGCCTGGTTCACACTGTACCGGGAATCAGCTTTTTGGGAAATTCTCCCCTGTGCTGAGCTGTCATGAAATTAAGAGGTTGCAATCCAAACTCTGCTTTCTGAGCCGTTGTGTGTGGTGGTTTCTGTGTCACCTTTCAGAGCATTGGACCAGTCATTTGTGTAGAGCCAGCTAGAAACTGAAATAGTTGCAAATATCACTTGTATAATTGTGTTTGTTCAGTGTGTGCATTTCTGCCCGGTGCCAAATGTCATTTCAAGACACAAAGCTTGTTTCCAGCAGAGCTAGAAAGAAATTAGTATAATATTCCCAAGAAAAGTGGAAAAGGTCATGGTAGATGAGCAGTTCCTATTTTAACTTTTTCTTCAGTGAATAAAATATACAAATCTTGAAAATTTGAGGCCACTAATACACGGTTCTGCTGTTGATTTGAAGACATTGCTGTGGGTATTTTTTTTAAAGTGTGTGCCTGGGAAGAGATTCAAAACCCGTTTTTTTCAGCATTATCAGCAGTTGTAGTCTCTGCAGTGTGACAAGGTGCATGGCAGCTCCTGTCAGATGCTTCCTGAACACAAAATGTCACTCTTTATCAACCCCTAATAATCCAAATTGGCTCTCCATCTTGGCAGCCTGGCAGGCTCTTCACACAATGCTCAGCTCTGGGAAACGTTCACAAACTTCTGCAAACCTTTGTTGTGCCCTTCACTCCTTGAAGTTAATTGAAATTAAACACAGCTTTTAGTCACTTAGGCTGATCTTGTGACCATAATTATGCATTTTTGTCACGGTTATGTATTTTTATTTTATATATCTGAGCATGAACAGGTTAAACTGTCTCTCTTGTGAGCTGAAAAATATGAGTATTTGTTTTCAAGTTCAGGTTCTTTGCTGCTGCTGCTGCTGAAATAACAGNATGAACAGGTTAAACTGTCTCTCTTGTGAGCTGAAAAATATGTGTATTTGTTTTCAAGTTCAGGTTCTTTGCTGCTGCTGAAATAACAGGTTGGGTCATATTGTAAATTCAACTTGTGGGGATTGGGGAAGTGTTCCTGGGAGGTCACAGTTCAAGTCCATCCTGCAGTACTCACACACAGATATTTCTGTCCATTCTGGCCAGGAATTTAATGAGCCTGGGACTCTTCTATGCATTTCTCTGCTGTGCTTTACAGATGGTCTCTGGGTTATGCTGAAGGACAGAGGAACAGCAGAATGAGGACCTGAAATTGCCCTGGTTCTGCTGATCAGTGGAGAATTTCAGTTTTCCTTCTTTCTCATGCCTTCCATGGCTCCTTAAGGAAAAAGGGCCTCTTCTATTCCTCATCCATCACACAATTATTCAAACTGTTGAAGCAGGTAGTTCTCCTGCTCCTATTTGTACTGCTGATTTAGCTTGTTACCCAGCTCCTCCATGCCTGACAGCTCTCCCCTGGAAAATGTGTATTTTAAGACTGCTTACATGAATAAACTGCCTTTCAAATTCAGGGTTGGGTGATAGTACTATGAAAAGCCAACTGGGTGCAAACACTGCATACAAAATCTCCAGGAGGAGGTAGCAGATTATTTGGACAAGATTATGCAAGTGCCAATTATGTGCCTTGCAAAATAGGAGTAAAAAAAAATCGTCCCTAAATTTTGCTGCAGATTTGGGATAAAACTGAGGCCTCCAGAGTGCATTGCAGAAGAGTGAGAAGCATATGTTATTGAAGAATATTAAATTCTTGGAAGGACTGAGTGTAGCTTGGGGTGGGAGTGGTGTTTTGATTTCAAATGAATTCCAGTCTGGAAAGATCTGGCAATAAGAGAGGAAAAAAGGCATTTCTTATGTCCAGATGAAATGTCATGTGTCTTAATTTGCACTTGTTACCTCTCATCCTTTCAGTCAAAGAGACCATGAATTAACAGAATTTTAGGAACTGATACAGTCCTTGTTTGCTTTAAAGCAGGTGTAGCTCTGTCAAGATTTTATTCAAAGCTTTCAGCATCCTATTTTAACAACAGGAGATCAAAAATCCAAGGCGGAAATCTTCTTCTAATTCTTTCTTGTTGTAAGATTTTGTTTTTTGGGTTTACGCTTAATTTCTTTATATTTAATAAGAGGATAATAAATAATAAACCCTTTCCTTAACTTCTGTCTGTTCGTAGGAGAAAGGTCCTGTACCACTAAAAATGTTGGGGTTCTTTATGAACCTAACTATGAATCAGTTATGAATCAAACTGATGCCTTTGGGCACATTTTCTGCTTTTATACAATGCACAAACCTGTGCTTAAAAAGAAACATTTCAAGCAGTCACTGATTTGCTGTTTTTCTGAAAATGTTGTTTTCTTAGCAGATTCATTGACTCGACAAAATACATCTCCAGAAGCACCAGCCCTTAATGCTTCCAGTAAATATCTTTAGCCCTCCTTTTTAGCGGGAGCTGTGTTGTGTCTGGAAGATTTTGCATAAAAAAGAGGTGATAAAGGAGTCGCTAGAGATAAGATTTGCTTTTGTGCTTCTGCTTTTGGTGAGGAACTCCAGCTTTGCTCCCTCTGAGGGGCCCTGTGATTTGTCTCCCAGACTCCTTGTGTTCCTCAGCCACATTTGTTACCTCCTTTGAAGTGCGAGATTTTTTTCTAGTGCTCACATTAACCTGGGGGAGCTTTATTTCCTTCTCTTTTGAGAAAGGGAGGGCGTTGAGAGTGAGTCCCATCTCAATGAGAGATGCAAGGCTGTGTAAGCGTTAACTGCATGAAATGTGCTGCCGGGGTATAAACACCTCACTTACATCAATAAGGTGTAATTACAGAGGTCAGTAGGTCTCAGTTCTTCTTTTGACCCTAAGAAAGCCCTTTCCTACCAGTGCAAAAGAAAAATCAGCTGAGCAAACTCAAACTTGCGATGTGTTCACTTTTGCCCACTCAACAGTGTATAAAAATGAAAACACAAATGTGTTTCTTGCCTTCTTTATCTAGATTTAAAGGGTATATTTCACTTTAAATGATGTCTGGTTCATCTAGTCTATCACGTATGAGTAATTTTTTTTTTTTTTTTTTTTACTTTGTAGAGCATACGTTTCTTCTGTCTGCAAAAAGCTCTGTGGGTTTTCATCCCCCCCCGTTTCCCCAGCTTTAAGCTGCCCCCAGTTTATAAGAAAGAGAGGTCACAGAAAGTGCCTTTGGAGAGTTTGTCTGCTGCAGTAGCTCTGAGGCTCACACTTCCAGTGCTGCTGCCCAGCTTTCACAGTTTACCTGTGAGATTGGGGATTTCTCAGCCCTGGAAATGCCGGTGAGAGTTTGGCTCAGTGTCAGCGTTGTGGGTCCTAGACTGGAGCTGTCAAACCAACCACGGTGCAAAAGGAAATGGGATTCTTATTCCTCCACTTAAGATGGCAGATCTGAGGTACTTGCCTGTGTCTGGAGCTCTTTGTGTCAGGATATTTGCCTCATCCCCGTTTAAATATTTCACACACAAGTACTTGAACACTCTCATAGAACTGCACTTGACCTAAATTCCTGCCGAGGAAATTTGCCCCACTGAGCAAACCCAGCTCCATCCAGGATGGAAATGCAGCCACTGCAGGGAGAGTCACAGCTCCTGTGGCAGTGGCAGTTCTGGAAAATCAGAATTTTCCGAGACCAGAGGTGAGGGAGGCTCAGGAAGGAGCTCCTACACGCGGCCCAAAGCACACGGTGGGAGGTCAATTCTTACCTTTCTATTTCCTGGATTTAGGGGGGGGGGTTTGGTGGAAAGCAGCTCTGGATGGGCTCTTTTGCTTCTTTCATGTGCTGGGAGCTGAGGGCAAGCACAGGGTCACTGGTTCTTCTCCAGCAGCATTGCCAGGGATTGTCCCACCTTCCTCAGCTTGGATATCGTCTGAGCATCCCAGCATCATTTCTCACACCAGGGCTCTCCTGGGCTGCCCCTTCCACAGACTGCTCCCTGCACACCCCCTGTGCTTGCACACATCCCCAGAGGGCCCAGGCACAGCCCAGCTCTTTGGGAAGGGATCTCTGAAATATCTCAGCCACTTGAGCCTGTAGTTCATCCATTTAGCACGAGCCTTCCTGCTGTGTCTCCCCAAACACCGTCGTTGTCATTGTCACTTCTTCCTCAGTGGAGTACGAACTGATGGACAGGAAACAAGGGCTGGGGGGAGAAGGAATGCTCAGGAATTCAGTCTTGCAGGTGGATTGGCTTTTCAGCCTCTGAAATGCCAGTGTCTGCCCCAGCTGCTGAGCCTGGGGCTTCTGCTGCTGTCTCTACCCCTGTTCCTGGGCTCTCCCTCTCTCCTTCTCTCTCTCTCTGTACAGCACCGTGTATTTCAAAAGCTGTGCACATTTCCTCTCTTTATTGCAATAATTCCTGAGGGCAAAAATTGTTCTGCTGCCCCTTGAACCCAGTCCTCTTTCACTCCTGATGGTGAGCAGGGCCTGGTGTTCAGTGGAAGGTGTTGGGATCCTGAAACCCTGAGATGTGTGGGACAGGTAATGGTGGCATCTTCTCTCAGCAAGTCTTTATCCCACAGCTGAGTTTGGAAAGTACTGGTTTTAGCATGGTTTCTTCTACGAGGAGAAACTCCCTCTCAAACACCTTGGAGTGCTTGGCAGGCAGATGATTACAAAATTGATTTGTGCCTAATGGACTTGGGCTTCCTGCAGTTTTTCTGTTAGTCTCTTCCACTTCAGCAGCACATTCTGTATTTTCGGAGCTCTCCTGAGGTGTTAACAAGCTCATCCATTTCCTCCCACCTCCAACTGCCCCTCCTTCCACAGCCCCCTCAAACCCTTCCCATGCTCTGGCTGACAAACAGCTAACAAGCACCATCATTAATTCTGCTTAATTATTTGTTGGTTGCTTGAAGAGACAACTGTGGAGCTGACACGGAAGCCTTTGGTGTGGGAAGATGCACGGATTTTGCTATCACACCTCTGTCACTCGTTAGTTCCCTGTCCCCTGCACCCACCCCTCGCAGACGGGAGTGAAAATGCAGTGTTTTTGTCACGGAGGTTGGAATTGGTCAATCAGCCCCAAAGTTACCAGGTGGGACTGACACCCAGGCGTGCTGCCTGCCAGCCTGCACCTCCCAGTGCCACCTGCCCGGCCCCAGAAAAGCGGCCAAAAATATTTCAAACGCCCCCTAAGAGCAGCTGGAGACAGTTTGTGGTGGCGAGCTGGGGATGTTTTTGTGGTGCCCCTGTAAATGTTCACTGTGCTGGGCTGCAGCTCTGCCAGGCCGTGGGGAGGGGTCACCTGGCTGCTGTTATCTCATTTACAGTTCACCTGGGCACGGTGTGAGTGCTCTTACTCCGTGAATGGGACCCAAGGATGGAGGCAGCAGCTGAAATTATCAACCCCCTGGAATGTGACAGGCGCAGAAATCAAAAATGGGCTTCAGCCGAGCGCTGGAAACTCAGTGCTAAAGAACTGAGCTGCTGTTCTTTAAATGTTTGTATTTTTGCAGCCTCAGTCCGTGTGTGCAGTGCTGCCTTACACAGCCAATCTTCCTTCTGAACTCGTGTTTGACTGCTGAAGGGGTCACAACCAGTGTAATGTACAGTGCCACAAAACCCAACCCTGATTGGAAAGCTTAATTATGATTTGTCTGGATATTCAGAGAATTCACAGTGCCCAGTGCCTTAGCAAAACAATGCCTTTTAATTTCTGTTGGCTTTTCATTTGCATGATGCCACACATCTTGAACAATTAATAACAAATAATTACTGGATAATAACAACATAAAGAAAATAAATCACATTTTCCAACTCCCCTGACAAGTCTGTGTTAGAGAATTTCTTGCTAGAGCTTAGGGTGAAGTCCAGCTGCTGATATTCCATGTATTAATGTTTCCCTTTGCCTTTCTCTCTTGTGCTGGCAGGCTGGCACATTTTTGCCACGTTCCATATGCAACTTCCAGGTGTCTCCTTCCCAGGGCAGTGGCAGGGCTGCCTGAGCTGCCTTTGGAGTTCTCTGCCTGCTTTCTGCCTCTCCCTTGCAGAGAACAAACGGCAGAGATAAGTGAGTGTTAAAAAAACCCAAAAAGCCTCATGAGATTTTAATTGAGATGTCCAATCTCTGCACACTGTGGGTTATTACACAATTTCTGCTGCCTTGAGCTCCTTTGGAGAAATTCACTTCCTTAGCTTCTGAAGAAATATGTTGAGGAAACAGGACTTTTAACTTTTTAAAAATTTCTTGTTGATTGCCTTTTTTCCTTCTGCTCTTCCCAGTTTATTAATTTCCATACATTACAGAAAAAGCACTCTAAATGAATTGATAATTCCAGCTAATCTGAAACAAAGTATTTGTAAGATAGAAATGGTGAGTCTGAGAAAACGACTCAAAATTGTGAGCTTGTAAATATTTTAAAGTGATCTTATGCAAAATTCATCCAAAACGTGATTGTTCTTCTTTTCCATATTATTTTATATCTTCCTAAATCACTACCTCTCTTTCCCTTCCCCAAAAAAAAAAAAAAAAAAAAAAAAAAAAAAAAAAAAAAAAAAAAAAAAAAAGAAAGAAAGAAACAGTA
Source organism: Chaetops frenatus (assembly GCA_013400775.1). Classification (NCBI taxonomy): domain Eukaryota; kingdom Metazoa; phylum Chordata; class Aves; order Passeriformes; family Picathartidae; genus Chaetops; species Chaetops frenatus. The sequence continues at coordinate 108,573 of VZTR01014189.1, read as the reverse complement.
AATTAAATACTGTATTTATGCAGTTACAATTCTGAAAATACAGGGTGGGATTTCCAGCCTTAGAGCCGTGTCAGTTTTCAGTCATAGTTCCATACTTTGACATTCCTTTTCACGTCAAAATAATCCCAGCAATAAATGATTTCATTTAGATGTCGCTGGCTGGATCTGCATGTGAACCAGGGTTTAGCTGACAGGAAGCTGTGCTCCAATGAAGGGGTAGGGCTGCACTTTGCCACTCCTGGAGCAGCTCTCCACACCCAGCTCTGGGCCTTTATTTACAGGGGAGTCCCTGGGATGGGGAGTTGGGGGTGAGAGCTCCTGCACCCACATTGCTGAGGGCCATTTCTGTCCTGGAGTGAGGGGAGGTCATCAGAGAGCTCTGATTATCCCCTTAAAATTGTCTTTCCTGACGTGACACAGAACATTCCTAAAATGACAAGAACCCCTCTTCACCAGCCAGGTGAAAGCATTTTAAATTTAAAAACAAACACGTGTCCTGTTGTCATTTGAGGTCTGAGGGATACCTGATTCCTCCTTTGTGGATTTCACTGTGATTCTTTTTTGTGAAGTGATGAGTCTGCTAAAATAGCTGTAAATTGAAGAACGTGAAGTACCTGCTCAGTGTATAATCTAAGCCCATTTCCATTAAAATAAGAAAAATAATTGTAAGTTCTTCTCTCACTCTATTATTTGCACAGCATTGCAAATATTATTATTATCCAAAATTAATATTCTTGTCTCAAGCAGTGTGAAGCTGTTTAACCCATGAAGTCTCTTCCATGGTCACCACTGTCCCCATCTACAGAAAGCAGAATTTACACACGAATGTTGGTGTCACAACTTGGTGCCCATACCAGAAATATATTGGTTTCCATGGTAACTAATTATTTAACCAAGAAAGGGGTGAGGAGAAGCAGCAGATTTTGGTAATACAATGGAAAATTAGATCAGATCACAAAAGCAATTTTAAAACCTGTGGAACTTCATTGTGTTCTTTTAAGACAGGGAAATGGGACATGTGATGTACAGAATTTTGAGGAGTGCATGTGCTTAATGGCTCGTTAACAGGTCCGTGTTGTTTTTTTTCTGCACTCTGTTACAAAGTCTGCTCTTCCAAAGCCTGTGTGCTCTGCCATGGATCCATGGCCGTGGTCTGGTCCCCTCCCTCCCCGTGCCCCACCTGCTGTGTCCCAGGAGGGGACACAAAGTGCCACCACTGCTGCCCTGTGCAGCCTTTGTGTGATGCTCTTTGTGCTGCTTCCTTCTCTCCTTGAATCTTCTCAGCTGCTTCGTCCCTGGGCTGCTTCTGGCACTGGTACCTCACTTTCTCACCTGTGCCCTGGGTATTTCACTGCCTCTGTCATTCCTCCAGGCTCCAGCCCAGGGCAGGAGCTCTGTTTTGTTTGGAAGCTGTGCAGGGTCCATCCCTGGTGACCCCACTGAGCAGGCACAGGCAGAATTCTCTTTAATCACCTTTGCCAGAGAAATGCTTTGCAGCAGGAGCTTCCTCTGTGAGGTGAGCAGCTCACCTGGATGTTCTGATGGTCTTTAGCTCACCTGGATGCTGTGATGGTCTTTAGCTCACCTGGATGCTGTGATGGTGCAGTGACCTGGGAAGGAGCAGTCACTGTTAAATTGCTGAATTGTTAAATTGATTTTGGGCAGGATTTACCAGCTCCACAGGCAGTGGGTGTGCTGTGGGTGCCCTGTGTGTGCCAGGGGGAGCACAGGCACCAAATCTGCCCCAACCCAGTCCTGCTTCCCTCCCACTCCTCTTCTCTGAGCTCTCCTGATGCCACTCAGGGATTTTTCCTCCCTCTCTTTCAGAGGAGAAATGGAAATGTCACTGGACAAAGAAAGAGGGAACAAAAGTATATTCTGTTTGCATGCAAAAATGTGAAGTCCCATGGCTTTAAACTGCCAGAGGGCAGGGCTGGATGGGATTTTGGGCAGGAATTGTTTCCTGGGAGGGTGGGGAGCCCTGGCACAGGGTGCCCAGGGGAGCTGTGGCTGCCCCTGGATCCCTGGCAGTGCCCAAGGCCAGGCTGGATGGGGCTCTGAGCAGCCTGGGGCAGTGGGAGGTGTCCCTGCCCTGGCAGTGCAGTGAAATTATCTTTAAGCTCCTTCCCAACCCAAACCATCCCGTGGCTCTGGATCCCATGGAAGGAGCACCCCCATAAGAGAAATTTCACTCAGCCTGAACCTCCTGGGGCAGCACCTGGGGACTGCTCTGGGGGCTGTTGGCTTTAGGTGCATGCAGTTGTTTTCAATCAGAATTCTGTCCTCTATTATTCATGAAAAACTGACTGAATTTACGTGTGATCAGCTGCAGGCACTATAGAAATATTCTCTATATGGGCTTTTTTATCCATTTTTTTAAAAATACGATGTCTAACAAAAAATTACATGAAGACTTCAGTACATCAAAAGATGTCAATATATGAACCAGGTGCATTCTATAGTACAATAAAAATAGATAAAATTCAGTATAGATCAAAGAAATGTCATAAGCCATCGCTACATTTCAGAAGTAAACATTACTTAAAAATTTATTAAAATACATCAAAATTATTTCAAGGCATAATTTGGAAGAGAACTTGATAGAATTTGCATCTGATTTTTAAGGAATTTTAAGAATAAAGGCGATTTTTCTTGAGAGAGTCCATTATTTCTAAAACATGGCCTCTGAATGACAGAAAAATCTACTGCAACCATAAAATTAAAGGAAACAAAAATTATAAGAACACAAAATTCTTTTAATGACCTCTGCTTGGTTACCTTACCTTTTTTTTTTCCCTTTCTTTTTCCATGTTCTTTTTCCTATTCGTGGAATGTTCGTTGCTTGAAATTTAAATATTAGATTTATAAATCAGGCTGTGGAAAACAGGAGGAGAGACTGAACTTAATGGGTGATTTAAAGGTCCTTTTTCTCCCATTATTTTTATTTATATGCGTGTACATATATTCCAAAGTTTTAATTGCTGAAGTGTTGCTAAGTAAGCAGATCCTGGTTGATTTAATGGTCTCCATGTGATATTTTCCATCTCCTGTTTCCCGTGGTCATGAAGTGGGGGAGGATTTCCCGAGCAGGTGGTGGCAGCCTGGCTGCTGAATGTGTGGGGCACAGCCTGGCCCGTGGAGATGGGGAGCCCTGGCCTGGTCTCACACCCCAGACAAAACAGACCTGAATATTCTTGCTTTTTACAAGAAATAGGGCTTTCCTACACAATATTTTGGAAAATATATATAGCAAGATATCCCGTTTTATTTTACATTATTTGGCGTGTTCTCCATTTTGCTTTGGAGCAGTAGAGCAGGACAAATTCATAAATTTTAAAAGATACCTTACTGTGCATTTTTGATATTTATTTTGATGCTTACATTATTCCTTGGGTTTTGTCTTGACTCTTCTACTCTGGCAGGAATTGTCTGATTTTCAGTTCTGCATCTGGTCTTGCTCAGGAATCTCAAATGGCCCAGCAGAGCCCACCCTCCATGGAGAGAAGGGCTCTGGGGTGTGCAGCCAGCTTTGGCTGAGGTGTGCCCAGGAGAATTGGGGGATTTGAGAGATCTGCTGGTTTATCAGCTCCTTTATTCCCACAGAACAACCCCAGGTGATTCATGGTGCCATCGTGCCTCCTGCCCCTGGTGCCCCCCCTACCCAACCCCAAACTTTGGTCAGTTCCTGATATTTTTTTTGGCCATCAAATCGTGCTTCAAAGCCCCTTCCTGGCCACTGATGGGGAGTGCAGGAGTGCTCCTTCAGGCTCGCATCACCTTTGCCATCAAAGCACCTTCCTGGCTTTTATTCCATCCCTTCAGCCAGCTCTGATTTTTGCCTTCTCCCTTGCTCTGCAGTCAGAGCAGAGCTCGTGGCCAATGTCCCTTCAATCCCACGGGAACAAAACCACCCAGGATGAAAAGAAAACTCTTCTATTTTTTAACTTCCTGGCCCCCCGTTTCTCTGAGGACAGAGAGGCAAAAGAAGATATCAGGGTTGGCAGGCTTGTGATCACCAAGTGGTTACAGGGTAGGGAAGCAGAAAAGTCATTTTTGTGGTGGAGGCTGCTGACCACGGCTTTGGTAGTTGGAGGAATCACAGCTAGAGGTTTAAATAAGCCTTGGGGTTTTTTTAAAAGTCAATGGCTGTTAAGGGGGTTGAAATTGAAAATTGACTAAGCCATTGAATTCTAGAGAAGAAAGGCATCATGAAAAATTCTCTGAAAAACAGGAAGATCCCAGTTTTAGAACCAGAGGAAATAATTGCCAAATGAAGCTGCTTGTTCCCTCCTTTTGGGGATTTAAAAGTCTTCCTGGAGGGTCTCCTTGCTGTCAAATTTGCAGCTCCTTTTGGCAGCCTGCTCAGTGCTTTTGTGAGGAAGCCTAGCAGAAATATATTGGCAGTGAAATAGCTGAAACTTCTAAAAACAATTGAATCTTTCAGGATTGCACTGTTCTTTTACTGGATTAACTGTTTATTTAGGTATTTTATGGTAAAAAAAAAAAAATCTGGACAAGGCAGTGCTGCTGTAACAAAGAGATGCTGGATGTCCTCAAGGCACAGCAATTTGTAAGTGGAGTTTATTCAGTCTCTGTCCTCCAAAAAGCTGGAATCTCGTGTGGAAACAGAGTGGGAGGGAGGAAGGGAAGTGAGCAAAGAGAAATCGCATTTCTGAGAAACTGATTTAAATCACATGAAGCCCCCTGTTAAATGAAGAGGACTCAAATAGGGCTATTAGGTGTTAATTTATTCAGCTCTGGGTGTGTAAGAGAGCCAGAGCCAGTCGTTTCCCATGGTACCCACTGATGTTTTCTTTGGTCTTCAATTTTGGGTCAGAAAGTGGAATTGTTGTGTTTGGCACAAATTAATGTTGGAACATTTGTGTCTTTGAGGAAAAAATAATGACTGAGTAGCATTAACAACTGAAATAGGACTTATTTTCATTGCTTGAGGATCTTATATTGAAACAGGTTCAATATTCTCTGGCAAGNCCTGGATATGTCACTTCTTGTCATTTCAGGAAATTAAACCCCATTTTTTTTTTTTTTTTTTTTTTTTTTTTTTTTTTTTTTTTTTTGGGTCCTGTTTTCTGACTGGGGATGTTACACCTCCAGAACAGTTACCTTGGCATTTTCCTCCACCATTAAACTGTGCATGTCTGCATCTTTGAAAAGATATAAAAGTCTTCCTAAAAAATAAATCATGAGAGAAACAAATTCCAAGAATTTAGAGAAGAATACTCCAGGAAAAAAAAAACAAAAAACAAAAACAAAAAGGTGTTTTTCAAGGCTGGGAGAGGTCAGGGCTTGCTTTGCTTTTGTTGTTTGATGGATATTGGTGAGTGGTACCTGAGTCATCCTTCCCCTCCCCATCAGCTGTGCTGCCTGTGAGCAGGAGAGTCCCTGCACTGCATCTCACCCCAAAAATGTGTAATCTCTGCTCTCTGGAGGGTCAGAAAAACTGACACCAGTGAGAAACTCTGCAGCCTGAGAGATTTCAGAGAGAATTCTCCGTTCTGGCATCCCCAGGAGGAGATCTCCAGGCTGCTCTGTCTCTTCCAGGGGATTCCTCCTCTGTTGTTTGTGGGGTTTTTTGCACTCAATTTTAATCCACGCTTTTAGAAGTAGGGAAATTTTACAGCAAAATTATCTTGGATGGGGGCAAAGGTGATGGGGAGCTGTAGTGTGGGGTGGGCTGGTGTGGTTTGGATAAAAATCCCCCAAAAATTCAGTTCTGGTTAATGGGATCTGGCGATTCTGTGGCTGAAAACGGATCTCTGGATGTTGGAAAATGTGGTGTCCAGCCAGGGTCCCACCTCCACACCCACTAACTGTGTCCTGAGAGCCTGGCCTTTTCTCTTTCAGAGCAGATTCTGCTGTGGCTGAAGGGGTTTTTTTGTTTATCTGACCTTTTTGAACTGAGCAGTGTTTGTGTAAAATGCTTTTGGATGGATTTACTGAGCAGAAGTGGTGGAAATCCTGTGTAAAGTGACAGAAATGTGATGGGTTGTGTTTCTCACAGAACATCTTTGCTCCTGAACCCCAAAAGAAGGTTGAGGTGAATGGAGGTGTGCAAGGATAAATCTTTTTTTCCTCCATCATGTATCAGAAACAGCTTCTCTGTGGAGGATCTGCCCTTCCAGAGGTTGTTCAGAATAGCTGTGGGAAAGAAATTAAAAATATTTGCTCAAGAGACACAGCATCCAAATTCAATTCCAAGGAGACTGTTTTAAATCTACACAGAAGCTGCAGGAAAATCGTGGGTTGGGATTCCCAATTTCTGTTAATAGAGGTGAGAGTAACACTAATTTCTTGGTAGTTAATGAATGCCTGAAATCCAATCACATATGTGTGGTGAGGAAAAAAGTTGGAATCTGTTGAAATATGTGGAAATAATATGTGGAAATATATGGAAATATGTTGGAATATGTGGAAATATGTGGAAATATCTTGGAATATGTTACAATTACACCAAATTTGCTTAATCCCCCCCAGTTCTCACAAACCTGCAGCTCTCTCTCTCTGTGTAGCTGTTGGCCCATGTAATAACTGCATTTTCCTGCTCTGATAGATGTGTTCTTGTTTTTAATAGAGACAATTTCATTTCTGTGCTGCCCCTTTCCTCCTCTGCTTCTCATCAGATTATTTTCCATTTGTTGCTTTATTACCTCTCCAAAGCCTCATGGCTCTCCCTGTAACAGATTTGGGGGAGGGTGAAGGTATTTTGTTCATAGTTTTACAAAATGTTTTAGGAAATTGTTTATTTTTAGAAGAGTTGCCAATCCAGAAAGAAATCCAAGCAAATAGGGAAAAAAAAAAAAAAAAAAAAGCCAGCCAGCCTTGAAATAGTGGAAAGAACTGATTTTGGAAATGTAAAATCAAAAATATTTGTAATGTAGTATGTAATTTATCTTGATTTATAATAGAAATTGTATAAATAATGGAAAATATTTAAAAATATTTACCTTTTTCATTATGTATTATATTACTACTGGAATATCTCTTATTGTTGCCATTTAAATTATTTTATTATTACTTAATTCACTGCAGAGGGTTGTGGAAGAAAGAGAGAAGTTTACTTTGGATAGAAAAGTTGTTCCTGAAATAATTTTTAAAAAATTGAACAGGAAAAAACAGACTCCACCAGACCTGCTGGGGGAGGGTATCCAGCAAAATTCTGGAAGTCTGGGGCTTTTTTTTGGTTGGATGCTCAACCTTCCCTTGAGTCCAGGCTGTCCCAGCTGCTCCAGATTTGGGGTATTTTTCTCTGATTTAGGGAACCCTGTGTGGGCACACACCCTGAACCAATCCAACCCATCACTGACATGTAGGAAATAATGACAGAATTGGAATAAAATAATAAATTAATTCTAGAGAGGTCAATTTGCAGAGCATGCACTGAAACCCTTTTTTGCCTTGCTTAGTCAATCTTCATTTCCCTAAGGAAAACCCTCCAGGATTTCCTAAGGGACAATCCTCAGCCCTTCTGGAAAATTATCCAGTATAATCACTGTACTGGGATTCTTCTGGAAAATTATCCAGTATAATCACTGTACTGGGATTCTTCTGGAAAATTATCCAGTATAATCACTGTACTGGGATTCTTCTGGAAAATTATCCAGTATAATCACTGTACTGGGATTAAAAACAGCACAGGACAAAACGATGGAGCAGCTCAGGAGTGTTCAGGATGAGCTTGCACCCCAAAATTCTGTAAGTCAGCCTGAGAGCCATCCCCAGAGCAGGAGAATCCCAGGTGGGCATCCCCTGGAGAGGGCCAGTGAGCCAGGCTGGGGCTCTGGTTTCCCAGGGGCTCTGTCATTTGACTTGAGACCTGTTCAAATCACAGTAGTTGAGATAACAACATTCTGGCTGGGATTCTTTTTTTTTCTTCCTGGTAGCCTGCCAGTGGAGTCTAATATTATCTGCCCCTCTTTTAATAGTTTCCACTGGATATTTCTGGAAAATATGCTCACAGATTTTAATTTTATTGCAAGCTGGGATGGGTGGAAGAAGGATTTAAAGAAAAAAAGATCTTAGCTAATCATTGGCTAAAACCAAAATAAGGTAAATCATCTGAGTGCTGAGGAAAAATTTACTATTTGAAAATTTTTTTTTTTGTTCCCATAGAAAGTGTGCTAATTGATTCTAAGTGAAGTCCTGTCAGTGTTAAATGCTTTGTGGTACCTGCAAGTGGAGGTGGAATACTTGCTAGTTCTACTGTGAGTAAATAGAACCAAAAAAAGGCAATTTGGGGTGAACCCAAAGGTCCTGCTCTGGTTACAAGGACAGGGGAAGCCTCTGGTGCCAGCCAGCCTGGTGAGAGTCTCCCCTCTCTGCTCCACTGGCTCTCATCCTTTATGGCCCATTGATCATAAAATATGGATTACCTACATAGTAGAGTTTTTATCCTTTTTTTTTTTTTTAAGTTCTGCCTTTGGGCACCCAGTCTCTCTGGCCTTGTGTTCAACTAATCTGAGATCTCCCCCTGATAAATGCACCAGCTTCTAGAACAGTTAGTTTCAGAACCAAAGCCTGTAATCCTGTGATACTATTGTGCAGAATTGCTGCTGGGAGAGCTGTAAGGTGCAATAATTGCAGCCTGTTTTGCTCCTTGCACGTTGCAGCACTGTTGAAAAGCTGGGCAGAGAGGAAGCCCTTGTCTGTCTGGGCCTGGTGCAGGGTGGGATGGAAGCACAGGGCACAAGGCTGCCCCTTCCCAGGGGCAGGGTCAAGAGGAACTTGACAGTGTGCATTTCCTGGGATATCAGAGATGTTGTGTGCATTTCCTGGGATATCAGAGATGCTGTATTTCCTGGGATATCAGAGATTCTGTGTGCATTTCCTGGGATATCAGAGATGTTGTGTGCATTTCCTGGGATATCAGAGATGCTGTATTTCCTGGGATATCAGAGATGTTGTGTGTATTTCCTGGGATATCAGAGATTCTGTGTGCATTTCCTGGGGTATCAGAGATGTTGTATTTCCTGAGGTATCAGAAATGCTCTGTGCATTTTCTCTGATATCAGAAAGGTTGTGTAAATTCTGTGTGATACCAGAAAAGTTGTGTGCATTTCCTGTGAGATCAGAATTGCTGTGGTTATTTCCTGTGATATCAGAATTGTTGTGTGCATTTCCTGGGATGTCAGAATTGTTGTGTGCATTTCCTGTGATATCAGAATTGTTGTGTGCATTTCCTGGGATATCAGGAAATAAACTCCTGCTGTGCAGGCTGAGCAGGAATAGAGCAGTGCAGGAAAGCTCCAGTGCAGGGGCTGAGCTTGCTGAGGAAGCACATGAGACATTTCAGCTGGAGAGTAGCACAGAGCATGTGATAATTCTGCAGCCTTGCAAGCCCTGAGGAGCAGCTGGATTGAGAGCAAGCCTGGGAATAAGGGGAAAACCTGCAAGGATGCAATAGGAAGATGGTTGTTTACAAATCTCCTTTTTGTCTGATCTTTCTCAGTCATTTTTAATTCTCCCCAGACCAAAAATTATTCGTTTTGTTGTGTATTTTCTGAAAAAAAGGTGGCATTTGAGCTTAAAAGCTGTTCTGATCTTTTCAGATGTGCTTGTTTTTAAGAAAAGGTCTAGACAGATTTTTGTCAAAGCTCCAACCAATTTGAGCTCCTGTCAGTGTAATAGGTGCTGACTTGTTTGTCTATAGTCTCAGCGAGTATTGCTGTTTAAAATGCCACTTGTGCCTGCTGATATTTTTTCTGGAATTATGGGATTAAAGAAATTAGATTTGCAAAACCTGTGGATTTTGGTCTATAACATAATAGCCCTGAATTTAAACTTTCCTGCTCATCATTGTTAAATGAATGAGGGGCAGATATTGAGCACTCCTGTATTTGGAGTAAAAGGAAAATAGAGGTTTTGTGGCAGCATTGTGAGTGCCTTTCTCATTTGCTCTGTACCAAGGGACCCCAAAGGCTGCAGGTCTCCCTCCCTCACTTGCTGAGCTCCAGCCTGCCCAGGACTTTGATATCCCTGTGTTGATCCTGTCCCTAAGCAGCAAACTGGGAGTTGTGTTAGATAACTTTGTTCTCAAAGAGGGGTCAACTGCTGAGCAAAGAACAGACTCAGGCTGTGGAGAGCTGAGATCAGCCTGGCCTGGCCTCCAAGGGACCAAACAGCCCAGCAGCTGCTGGTGATCTTACATTTTTTGCTGCATTTATTGCTGGTCCCATAAACGTTGTCAGGGATCTTCTGTTCCTGCAGACAGGATCCAGAGGAGCTGGCTCAGGGCAGTGATCCTGCAGTGAGTTTGGAGGGCAGCAGGATTAACAAAAGCCTCTTCTGCACTCAAAAACACAGGAATATTCTGCAACTTCTGTCTTTGCATTCTCATCACTGGGAACACTTTGGAGCCTCCCAATTTGGGATGCTTGAGTGTGCATCCCTATCTCCTCCCTGGGTGTGCATCCCAAGGAGATGGACTTTAAAGGTGGAATTTCCTCCAAGATGAGGAGCAGGTCACTGCTCTGCCCCAGCACCTCCATGTGAATTGTTCAGCAAAATACATTTTCTGTTGGAAAAACACCAGTGATTGGATTCTTCCAGGTCTTGTTAAGTGCTTTAATCACTGGACCAAACCTCTGCTCTCATGCTGGGCCTCAGGGGAAGTGTCAGTAATTACAAGTGGGTGCCTCCTAAAGAGAATGAGAGCTCTTGATCAGAGCCCTCTCAGTCTCCAGGCACAGCCAGGAGAGCTCAGGCAGCCTGAGCAGATGTTTAGCCCTCCCCTGGGAATAATGAGCAGGAAAAGGGGCCCAGCTGGGTGGTCTTTGCAGTAAAAGCTGTGGAACCCCCTTGCCACAGGCAGCTCTGGATGGGAAGAGTTTTCACAGGTTCAGAGAGAGCTGTGCTAATTCTTGGGAGAGAAATAACCCATTCCAGTCTGCTGCATGCAGAAATATTGAAGAAGCTCCTGAGCTGCAGTTTGCTGTCTCCCAGGTGAAAACATCAAATAAGTGACTTTGTCAGTGAGGAGGCACTGAGTTAAATGGGTGAGTGTGGCTGTTCTTCCACTGCTGGTGTGTTTATTAGGGAGAGCAGTGGTATCAACATGAGTCTGCCATAGCACAGGTGAGAGCCTTATCTGCAAGATTTACAGTCTGTTTGTGTGGGCTGTAAGATGTTTCAGCAAAACATTTCTAAGCTATCTGGCTCTTTGTTTCTCATTAAAGTGAATTCTTGTTTTCTAGTCAACCTTTCCCTTAAGCAAAAAAAAAAAAAAAAAAAAAAAAAGAAAAAGAAAAAAAAAAGAAAAGGTAGGGAAGGAGACTTGTGGATGATAAATAATGGCTTGATGGTGAGGCTCAGTGAACGTGCAGTAGAGCAAGTTTGTAAATCGGGAAATAAATGCAATTTTATTATACTTTTGATGTAGAAGGGGCAGGGAAAATGTAAGAATGAGAAGCAGGCAATTATTTCTTAGAAAGAGGCATTAGAGGCAGTGCTATAATAGGTGCTGAGCATTTCTTTCCCAGCTGGAGTGTCTCACTTGCAGCTTTGCCCACGGGAGGAGCCCTGGGTGGGTTTTGTTTTGGGCACCTTGGTGTGTGGGGGCCAGGCAATCCCAGCTGCAATCACAGTTCCAATTCCAATTAATACCCAGCACAGGCAGTGCTCCCATTTCCCGGGGGCTGCTCCCTGCCCTGAGCTCCCACCATGGTCTGCAAAATCAAATCAAATCGAATCACAGCCACTTCATTGGGTGATGCTGCTCCCCTTGACAGTGTTGTAAACACACCAAAATCCCCTCCTTGGGTGTTCATCGCAATCCCCTCCCTGGGTGTGCACCCCAATCCCCTCCCTGGGTGTGTACCCCAATCCCCTCCCTGGGTGTTCATCCCAAATCCCCTCCCTGGGTGTGCACCCCAATCCCCTCCCTGGGTGTTCATCCCAAATCCCCTCCCTGGCTGTGCATCCCAAATCCCCTCCCTGGGTGTGCATCCCAATCCCCTCCCTGGCTGTGCA
>VZTR01014189.1:70484-96127 GCA_013400775.1 Chaetops frenatus | reverse complement strand
TTAAAATCAAGGGGTTTAAAAAAAAAAAAAAAAAAAAAAGAAAAATGAAGAGTTTAGAACACAGACCTTGCTGTTTGCTTGGCTAAGCTGCATCACAAGAAAGTATTTTTCTTTACTTACACTGACCACTTCAGTGTGCTGTTTGCTCAGAATGCTCTTCTTAAGCTTGAACAGAGTTTTTTATTTTTATCACCTCCTCTACATTTTCCCCAGGAGCATTGTTAGCCTACCAAGCCTTGACGATTTCCATGAAATGAGGTGATCAGTGAAAAATACCCCTGTCCAGGTCTCCAGGTGATATCAGGAAGGTTGTGTGTATTTCCTGTGATGGCAGAAAGGTTGTGTGTGTATTTCAAGTGGTATCAGAATTATTGTGTGCATTTCCTGGGATATCAGAGATGTTGTATTTCCTGAGGTATCAGAAATGCTCTGTGCATTTTCTCTGATATCAGAAAGGTTGTGTAAATTCTGTGTGATATCAAAAAAGTTGTGTGCATTTCCTGTGAGATCAGAAAGGCTGTGTGTGTGTATTTCATGTAATATCAGAATTGTTGTGTGCATTTCCTGTGATATCAGAAATGCTGTGGTTATTTCCCGTGATATCAGAGATGCTGTGTGCATTTCCTGTGATATCAGAGATGTTGTTATTTCCTGGGATATCAGAGATGCTGTGTGCATTTCCTGGGATATCAGAAATGTTGTTATTTCCTGGGATATCAGAGATGCTGTGTGCATTTCCTGGGATATCAGAAATGTTATTTCCTGGGATATCAGAGATGCTGTATTTCCTGTGATATCAGAGTTGCTGAGTGCATTTCCTGACAGAGCTCTGCCACCAGAAATGCTGTGCACAAACCCCACGCTGTGGGTGTTTTTTGGCTCTCCTGAGGGATCAGAGCAGCCCCATTTAGCGGTGTCGTGGGGCTCCACCCAAGCACAGCTGCTGAAGCTTTTTGCTGGGTGCTGCAGCCTCAGTGGTGCTCCCGAGTGTTTGCCAGGGGCTTTTCCAGGTCATTTAGCACTGCAGGAGAAATCCCTGCCCTGACCCCAGATGCTGAAGCATCACAAGCTCCCCAGATTGGCAGGGCAGGGTCAGCAGGCTCTCTAATCCTTGAGGACATCAGATGCTGTTTATTTAGGCAATTCAAAGCAGCTGGACACTGCTTTCACCAGTGACTCTCTCATTTCTCTGCAATGGTTCTGTCACAAGAACTGCAGCAGACAGGTTTGATACCAGAATTCCCTGCAGTAGTTTCTGAAGAGGTGGACAGGGTTTAATTCTAATATATATAAAAATATATATATATGTATATACTGGGCTTTGGTTGGTTCCTACAGCCAACTCCACAGCTTGGAAGTGGAATAAATCTGTGGCCCTTGCAGTTTTTCCTGAATGCATTGCTGGCTCAGGAGGGGAGAGATTGTGAAGGCTTTGGAGCCTTGTGCTTTGGTAGTCAAACCTCAGAGGTGATAGATGGGCCTCCTGCATTCTGCTTTCATGAGTATTATTGGCTATGAATAAAAACCCCATTGCACTTCCTCTGACTCCTCTCCTTCACTCCCTGGCAGGAAGTGAAAAAGTGGAGCTGCAGAGAGGGAGGAGGCTCAGGAGACCCTCTGGGCCCTCTCCTTATGCAGGATGGAACCAAAGCACAAATAGATGCTGGCAAAACTCATGCTAAAAGATCTCTAATGATAGTAACTTCACACCTTCCCTAAGCAATCTGTTCCAGGCCTGCAATAATGTAATTTTTTTAGGCTATCTTTTTAGCTCTTCTAACCACGAGAACAATGTGGCACAGAGCAGGAAGGAAATGGGTGGATTTTGCTTGGAGAATCACTGGAGTTATTTTTTTCCTAGACAGCAAAATGTTGCTTCTCTTCCCATTTATTTTTATGGTAAAATATCCAGCCAGACTTACCAGTGCTTTAGTGTGTGTGTGAATTAAAAAAAATATATATGTAAATATATATATATATATACTCATATACATATATATACATACACACACACATATATGGAGAGAGAGATAAAACCATAATACCATCAACATTATTTAGCAAAAAACCTGTTAAAATTGTCAGTTTTCTATCCCTGAAGCTGAAGGGTGAGGGATATAGGGATTCTATTCCTAGCAGTTCTCTTTGCCCAAATTTGAGCTTGTTCATTTGTACATCTCTTGTCTTCACCTTCAGAGATGTTCTAACACTTTGTGCTGCTGTAGAACATGAAGAATCTGGAATTTCTTATGTGTTTTGTTCTTCTGCTTCTCCTTTCATGTCAGCTTCTCGATAGTTTTGCTTTACTTTCCTCTGGTTGGTTTTATCAGGCCAAAATTATCTTCTCTAAATATATTAAAAGGGTGTTTACTGTTAAATATCTGTGCTAATCTGTATGTAAAGTCGTTTCACCAAGAACATACCTATTTGAAGGTGTGTGTGTTAATGGTATTTCTTTTTTCTCCTATTTCGAATCTCTTTTATGAAATCCATCAGGGTCAATGCTGTGTTGTAAATCCCAGGCAGGAGTTTCCTTAGATACTGATCAGGCTGGAATTGCAGCTTGAGGTGTATTTGCTATGAGAGCACCATGAATAAATCTGTACAAGAGCTCCTGGTACAATTATCCATATAATTTATTTATAAATTGACCCGTGAAAGTATTATATATCTTTGGAGTGCACTTGCAATTGGAGAAGAAATCTCAGCTTTTCATGTTATTCAGCTTGAAATACAGGGTTGTGTAGCTCAGGCACTTCAGAATTTCCTTTAATCTCCAGAAAGTACTGTGTTTCCAAAAGCACCATTGATCATCCATCTCCAGAAATTGTTCCTCCCATTAATGACTGTTGCACTTTTTCCCCTCCCACTATTTCTGTATTGTACATTCATTTAGATGTACTTATTCTCTGATTAGGTTGTCTCCCCTTCCTTGGGAAACCAAGACTTCACTTAGTTTCTTCTTGCTTTTTAGTTTTAATATAAAGATTAAGTGCAACCATAAATCATTTCAGATATCATAAATTTTTTTTTTTAATTTTTTGTTTAATTATCTGCTAGTAAAACAGAAAATACAGCAGCGATTTTGGCTAAGGCTCAGGCTTAAGGCTGATTAAGGCTAAGGCTCAAACTCTGTCCTCTATTTCAGGGTTTTTTTAATCCCTAAAACAACTTGTGCAACAGCATCATTCTAAAAGTGTCTGCCCTGGCACAATATTTGATCTTTCTCTGTGTGTGCCTTGGCTGCTCTCTTCAGCAGGAGACACCCATGGTGCTGTGTCACCCTGTTTTTGAAAGCCTTCTGAAAAGTTGATATTCTCCAGTCAGATTTTCTCACTCACTGTACTAAAAACACCAGCTTTGTTCCCATTCCTTCCTGGAGAAGGGAATCTGATGGACTGGGCACTTCACCAGCCTGGGTGAGAGGTGGGATTTCATCTCCCAGTCCTCTCCCACTTTGCAAACCCTGTCAATTGTGTATCCAGAATAAACGGGGGCTCTTTTTGGGGTCTCAGCTGTTCTCTGGGTTGTGGTGAAACCCTGTCCTCCTCTCCTGTCCTGCTGCACCAGTGCTGCAGCACAGCCTCCCCAGCTGCCTGGAGAGCACTGCTCCCACTGCAGCTCCTCCAATTCGGGAGCAGCTCAAGGATGCAAAGCAACCTTGGAGCCTTCTTGCTCTCCTTCTGGAAAATAAGGATATTTTTTCAGGAGCCATTAGTAGATCTGTATCCTCAAACCATCGTTTCCCATCTCAGGTTATTTTATTTTATAATTCCGTGCTAGGAAAATTGGTTTAAATCCTTGGCTCACCCAGACAATGTTTAAATTTTAATCTGCAGTGAATAACAAGTATGGAATTCTTTTGTTATCTGTCAGCATTTTATATTATCCAGTGGGAATCTTGTGCAGCTTCACAGGAGACCCTTCTGCTTTGCTGCTCTTCTCATAATGCCAATCAAAAAGTCACTTCTAATCATAAGAAAAGCCACATATTTTTGGTGGATCCGCAGAAGAAAAGGAGCCTCCCCTGTCCCCTCTCAGGAAGAGTTGAGTTCTAAGAACTCACAGTTTCTGAACAGAACCTTCACTGAGTTACCTTTAAGTCAGATTTTAATTAGTTGATGTAATAACTATTGACTTTTCTCTAGGGATATGCCAGTATTATTGATATGACAATTAAAAGCAGAAGGATTAGTCTATTAAAGGAGTACTAATTGACTTTGGTCTTACCAGGCTAAATGATTAAGAGTTGATTGGTCAAAATAAAGTGAGCTGCAACTGTAATTATTGAACTTGGGATCCTACTCTTTTCTTTTTTAAATTTTTTTTAATGTTTTTGCTTGAATAATCTGCTGAATTGATAGATAGGTGTTTTCAGGTGGATTTTAATTGAGCAGCACAAACAGAAATTGCAGAAGGAGTTTGTGTTTGTTGTTGATGCAGCAGTGGAGTGGTTTGTAGACAGAGGAGAAATCTTCCCAGAGATCTGGAAATTGTTACATTTTGAGGGTGCTGCTTGGCTTAACCATGTGCTCTAACAAGATAATTATTCATTGTGCTTAATATTGTATCTTATGCATTGACTCCTAGGATGTAGTGTGGATTCTTCAGTTTGCAAAGTGGATGCAAATTGTGCCTAATAATGATATTTGTTGGAATTTGGTTCCTCTTGTCCTGTTAGGAACGTGGGTTCCTTTTGTATGGGCACAAATGACTGCACAACATACAAAGCACTGTATTTTGGGTAATTTTGAGTTGGCTGATTTTGTCTTCACATTTTCTGCATTGTCCTAAAACATAATTTTGTCATTGGAAGTAAAATCTCTTCTCCTTTGTTGCCAGTAGGCACAAGAGCCATCCCTTTCTGTTTGGGAAAAAACAACTTTGAAATCTTGAAAATATGTGAAATTCAAAACTGTTGTAACAGCAGAAGTTTTATGACACCAGAATGAGTTTAACAACTTTTTCTCCTATGCCATAAAGGTGGAAAAATAATTTTCCCATTAGAGTTAAATTTTAGTTGTGTTGCTGATAGAGAATTGAAATGTTTAACTGCTAAATTGAAATTTAACTCCTGCTGACAGCTCTTATTTATCACTTGCAATAGTTTTTGTGTTCTGAGCATTGCTTTCCCTTCTCTTCCCATCCAGGTATAAAGGGCACTGATGGAACTTCATAATCAAGACCCAGGAAGACAAGGTAAGGCTTGAAGGATATAAATTCATATTAATGATCTTATTTTGCTGGCTTGGATTCAAATTTTGCTGAACATTCCACAACTTATCATGCTTTGTATTCTTCGTGTGAACCTGTAATGTGATTGTATTTTCATGAGAAATGAAGGTTTGAAATTCTGTGCAGGATTTTTGCCTTTGTGAGAGTGTGGTACTTGGAGTTTTCAGAGTTTCCCAGTTTGTCCTGTGTGCTGCAGGGCACTGGATGGCTCTGCCCTGCTGATCTTTGTCCCACCAGTCCTAGTGCTAAAGCAGAAATTCGTTATAAAAAACCCCAAAACCGTTTGCATTTTTCAGAAGTTTCCTTTTGGGTACTTTGTGATGCTGATGTGTACTCAGTGCTGCCTGTATTTTGTGTCTGAGTTCCATGGTTCAAAATCTTCACAGCAGCCCCAGGAAGGCAAAGCAGTGACCCAGGGCTGGCTGTGTGTTAGAGCTGCAGAGTGCCAGGGACTGCTCAGCTGTGCCTTTCTCTTTGGGGTTTTGCTGCTTTTTACATTCTCTGCTTGGTTTTTTTGGGTTTGGTTTTGGTTTGGTTTGTTTTGGTTTTTTTTTTTGGTTTTTTGGGGTTTTTTTTGAAATTTGTTGTTGTTGTTGTTTGTTTTTTGGTGGTTTTTGTGGTGTTTTTTTTTGTTTTGGTTTGGTTTTGGCTTTGTTTTTGGGGTTTTTTGTTGTTGTTTGTTTTTTGTTTTGTTTTGGGGGTTTTTTTGGTTTTTTGCTGGTTTTGGTAGGTTTTGTTTATTTGTTTGTTTGTTTTGTTTGGGGGGGTTGTTTTGGTTTTGGTTTGTTTTTTGGTGGGTTTTTTTTGTGCTGCATTGTTGTTTGGGCGTTTTTTTAAAATATACTTCAGGAATGTGTGAGGTGCTCCAGGTTTGGCTGGAAGCAAACCCAGGGTGAGGGAGGGTGGATGCTGACCCTGAGGTGAGGAGATGGGCACAGGGGAGCCCCAAAAGTGCCTCCAGTCCTGTCTCCAGGAGTGCTCTGTGTCCTGGTTGACAAAATATCAAAGGAACAAAGAGAGAGCAGCTTCTGCTTTGCTCTGGAACTGCCTCTCACTGCTCCCCAGCAGCCCAGCCCCATCCAGGGATGTCTGGGGAAGGAGCAGGAGCCAATTTCTGCCCCAAACCTGCTGCTCCATCCAGGGATGTTTGGGGAAGGAGCAGGAGCCACTTTCTGCCCCAAACCTGCTGCTCCCTCCCAGCCCAGCCCAGCCCAGTGTCCTCCTGGGGCTGCAGCCCCTCTGTGAGCACACAGGACCCTCCTGGGTCTGTGCAGCCCAGAATTGCTTTGTGTTTCTGTGGAGATGACAAAAAAAAAATCATCTCCAGGAAGAGAGGGTGAGATGGTTTAATCTGAACTGAAGGTACTTGCCTTAAATGACTGAACTGAAAGTAGATTTCGTGCAGGGGGTTTAGGAGGAAGAACAACTTTGCTGTTCTGGGGGAGTTCAGGGAGAGCTCTGAAGGTGTTGGTGCTGCAGAATACAAATAGAACTGAGCAGAAATTGAGGTAGGCACAAAAAGATACATAATCCTGTAGTTCTGACCCAAACTTTATCCAGAAAGTAACTCTGTCAAACATTTAGGAAAGAAAATATCACGGCATGAAAAGTAGATGTGAAGAGTGGCTCTTGGTGAACTGGATTAAAAATTTATACCCAAGGGTATGTGGCACTCCCCAGCACTGAGGCAGCTGAGAAGTTTTGCACAGTGTAAAAGTTCTTTCATTCCTTACACAGGTTAAAAGTCATTTTATGCTTTGTCTCTATCACACTGTAGATGTGATGCCATTATGATTTTGCTTTTTCATATGTCCCTCTCATATTCCTCTTGCTGTACACTTTTATGCAGCTTTTATGTCTCCCTGATGCTTTTAACCCACATACCTGTAATTCCCTAAACCTGATCAGTAGCTCAGACCCAAAGTTCTGTTCAGCCAAAAGACTGAACAGCAGAGTTGGGGGTCAAAGCACCCCAGACCCCAAAATCCTCTCCAGAGCACATTCTGTAAACTGAGACAGAGCCGTGCAGGGGGGGCCATTCCTCAGTAGGGGCTTCTCTGGAGCCTCCCTTTGGGGGTCTGTGCTGGCTGTGCTGCTGTGCAAACGTGCACAGTTCTGTAATTGCACCCACGGGGCTTTGCCCGGGGCATTTTGCCAGTGCCCTCTCCTGGGGTGCATCCAAGGACCCTCAATAAACACCAAGGTGAACCCCTGGTTCCTCTCTCTGTCTGGCTTTTATTCCAAGAGCTCAGGCTGAGGCACCAGATGGAGTTGGGGTTCTTGGGTGCTGTGGAGTGGGAATATCAGTCTGGAAGGGAAGGGATGAGGTCAAAGCCAGGGTGCTGACCCTGAGTCCCACAGTTCCCTGACACTGCAGGAGCTTCCTGCTGCAGCATTGTCTGAACAGAAAGAAGCTCTGCCACTGCCTTGTTTTTTCAGTCACCAATAAAGAAATCACTCGTTTCCAACCATAAGAATACTCATTTCTTAAAAAATGGAAATAACACATTAGGCTTTCTATTATCCTTTTAGCTGAGCATTTTGTTTTGCTGCAAGCAAATCACCTGAAAAATTATCTGCTGAAATAGAACTTTTTTTTCATTATGTACAGTCTCAAGAGACTACTTTAAAACACACTTGATTTGACAATCTAAAAACAAAAATTCAGTTATCACAAATGCTATGTTCCTTAGATTATGCACTCCACTTTATGTTTTTCAATGCAGGCCAGTGTTCTCCAAATAACCATTTCAAAAATCTTTAAAAGTATTTTAAAAAGAAACAAGAAAAACCTGAAAGAAGTTTGAGAATCTTTTCAAAATTCATTGAAGTAGCTTTCTAATTATGTATTCAAGCTGAATTATCTTCTCTTTTTTCCTTCATTACGTTCACAGTGAGAAACAACATGTTTCATTTAAATAAAAATCTCAGTGTGGGAAATAAGAATGTATATTTATATAGGACTTTCAAAGAAATCTGGGCACTGACTATTCCAACTGCAGGTCAGTTATGTATCTTAAACATGGGATAAATAGTGATTTAAATTGACAATGTCAATCCATCTCTGAAGGAATGGGAGAACGTGGTACATGGGAGAAAAATGATCTACAAATAATGGTTGAGAATGTCACCTAGAGCAGATCAACAAACTACAGGCAGAACCACAAAAAAAAACCTTGGTTTGGAAAGTTTGAAAACCAATACTGTTTGCAATGTTTTTAATTAAAATTTTTGAGGCAGCTGTTCAACTCTGAGGTGTTGCATAATCCCGAGTTCATTTATCTGAGTGGAAATGAATAAGAAAATTGATATGAGGAAAACCCTTGAAGTGTGAAATTCCCAGAGTTATCTATAAAAAGTTACAGTTCCTTCTTCCTGTCTCTCCCAATGGCAGTAGAAAATCAGGTAAAAATAGCAGATCTGTATTACAGCACTTCATTCCAAGGTGCCACTGTCTCAAAGGTCTCTTTGCATCATTCCAGCAGGTGCTGAATGCAGAACTTCTTTCCCAAAGCTGGTGAAAGGTTGGAGGGTTGGGGACTTCCTGGGACTGGGGAGGATATCATGGAATTGGGAAGGGAAAAAAGGAGAAACAAGGGAGCTGCTGAGCACTGTATGGTGACAATAAGGTCAGAGAGGTTTGCTTGGGGCAGTTTTCATGTGGGGCACTCAATATCTCAGCTCTTGTCTTCAGAGCTGCTGGACTGGTGCAGGTGTGTCAAAATCAGGGCATTTGTGGCCATTTCCAGTTTTTAAATGTGATGTTTGTTGCTTGTTATTAGATACCATTTAATACTCAGTGGTGAAAACCCAAAACTGGAGCTGACTGGGAATTTTTTAGTCCATGAGATATTTTTTAAGAGATTTAAAACTCAATTATGGAGTTTCATTAATACCATGGTCTACTGGGCTGTGTCTTTTGAAAGAATTCAAAAATCCTTTTTTAATTTAGTTTCAAAATTTTTGAATTTTTCAGAGCTGCAGCACTCTGAATGTCTTTGAAACCACAGAAAAAGCTGTGGCAGGTGTTTATTTTCTGTCCCAGGTTTGCACTTCCCAATCTCCTTTGGGAAACAAATGGGAAACTTTATTTCCTGTGGGATAGAAGTGGAAATGTCCCCTCACTTCCCTTCTTTGGCAGGGCTGGTTTGAATCTTTTCTGTTTTGAGACAGAAAGAACAAGAAATAAAGAGAAGTAAAAGGGAATATGAAGTTTATTAGAAGAGGTAGCAGTCCTTGCAGGCTGCCTTGAGGAGGATCCTTCCCTCGTGCCTCTGGTCTGAGAGCCTGAGCATCCTCCTGCCTCCCACTCAGGATTGCTTTCTTTTTCTCTTTTTCCCCCCTTCTTTTACAATTTTTAAGGTTTTTGTCTGCCTTTTCAACCCAAAGTGGGTCATCTTCAACTGCAAGCTGTTAAGCTTTTGCAATCCAATTTTCAAGAAAATTAACCAGCTCTGTCTTACCCAGATCATATGGGAGCCCCTGTAGCCTGAGGACTTCATCTTGGATCTGGTTCTCAAATAGTTCTACCCTGGCCTGTAAGATTTTATCTCCTTTCATTAGAATTGTCTATTCAGGCTTTTCCTCAGCTTTCAGAAAGTTCCATTTTTTTGTCTTTCCATCTTATATTCCCCTTATTTGACACTTCTCAAGGTCTTGAGAAGCCCAAGTTCTCTTTGACACCTTTGTTCTCCTTAAAATCCACAGGAAAAAAAATTCTGGGGAGCACTTCTAATTGTGCTCCTTTTTGCTAATTAGCTGGTTCTCAGAAGATGGTTGTTGTCTCTTCCAATATTGTGATGCTGTAAACTCTCAAAATGTACATCTGTGTAATATTGATGTTTTAATATTTAAAGTCATATTTACTTAGCTCTGTATTTTGACAGATTTCTGTACATTTCGTTACTATGCAACAGGAAAAAAAAGCAAATTAACAAACGTGGTGCTCTCTGGGCTGATGTCAGGAACCTCCCAGTGTTTCTGGATAAATACCTTTAAAATTACCTCATCTGGGAAAAAGCAAAAAAAAAAAAAGGAAGCTGCCTAAGCAGGGCAGGGGGGAAACTCCAGTGGATGCTGCTGGAAAAGGGAGTTGTGGAGTTCAGCTGGGGATGGAAATACCTGAGGCTGGTCCCAGCCACCCCCAAGGACACAGCCACAGCCCCTTTTCACACCCCCAGCCTGGCTGAGAGGGTCAGGAGGGGAAAAAGCCAAGCCCAGCCCTTGCTGTGCTGATGCTGAGAGTGTTCCTGGCAAATTTGGGCATCCCGGGACCATTTCCTCCCCGGGGTCACGAGGCACTCAGCCCAAAAGCACTTTTATCATGTCCAGTCAGCAAAAGAATTGCCCTGAATGCTTTGCAAAGGATGGACACTGAATTTTCGGAGCAGTCTGCCCTCTCTGCAGGGCTTGGGAAGGTTTGTGGCCTCAGGGATGGAGCAGTGACATCCCTGATCACCACGAGCTGGGCACTGCCCCAGCCCTCCCTGGCTCACTCCTGCAGCACCATTTGCACTCCAAATCTTAATTGAGTCCTGCAGGAATTAATTACTTTTTCATTGGAAAGGAAGGAAATTGTAAGATCCAAAAGGCATTTGACAAACAGATGAAATGCTGAAGAACTAGGGGGGGAAAGTACCAGAAAAAGGGGGAAAAAATCTTCAGTTTAGAAACAGTTTCACACAGATTGAAAGTATATGGAAACAATCATCAGTGCCTTCAACTGCTCTTAAATAATTAATTTAATGCAGAACATTGCTAAGTTTGTCTTAGAAGAA
This sequence comes from Chaetops frenatus, assembly GCA_013400775.1. Lineage (NCBI taxonomy): Eukaryota > Metazoa > Chordata > Aves > Passeriformes > Picathartidae > Chaetops > Chaetops frenatus. Next base: position 85,115 of record VZTR01014189.1, on the reverse strand, counting down.
GCAAGGTATGATATTTACTATGGCTAGAAAAAGTATATCAGGTTAAAATGAGGATCTTTGCACAAATATTACTGTTTCTTTTCTTCCCTCCAGAATTAATTGACGTAGTAGATATGCATTTCAACACTGGGTTAAATTCTGTATTTTTGTCAATCGAATGTGATACTTTTCTGGATAATGAATCTGATTGGATCTTTGTAAACATTTAACCACAACATTTAGACATTGCCCACTGCTGGACCCGTGAGAGGGAGTTTTCCTGCTCATTAGGTGTAGTTAGTTTAACTTTTTCCCCAGCAGCCTGCTGAGTCAGATGATGATCAATAGTAAAACTACTCCAAAACTACTGCCTGCTGAAATAAAAGTTTCTAGAATGAGAATCAATGAACTTCAAACAGAAGTAAATTTCTACCAAGTCCTCTTTAGTTACTGCTTCTCTGTGCAGCTGCAAGATTTTGAAGAATATGTAGTTATTGCATCAAGATCTCAGGTCTTTCTATGTTTACCCTCCTTATACACCTGAATATTTGTGGGGAAAAGATTTTGACAGCTGAATTCTGAGGGAGTGATTAAATATTATTGTAGAGGCTCTCCCATAGATTCATCTATTTTGATTTATTTATGGGTTGTACACACTGGAAAGGTGCTAGAAACGTCCCTCTTTTTGTTTGGTATGAAATTGTAGTGAATAGCTGAGGGGTCAGGAGAGAAGTGAAGCACTTCAAGGACAAGTTTAAGGCACATCTTGATTTGTGTGGTGTCAGCCTCACAATGTGGAAAGCTACAGCTGGGGGCTGTCTGCTCTGCAGAGAAAATGTAGTGACACTGTCAGAGCCCATGAACAAAACAGGAATGACACTGGGCAGCACAGAAGGTGCCAGACAAAAGAAAATCCAGTGAGCTCAGGAAATTACACAGGTGGCAGCTCTTTGTGCTCCCATAATGTGAAAATCTGATTAATTTCACAGCAGATAAGGTGAAAAAGTTGATTCTTCATAGTGGGAGTCAATAGAAAAGTTCTCTCGTCTGTCCTTGCTTGGCTTCTTCCACTGTCACACACTTTTGTGCTCTCTGGATATTCATCTTCAAGATCTTGCTCTTGGCTTTTGCAGCACAGCTGCTTTTCAGAATAAACCAAGCCCAAACCCCACCATCCCTCAGACATCCCTTGAAAAATGAATGTACTTCGGGTGCACCAGTTCAGGTCTCCCCACAGCTGAAGCCTATTGCAGGAGCAAGGCAGAGTACAGTGGGTGATATTGCTGTGGAATTTGGCTCTGCTGAGCGTGTAAATGTTGGTGAAAATGAATCCTGAGCAGGATTTAGTGGGGACAAGGCTCAAATGAGTGGCTGCTACCTGTGCATATTCTGCATTTCTGTTCCACAGTAACCATTTGCTGGCAAGAGGGATGAGCTCTCCGTCACCCAGGGATTCTCCTTACCCCACAAAAGGCTTGAATGGGCACATTTTGTGATTAAAAAGCCACAGACCTCTAACATCTGGAGCTGTAGCAGAATGGCTGTGCTAAGATCATTTGGTTTGTGTGTGTTGGGAGCTGAAACAGCAGTTGGAAATCCCTTTATTTGTGTGCTGCTTCCAGCAACCCCCAGCCCAGGAATTCCTTTGGTCCCCGTGGAGTGGAATAAAAGTGCTGCTGCTCCTGGAAGTTCATCTTGGAGCAGTTGGGGCCTTTTCATGTCCCTCCACCGCCCCAACACCTGCAGCAGTTCACAGAGCCCCTGGCAGTGCCTTCCCACCTCTCAGCATCCTCATCCTCATCCCAGCCCTGCCCTGCTGGCACAGGATGGAGGGGACCCCGCTGGGCTGGCAGGGAGCTGCTGAAGGCTCAGGGTTTGCAGGGATTTGGAATTCCTGTGGGAAGGGACACGGGTGGCACTGCTGGGCACAGCCACCCAGGGCTCCTGGGGGGACACAGCTGCCTGCTGGCAATCCTGCAGCACACACTGCTAGGCTAGACGTCAAGAAAAAATAAAGGTGCAGCCCAGCCTGGGCCCCTTCATGCTTGACCTGTTAGAATTAATGGAAATGTGAGCAGAAAAAACACCTCCTTTTGTCCAGAGGACCATACCAAATCTGCTGAACAGCAATCAGAGCTTCCCCAGGAAGGAAAATCACAAAAAATTTAACATAGTAAATCTGTGGGATGTGGAAGAGGAAGCAAAGCAGTGTTTTGATGCTGGTGTGAGATGGTGGTGGGCAGTTCCAGTGAAATAAGTCTGTATTTTGGCTGATACATCAGAAAGCTTTAATAGATAAGAACAATAAAACAATCCAGATATTTAAACCCTGGAGGGCAGTTAGGAAAAGCAGATAGCAAAATGCATTGCTGATTTAGAAGAAAAAAATCTGCACTTTGATCGTGGAGGAATTTTATTCTGGAGATTTTGATGGTGATAACTATATTATTTCAAATATATTTTTTGATGACAATACTGCATTTCTTAGTGAGAGAATTTGTGGAACAATCCATGGCTATTTGAGAGCTAATCCTGTGAAAAGGACAAGTCTCATAAATAAAGGAGCATGTAGGAACTAGTGATAGCAATATTATCTGAACAGACATGCTAAGAATAAATAAAGAAACAAAAGTTTGATTGTGAAGCAGCTGATGTTGAGGGAATAGTAAAATGCACTAAGAATTTAAGTATCCATGTAATATGTAGGGAATCATTTAATAGAGGAACTTGAAATGTTTAAGAAATTGTTAGCAGTAATGATATTGTAACTCAGTTTAATTAAATTGAATTAATAAAGCAAAAGGAAATTATTTACTGGTGAGCATAGAGAATAGTGCAAACAATAGTAAGATTGTTTCTTCATGATATCTGCATGAATGAGCATCGAAAAATATTTAATTTTAAGGAAAAATACAGGAAACTTAAGGTCATGAGAGGAGTGCAAAACTTGAATCTTAAAATACAAGAAAAGAGAACTATTCAACTTTCATTCAATATTTAGCTAGATTTCATTTAATGGTGAGTACTAAAAGTAAGTGATCCAGTGGAAAAGTCTGCTGAAGTGCTGAAAGCTGTTGGCTGAGTGCAATGGCCCTGTGTCTTCTCCTGAGCTAAAACCATGGAGTGAAACAGCGGCAGGAAGTGCTGGGCAGCAGGGAGAGACTTCAGCCTGCACCAGGACAAAATAATCTTCAGGCCAGAGCTCTGTCCTTGCTGGGCCTGGCCCATCTCTGGGGGAAATGGGGTTTGCAGCTCGGGATGGCTCTGCAGCTCCTGCACGAATGGGGCCATTTCATTTATGGCACGGAAAGGCTTCCCTTTAGTGATCACAGCTTGCTCAGTTTAGCACCCATCCCACTATTTTATTGAAGTTACAGCCATTCCAGCACTGCACTCCTACTAAAATGGGATAGAAGTCGAGAAAAAGCAATTTAAAATTTCATCTTTTCTGTCCCATCTTCGCCACAGCAGTCTCCCCTCCCCAGGGCCTGGAGAGCTTGGTTCAGATAATTCCATTTCCTTACCCACGTGCACTCTAATGACAAAAATAAATGTTGTAGGGAGTTAAACATCATTTGGACTTCTTACTGTGAGGGAATATATTAATTTCCTCAAAACTAATCCAATTTCCTAATTGTTGTGCCCACAGAATGTTGCCTCTCTGCAGTTGCTCACAGGAAGGTGTGCCCTTCCTCTTCTGCTGCTGATGGATAGGATGAGCTCTCACCATAGCAACAGAATAAATTAACTTATTAAAAAAGAAAAAAAAAAGGTCAGATTGCCAGACTTTCAAAGAGGAGATGGAAAACAAACAAATAATCTGTGATAAAACTAAATTTTCTATCTCTTGAAATTTAGGCATTGGTAACACCCCTGGTGGGATGGATCTGCATTGGAAGACCTTGAGGTACATGTAGAATATTTGAGCACCAAATTTCCATTCTAAGGTGTAAATCAAGGCAGAGAAATGTTTTCTTGTGAAATCAGGGCCATGCAAATGTCTCTTCACATGTATTTTTCTACCTGTAAAAAAAGGGAAGATACCTTCAAACCTGCTGGGAGTCTGATATACTCAAGGGAGATGTAAGAAAAGGAGAATTGTGGTGTTGGCCTGAAGTAAAGGAAGTCAAAGTCTGAAATTCAGTGTTTCAGACTGATCTGTAGTAAATGAAATCCTGTGTGCACCTTTCTGTCCCTGCCTAGAAATCCTATTATGAAGCCAATAAAAACCATTTGACACTTACAGGTAAAACCTGGCTAGATCTAGCAAAAATGACAATTTACAGACAAGGAAATTGGCTGAGCTTTGCTTGGAGAAAGCTGCATAAATCCTGTTCACACCCCGTAGTTTTTCTCATCCCTCTTCATCAGTTTTAGCAGCAAATACCAAAAGCAGCGACTCTGGAGAGGTGTGAGTGCTCAGGGCTTTAAAAATCTTCTCTCTGGCCGTGGAGGATGTTGTGCCTGGTTTGGGTGGAAACCCTGCTGGTTTGCAAAGCACTTCAGCATCTGGGTTGTGATTCCCTCAAAGCACAAACTCCTCTGCTCTTGAGAAGGGAGTGCTCATTCCTTGCTGGTCCATCTCTTTCTTTAATCTAAAATTGCATTATTTGGGCTGGAAATCGTTTGGTTTTAGTCACGGGAGTTTGAATACTGCAGTACTGGTTTCAAGGTGTCTTGGAGGGGTTTTGCATGGCTGCTTTAGGTTTCTGTATTTGAAAATGCCAGCTGTTACAGACAAGAGAAATTCACGCTTCAGGGTTCTGAGAGATTAATTGGGAAATGTGTCCTCTGTATATCCCAAATTATCAACTGACATAAGGCAAATAATTAGAAACAAAATGTGTTACTCAGAAAAGCACACATTTGTGTTCTGTCTGTCTGAGGAACATTTCAATCACTGAGCTGCCAGTGTTAACCACGGCAGCAATCAGGAATCCAAAGCAAAATCAAGACCCAATTGTGTTCCGTGCAGCATATGGGCCAATTATGTAATTATTCTTTAAAAAAATGTATCATGGGAGCACTTTGCAGAGGGAGGAAGGCAGGTAGACTTTCATGTGGTATTTTCTGTTTTCTTAATTGTGACTTTTTACGAGAAAGCTGATGCTGCATGACCCCAGTTAATGATTTACATCATTTCAGTCTCCTTTTAACAGGTGCTTCAGAGAAGNGTTTTGTTTTGTTTTTTGCTTTTGCTGAAAATTTGCTTTGCTTTGGGTCTCAGTGAGGTTAAGAGCATTGCTAAGCCAACTCCAAAGTAGGAAAAAAACCTTCCCAGGATCACAGGTGTAAGGAGAATATTCCAGTACTGAACTTTACAACCTTATCAGTCATGTTTTCTCTTTACCACAAACACCATTATAGCTGTTCTTAGCTATTGATTTGACCTTTGTTGTTTGGGGCGTGGGTTCTTTTTTTTTTTTCCAAATATCAATGAATCAGCCCTTTAAATGCAATGAAAATTCAAAACTTGGATTTGTCTTATAACTTAGCAAGGCAGTCTGAGAAGCAGATGGTTGTAACCTTTATATATCTTGATTGCAAGAAATTGTGATGCATATGTCTGAGTTTAGAAATGGAATACAAATTCATCTGATGTCACTGCATGCAGAACTGGGGAAGCTGAAACTGAGTATACTTCCCACTGTACATTTAATGCTTTTTGCAAATTTTTGTGTGCATCAGCTTTGTTATAATTAAATTCCCATATGTTCATTAAAGAAACAAACAAATTTTGTTTTGTAAATGGCACTTAGCAGCATTAGCAGCAGTGATAGCACAGGGAATGTTCCAAGGCTGGAAAGAGGAGTTCTGCCTTTTCCAGTTGCAAATCTGATTCAGTTCAGGCATTTGATCAATCATGACAATATGCTGCTGACATTTCAGCAGAGTTCAGTTCCTCTGTCATACAGCAACAAATCTCACAGAGGAAAGTTTCCTACCCAGCATCCTGTGGACAGTGGTGCTCTCACATTGCTTTTGAAATTGTAAACCAAAAGAAATAGCTAATATATAATGAAAAAAAAAAAAAAAAGTAGAATATTCAAATCACAGCAGAGCCTTCCTATCTGTGTTCTATGATTTCCTTTGTCTACCCTTCAGCTGAACTGATAAAATTGTGTTGGTGTCATCCCAGTGGTAGAATTAGAGCTGCACAAAAAGGGCTCCTGTGGTCACAAACTGGGATTAGATTCTGTGTTTGAGGAGAAAGAGGCACCAAGGTATTTTTAATATTATCTTAAGGGATTTCTACTAAAATATGGCAACAGAGAGCAGAAATAAGCTTAGGCCAAGAGTCATGTTACCTGTAAGAATTAAACATCTTCACTCATGGAGTTAAAGGTGAATGAACCCTTAACTCCTCTTAACCCTTGCCCTGGGTTTGGCTGATTTTATATTAAACAGAAATGGTGGAAGAGAGAAGAAAGGATTTTTTTCTTTTTTTCTTTTTTTTCAAGGAAACAAAGGAGAGAAAGGGAAGATCACTTTGAAAAATCTCTTGCACTGAAAGCAGGAGGAATTATTTTCCTCACCTCCTGTCCTCTGCCCCAGCCACTCTCCAAACTGGTGCTGGTCTCAGCCTACACTGGAATAATGTCCAGGGACTTTTCACTGATATTATTTCACTGTTTGTCAAACAGTTCTGAATTGTGAGTCTTTGGGAACAGTTGCTTTCAAAACAAATCATAAAACTTGCCACAAATTATTCATAATAAATACTTTTTGCAGCTTTCACTGCATCTGTGGCTCACATTGCAAAAGCACCTAGAGGCCTAAGCTGACATTAAGACAATCAGTATGCTAAAAGCTGTGTGTATAGACAGGAAAATGAAATATTTATGTGAAGAATGTCTCTACAAATAATACTTAGGGCCAAAAAGCACCAGCACATTTGGGGTTTTGCTGTTTCATTCATGTTTTGTAGGATTTGGTGTGTTGTGGCTTAGGACTGTCCAGGCAGGAGGGTTCCACAGATTTATCCCATAAAGAAGGATATTTTCAGGTGTTATCTCTTTAAAACAAGACTTTTGTCAGCCTCATATCAGCATAGATTTTTTCAAACTTGGAATGCTGTGAGTGAAATGCCCTTTTCAATCCAGTGGTGCTTGAGGAGTCTCTGTGAACACAGAAATGGGCTGGGGGAGGTGTAAGAGTTTGCATTTCTCCACAAATAATTCCACTGGCTATGAGAACTCTGTGTAGTCAAGAAAATGCACTGTCTGCTCCCTGCAGCAGTTTTGGCACAGTTTTTGGGCTGCCCTGTGTACACTTTGTGGTATTTTTCCTTTTATTGCCCTACTCAGATGGATTATGCAGCAGCCATCAACAGTTTGTTTATGAAAGAGGGAACACCCTGGGAATTGTCAGGAATGTCTTCTGCAAATCAGTGAATAATAATGAACGTTTGCCAGTCAGCAGAACTGCTGTGGTCTGCAAAAGAGCTTGCTTTATACATTTTTCGTCTGAAAAAATTGTTTTGAGATTTTTTCATTTTTATTTTTCTTTTAAATAGCAATTCCTGGATAGATACAAGGGAATTGTATGTGAGCTTTTGTGTGGAGAAATACCTATCAAAGTAGGAGAGGTGCTATTGCTGATGCACATCTAAACAGCTTATAAAATATCAGCACATTCTGGAAGTGTAAAATGCTAACAGGTCTTCATGTTTCAGGACATAAAACTCCATCCAATAACTCTTTTTATTCACAAATGGCTTGATGATACCTTTTTTTTTTTCTTTGCCTGCTTAGGTATATGCTACTATATTTTCTTTAAACGTATTCCTGGGTTCATCATTTTTGTGTGACAGAATTTAAGAGGAATATTTAAAAGGCAATAGCAGGAGCTAGAGATAAATGCTTGAATTACAAGAAACATTTGCAGAATGTTTTGCAGCTTTCTGCTAGTGTTGAAGTAATGCTATTTTCAAACACCTCTGCTGCCCATTGTGGGTTGTGCAGGGATGAGATGTTGCTGTGCTCCCAGGTGTTAGGAAAATACATCCACAAACACCAGAGGTTTGTGTCCAAAAAGGAGACAGAGGAGTCCTTTTGCTTTATTCCAACAAAGGGAGAGCCCATGGGCCATTTCCCCTGGGATCTCTCACATTTTTGGAGGACTCAGCCTCCTTTTTATCCCAATTTCCTGGCTGCATTTTCCCTCTCTCCTTCCCCATGGGCTGAGGTGTTTGAGAGGCACAGACTGCCCAGAACTCCTGATACCTCAGATTCCCTTCTCATGTACAAGCCCCCCACTTTTTAATTTTTCTTCTTTTAATCCCTGGAATTCATGGTCCTTCCCATTGTTTCTTTCATCTCTCAATACACAATTTCATTTAAAAGCAGACTTACAGTTTCTTTGTAAAGACAGATCTCATTCCATTCATCAATCAGTGGAATTCTTTCTCTTGTTTCTTTTACCTCTCAGTGCTGGTTTTACCTACCAGCACTCTGTCTGTAAAGCCAAGTCCCTCATTCCTTTCACAGAGAAGAAGGAGCAGCACCTCGATCCCCGAGGTCTGAGCAACCCTGAGGAACCTGTGCTGGAGCTGGTGAAAAGCTGATTTTTGTGCCTCAGCAGCAGAGCACTGAGCCATGCCAGGGCTGTGCAGCTCCTGCTCTGAGCTGCCAGGAACACTCAGCCACAGCTGTCCTGGGACCCAGGGCAAGGTCAGAGCCCAGAAATGCCCCTTGCCCTGCCCAGCTGGGCCCTGGGAGCTCTCTGTGCCCAGCTGGCACTCGCAGTGCCGTGGCTGAAACAGGCCTGGAGGCTGAGAAATGCCCAGCCACAGCCATGAAGCTCTTTGCCAGTGAGAAATGAACTGTTCCCATGCACTGAATTCAAAACTATCCCTGTTCTCAGGCAAGCTCAATACCAACATCAGCAAGAGTGTTAAACAATAATCACACCTGCAAGAGCAGCACGTGAGGGTTCTTCTGATTGCCTTGGAGTGATTTTTATACCTTTTTTAACCTATGACATGTTCCTTTTAGGATTCTATCCAATGCAGTTTCATTTTCCACAATGTACCTTTCACAGGGGGTGGATTTCTTGGGAAACGAAGCTTTTTTGCCTTGTAGATCTAAGCGGAGCCTGTAAGTGGGTGGTGTTGGGACTGAGCAGAGATGCTCTCAGCAGCCCCTGCAGGGCCTGGGGCAGCCAGGCTGGCTCTGCCCTGCAGTGTCACCTGCCTGAGCCCTGGCCTCTGGCAGCCACCCCTAAACCAGAGCTGCAGCAGATCCTGCAGCACAGCTTAGAGGGAGTTCTTGCCCTGAGTGATGCAAGAACACCATAGCAATTTCTGCCTGCGATTTCTTTTTATTTTTGAATGTACTTGCTAGACTGCTAATAACTCTGCAGCTTTTCAGTGGCCATAGCATTTTCCGAAGGGAATTTTTTTCCCCCCCTCTCATCAATTAGGTTTGTTTTCTTTGTAGGAGAGGAACGGCAAAACTAATTTGGTCAATTTAGTGCCAGACCACTGACAAATGAGTTGTCAATTGGGCTCTAAGTGGGCTTCAATGGCTCATATGTATTCTCCTCCTTTGTCATTATGAGGGATGTTCCCTTTGATGATTTGTTCCTGCTATAATAAGGCAAAGATGAAAATCACTGCTGTAAGACTGGGTGAATGGAGATCCCAGCACGGTAACAGAAAATATCAGCAAAATCATTTCAAATGATCATTCCATACCATTTTGGATTTTTCTTTTTNNTTTTTTTTTTTTTTTTTTTTTTTCTTCAAAACTTAAATTAAGCCGTTAACCTGTTTACCAAGATTGCTTTAAATGTGTGACTTTACAGCATCTGTAGCAAAACAGGTTTTTTTTCCCCTCTGTCAATTAGATGAAGCTCCTTTGGAGGAGAAAGTCAGCATATCACCAAAGATTTTATTGCACTTGGAAATCATTTAGCTTCAAGGTTTCTCGTATAAAAATGCCACTTCTTTATGGAGTATTTTCATGTGTCATGGCAAAGTGGACAGAAATAGCTGTGGTTCAATCCTGTGTACAGCCAGGGATGTTTGAAAGATCATGCAGGAGCTCAGTTTACCTTTGTTGTTTTCCATAGTTTGGAAGCTGAAAGGACAGAATTTTTTCAGGGCATTTTTAACAAAGAAAAATACCAGAAATGCTCAGTGTCTTTAATTCTACTGAGCATATTCCAAGGCATTGCAAGTTCTAATAAAAACAAGCATAGTGAGTGGAATTACTTTGCTGTCCATTGCCACTGTAACTCATGTGCTGCCTGAGAAGTTTAATAAGCTCGTTTTTTTTAGTGACTCAACCTTTCCTTGAGTAACACTCTGACATGACCAAGTTTGTCATTTATTTTTAATTGCTATACTCTGTTCTGTTCTTACTATAAGTACCATCAAAATTTTGTCTTTTTTTTTTTTTTTTTCTTTCAGATTGTTAAAATATGATAGGCCTGAGCAATTAATGCACCAATTCTGGTAAAAGTGAGGTGGAGATGTAGGATTTTCATAACAATTTATGGGACTCGATCTTGTTGGTATTTCTAGTCAGCCATGAAAATGTCTTTAGCTGTTGCCCTTGGATTTTCTCCATTTTTTGCCATGCTACAGGAAGGATGTGCAGCTCCTCTTCTCTGAGGCATTCCTCCATGGGAGGGAAAATGCTGGCAGAGATTTCACACAGGAATCACCACCGAGGTCTGCAAAAAGGGGCTCAGTGCCTCTGATACAGATGCAAAGTATTTTGGTGCCTCCCATCAGCTAGGTAAAAGGAGAAATGAATATTTTGTTTTTTCCTTCTGTGATTCTGTGCCTAAACTGCCACAGCAGAATAAATGTGGTTCCTCTGAGCGTGTGCTGACAGCTCCGTGCTGCTCCCAGCCCTGATTCTGCTTTCAGCCTTGCACCCTTTGCGTGGTGCTCGTTCACATTTCACCCTTCACTGGAGTGAGCTGCTTCAAAAAGTTCTGTTCTGAGTTCCTGGTTCCCATTGCCCTGACCATTTAACACTGGTTTAGTTAACAGCCAATACCCTTTTGTGCTGCAGGGCTTGAAAAGTTTTCCAGATAAATATTTTAAATATTAATTCTTAAATATAAAGAATTTTGGGGGGGGTGGGGCGGGGGGGGCTTTCAGGTACCTTTTTTCAGACTGACTTCTTTGGGAATAGTATGGGGAAAAAGAAAATCCCCAGAACAGCAAACCAGCTATTATAACTGTGTGTAGTAGTTCCTTTTCAGAATCTGTTCTTTTCCAATGCCTCTGACTCTCTGTTCAGATTAATGCAGTGCTGCTACCACATGAACTTATGAAATTCCATAATCATTTTGGCAGGAATCTGTAGGGACCCAGTTAAGGTGCCATTATGACAGGAGATGAGAATGGGGAAAACACATAAGGGCACAAGTCCATGGAGAATTCATTAGGATGCTAATTTGATTCCTCTGTGATTATTGCAGTGAGATTTCACTGCAAGCCTTCACAGAACTTCTGATGATGTGGAAATGAAAAGGTGTCAGTGTGCATTACACTGTCATTAGAAAAGAAATCAAACACTAAGGAAACATCATGAAAAGAAAATGGTAGCTAAATTTTAATACAAATTGGAGAGTTCTTGGTATTCCTTCCATTTCCTCTCCTCACGCTTCACGTCTTGTTTGTGACAATCAGTGCAGAGATTGCTGGCCAAAATTCCAGCTACCACAGAAGCCATGCTTGATTCCAGCATTGGATTCTCCCTTCTTTCTTCTTGACTCTGTCCAGGTGTAAATTCTCCCACCTGGCTCAGGGGAAGCCACTGACCAGAGGAAAGGCTGCAGCTCCAGGGGCTCTGTGGGCAGGGGCAACCCCAGCACCTGCAGGTTGGATTTGCTCCCCAAAACCCTCTGGTAGGAACCTTCCTGCCAAGGAAAAGCATCTCCCTGGTCTTCCCAAAATTAGGGATTTCAGGAGGTGTTTAACTGAGGTCAGCTTCAAACACCCCCAGCTGGAAGGAGCTGCTGGCATTTTGGAGTGAGGACTTTTGGGAAGGGATAAAACACAGCCAGGGGAGGAGTTTTGTATGAGCTCTGCCTGAGATCCTTTGTGGAACTATTTGGTAAAATCAAGGTGTGAAACTAAAGAGTTTTTGCTATTTTTTTAGGTCTGTGATTTTTAAGTTCCCGTTTGACTGATTGTGATGATCTGGAGGTGTGCAAGCAGCTTGAAAGAGAGTTTGAGTCGAAGTATAAAAAGGTTTTCTGAGGCTTCCTCTGCACTCCTGTTCTATAAATTATGATTGTAGGTGGACACAGATTTCAGGGGCTTATTTGCATGAATGTTTTTGTGTAATAGGAGCTGTGTTTTGTGTAGCAGGATTTTCACTTCTCCAAATTGTTTTGTGCCACTAATTCCTCACTGCAGTGTCACGTTCCATGAAAATGAGCAAACAGCCTTCATTTCTTATAGGTATGAAATGTGTATTTTTCCATGTAGTGACTACTGTTGCTGATAAATGGAGTAGGATTATAGCAAAATGTTCTGTAAACTGAAATTATGTCCCATGACAGGAGCCAGGGTGTAGCAGCTCTGTAGCTCTGGTTTTGCTATTCATCACCTGCTATTATTGTTCATTTATCTGTTCTTTGCAATAATAACTTGGTGTTTGGCCAAGCTGAAGCAAAACCTTCTTGGGCTTGGGTGACAAAAACAGCAACAGGGGATTGCAACACTTCCAAAATATCAGAATAATTTGCATTTATGAGTTGGGGATTTTGTCTTTGATCTCAGATGGTTCCCAGTGTGCACAGGGGATCTCCCACTGCAGGTTTTCCCAGGTGTCTCCTCTGACAGATCTGGAATATTGTGGGCTCAGTGCAGGACCTGTGCCATGGCACACAAGACCATTTCTAATCCTTAATAAAGCAGATTGATGCAGGAAGGAAATGGCAAGTCACAGACAGATTTGTTTCCTAAATTTAACAACTACTGTGACTGTGCACGAGTGCTCCTTGGGGAAAGGCACATTTCCTCTGCAAGATAACTTCTGTTAGATAAATTCACTGACTGATATCTAACAGATGTATTTATAGCTAATAAATCAAAGTTATATTAATAATATCTCTAATAGATTAATCCGAGACTGAATTCACTGTACTGGAATTAAAGCAAAGTTATTTTTAGAAGTGAGGCTGACCAGAAATGGTGAATGTTTGCAAGTAGAAAATAGATTAAGGCCATCCTAAACTGTAAAATAAACAACTGGCTTTTTTGTGTCTTGGCTTGATCCAAAATATGTTCTCAAGCATTGCCAAAATACAGAGATGCTCTAAAGGAAAGCAGTGCCTGTCTTGATGTAAAACCTTTCTGCAAAGACCCTGTCAGCTGAGACAAAAAGAAATAGAGCCCAGTTAATTCCCCAGAGTGCCTGTGCTGGACTGAGGCTCCATTCTGGCAACTCAGAGCACTTAATGCATCTCCAAAGCACTGCCCTGGTCCTGCCTGGGTGGCAGAAGTGACAACCAATTTAGGAAAAGTAAAACTCAGTTTAAAATTGGTTGCTGTGACAGAGATCAGCGTCAGCTGGACACAAATGTGCTCCTCACGTGGATGCTCACTCAGGGAGCAGAGGTGTGTGGTCCACTCCAGCAAATATTCCTGACTGCCCCAATACCCAAATGGGAGTTGCTGTCTTATGGTCACTAAAATTTATTTTAAAAAGAAATTTTCATCTTGGTATAGAAATGGAATTTTAGGCTTTAACACCTTTCTCCCCATTTCCAACAGTTCTTGCCTAGGAACATGTGTTGAGTTTAAACCTTGTGGGGAAAAAAAAAAAAGAAAAAAGAGGCTGTAATTTGTGTTGTAGTTGAAGTTTAGATCGGCTTAATCACTTTTTACACTATTTCACAGCTCCTCATTTCATACACTTGTGTAGCTACTTAATAAAAATACATAATGCATGACTTTGTACTATAAACTGTTAATTTATAATAATTTTATGTCATCTACTGTAATTATGGCACTGTGCAATCTGTACCAGTTGACAATATTTTGGCAGAAGCATCTACTGTAATATTTACAAGGCATTTCTGGCTCAGTTTAGCTTTCATTGTGCTCCCAGTTATTCTCCTGAGTTATTTGGATACCAGTATATAAAAACGTCTGTTGTTTGCTTTGCTTCTTGACTAGTTAATCAAAAACATTTTAATATTATGGAGCTTTTCAAGAGAGAAATTATACTCCAAAAAATCCATTATGCACAAACAGAGAAAGTAATGAAGTTCTGCTGGTCCTGAAGTAATTTCACACCATTTAAAGCTAAGCTCCATTGTTTAATCATTTCTAATCATTTGCTTATAAATTCCAGGCTGTCTCTACCCAACTCTGTGGAAATTTTTTGCATAATTTTTATTTTCATTATCCACTGGATAACTGGTGTAATTCCCAGCCCTGTGCAGAAGCCACAGTTAGTTTGGGTGGCTGGGCTAAAAACGCCTAAGGAACATTAACTGCAGATTTCTAGAGGAGCTCAGTATGTCTGGAAATCTCTGGAAATTGTACACTTATTTCTTTGGAGTAGGTGTTTTGTTATCCAAAAGGAAGCTGCAGCTGCTGAACACACCTTGAAAGAGATATTTGATTTTTGTAGTTGGTAGGAGCTGCAGCTTCTCCCCGATCCAGATCAGCCTGCT
>VZTR01014189.1:56593-70444 GCA_013400775.1 Chaetops frenatus | reverse complement strand
GGATGTGATTATCATTTAATTGATGTAACTTCAAATTTCCCATTTGCATCCTGTCCATGTGTCACTAAATGCACCGTGATGGAGCAGTTGGATCTTTGTTTGAGACCAGGGTGGGCACAGTGAAACCTGTGCAGAAATACCCGGCAGAAAAACAGTTCTGCAATTAGCTCTCATCTGTTAATTGCAGATCACTGCTGTTACAGCCAGTGAGTTGTGTGGATGCTCAGGCTCCGGATGGCAGCTGAGTGAGTTTACATTTGCATTCTGATTTGGCCCAGGACTGAGTGCTTGAGGTGAATGTCCTGATTGCCTGCAGGTGATGAGGCTTTGGTGTGGGGCAATCCTGGAACGTGCCGAGGGTGATTTATTTGTGGGTGGAGAGATGAATTCCAGGAGAACCTGGGAATGGGAGGCTGGGAGGTGCTGAGGAGGAGGAGGAGGCACAAGACCAAGACCTTCACTCTTTGCTGTCATTAATTACCAGGGGCCACTTCAGAAATGACTGAGAGCCCATCAGAGGTGGCAGCCACTTGGATCAGGAGGAACATTAAATATCTGACCAAGCAGTATTTCCTTCATTCATGGGGGAAGCTGCGGAGTGAGCAGGCAGTGCCATTCCCCTGGCTGCACACCGAGTCTGCTGCATCCCCTGCCTGGCCAGGCACTGGCATTGCTGTGCCAGACTTTGGGGGAAACTGAAAAAGCCAATTCCAGCAGCTGCCTGTGGCCACAAAGGTCCAGCTGAGCCAAGGAACTGAGCTGGGGGCACCAGGAGGCAGAACTGTGAAACAGGACAGTGTGCACAGCAAAAATACTGGACAGCAGTAATTGTGATTCAGGCAGTTTGATCAGGGAAAGCTCGTGTTGGTTGGGGTTGTAGCTGTTGTTTACACTGGAAATGTTTCTTTAGGGAAAATACATTTTCAGTTATAATTTAAATTATTTTTGTTTATGGATTTTGTTTGCTGTTCCGATCATTATATAAATATTTTTATGCCCTGGAGAGCTCTCTTTAGCAAATCAACAAACTTGTGATCTATACTAATTGAATTATGAATCATTTCAAAACCGACACCAACAAAGAAATCTGGTATGTTGTCCTTTTATTTTTTAGTTTTCTGTGTGCTCTTTTCATTTCAGTTCCTTTAATTCATTTTACAAGTTTCTATTATCCAGGGATAGGGTTGGATCCAACACTAATGGATTATTTTCTCTGCCAGTTCAAAGTGTTGTACATGAGAGACAGGGAGAAATCTGACATAATGCTAAATTGAAGAATGAACAGAAAAGTTTGCTCCTGCATCAACAATGAAGATGAAAATATTAGATAACTTATTCTGTGCACAAAAAAAAAAAAAAGTGATTTATCTGTATGTAGGAAGACTTCAGCAGTTATTGATTCTGAGGATGGTTCCATTCATTTATTCCCTCCCAAATGTTTTATTTGTGATCACAAGAGTCATCTAGTGCAATTAGTGATTATGAAAACTGCCAGCATGCAATTACTCAGAATAATAAAAATATTCAAAACAAGAACCAGAAGAATATGCAGCAAGCACAAGAAATTTGAGGGCAAAACAAAAAAGGTTTTTTTTATCCTGTTAACAAAAAACCCGGAGAAGCAATGAATAAATTTGTCATTTGCCCTGAGACAATAATGCAGTGGATTTGAAGGTCCCACATCTGGGCTTTTGTTGTGCTGAAGGGAATTTTACTCCAAAGGTACAAACTTTTCCCCAGGAAGATCCTGTTGCCATTTCTGACTTGAATTATTTTATGCCAGCTATTACTGCAGTGCAAAACTGCTTCTTCCTGTCAACTATTAAATATTCCATTGGAATCTGGAAAAAGCATTTGGAAGCTTTTCATTTCCTTTGCTGGAGTCCATAATAGGAAGGGTAACAACCTGTGTTATTGTGAACTGGGTGCTGTTTAAGGTTTCAGGCATTTTAAGTCATTTTGGGGTAGACTTTGATTCTCTGAAACTGCATTTGGAGTCTGATTTTAGCTCCTGTCTCTGCTGCAAGGCTCCATGGCTTGTCTGGCAGTGTCTTTTGGGGGTATTTTCTTTTCCTCAGGGTTGCCACAGCTGGTGAGAGCCTGGTGGTTTTTTCATTGCCACATCTCTGGTTGGCAGCCCCGTAGGACCCTCTACATGTTGTTAATGTGCTTTTGTTTTTGGGGAAAATAAGCCAAGAAGGGAAAATATGGTCACTGAGTGGTTCCATGCACAGCTTGAGGTGTTCTTTAGAAAATGGTTTAGATGCTGATTTGCTTTTAAGATGTTCTAGACATTAATGGAGGAAATGATTTTACAAGACAAATTCCTCTCAACATTTCTGGGCACAGAGATCTCCCCCTGACCCAGAGAAGCAAAACCAGCCCTAACACAGAACTGCCCCTTTTAACGACTCTGTGCTTGGTGTCTGAAACCCATTTTGGATGGGGAATGGGATTCCTGTTCAATGTTTCATACCTCTGAACTGCTCACAGCTCCAGGCCCAGCAGAAATGCACTTTATTGCAGAATTGATCAGTGCTGGGCTGTCATTTTGCCTTCACAAGACAAAGACAATCCTCCAATACTGTGTGATGATGTCACACACTCAAAAAGCAGCAGCAGCTGACCCCATTCTACTCATCTCCTTAAAATATTAAGCCAATTTCAGGATCAAGCCCTAATAACTGACATTTTCAAACTTGATGATATGATATCTCTGCCCAGACAATAATTGCACTTGAGGTCAAAGCACAGGGTTCACAGACCTCTGCCCTAGAAGTGCCCAGATTTGCTGCTGGGTTAATTATAGCTGAGAAGAATTCAGCAAAGACCAAAAATTGGTGAGCTTGGATGCTTGTCTCAGCACATCGTATTTATTGCAAACTATTAATGAGTCTTGTACCCAATGAGAGCTGTGTTTTTGAATATGTTATCTGCCTGAGATTAATGTTGATGCAAGTCTCCTGACACTATTAAGGTGTTTAAAATAATACATTTCTTTCATGTAAAACAGCTTCATTGATTTCAGAGGTTTACACTCAATACAAAACCACTTACGCTGTCATTTGCTAATTAATAATTTAGAAAAGGGGGATTTTGTTGAGTTTAGATTTGCATGGTTAATAATGAACTTAACACCATAATCGAAGGGGGTTCTATTTGTGTGGTGGATGGAGGGGGAACTTCAGAAAAGTTTATTTAAAAGGCTCCAGTTGAGTCTCCAGGTGCAGAAAGGACCCTCGGGTTCTGTGAAAGCCTCAGGGAGGAGCCTGGACGTGGCTGGGTGCAAGCTCAGCCCCAGCTGGGAGCTCTGCCCTCACCAGCTGTGTCACTGGGCTGGGGGAACAGGTCCCTGGGGGAAAGAACCCAAAGCCATTGAGGTCCCCAAGGAGCTCAGAGAGAGCAGAGCAAACCCTGTGAGGGAGAGGGGAAAGGTCCTGTTAGGAAAATACATCCACAAACACCAGAGGTTTGTGTCCAAAAAGGAGACAGAGGACTCCTTTTGCTTTATTCCAATAAAGGGGGAGCCCATGGGCCATTTCCCCTGGGATCTCTCACATTTTTGGAGGACTCAGCCTCCTTTTTATCCCAATTTCCCGGCCCCATTTTCCCTCTCTCTTTCCCCATGGGCCGAGGTGTTTGAGAGGCACAGACTGCCCAGAACTCCTGATACCTCAGGTTCCCTTCTCATGTATAACACCCCCCCTTTTTAATTTTTCTTCTTTTAATTGCTGGGATTCATGGTTCTTCCCCTTGTTCCTTTCCTCTCTCAATACACAATTTCATTGATCAGTGGACTTACAGTTCATTTGTAAAGACAGATCTCATCCCATTCATCAATCAGTGGAATTCTTTCTCTTGTTTCTTTTACCTCTCAGTGCTGGTTTTATCTACCAGCAGACCCAGGGTTTGTTTGTAAAGACAAACCCTCATTCCTTTCAGCCAGGACTGTCCTGGGCTGGCCAAGTCCTTGGTCACCTTGGGGGTGTGTCCAGCCCTGAGCATTCCATCTCCAACAGGGGCTGAAAATGCACTTTTTATGCATTATTTATGTAGCTCAGTATCTGGGGGTGGTATTTATTGAGTTAAAGCAGCAGGGAGAAAAGCTCAGGAGGAAAAAAGACATTTTGCTCAACCAGAAGCCTGAGTCTTTGCAAGGCATTCCTGAAGTGGGAGCTGGTCAGGGGGAATCTGCAGGTGGGTGGGTGAGGATGGTGGTGATGAGCAGGGACAGCCTGGCTGCTGCACCCAGGAAGCTGCAAAGTGCTCTAGAGCAGAGCCCTTATTCTGGATACATCTTAAACTGTGCTAGCAAAAGGAATTCTTTTGGCCCTGGCACCTCTACCTCCAGTTAGGACTGAAAATTCTCTTTCTTCCTTGTAAGAACCAGCATACTTTAATCCTTGTTTCAGTCAACAAAAGCAGAAATGACACATTAGAAAAGAAATTGAAGGCATAATATTAGCTGAAATACAAATCTGGCACAGCAAATCCAAATTAAACATGGCAGTACATTTTGAGATGGGAAAATACTGAATGGGAGAGGCAGGACAAAAGGTGAAGCCAACTATTTTGAATCCAAATGTGGTGAAATGCAGAATTAACAACTGCAAATAATAATGAGATCAATGTGTTAATTTTTTGTACAGAAGTTTGTTTCAAATTTGTAACTGTGTTAGTTGTAGAGTTTGTTTTACATCTGTGAAAGAAGTGATTACTTAACAAAAAAGACGAAAACAACTCCAGAAGCCGAGGCTTTCAAAGAGTTGCTATTATTTCTGGGCAATAAAGGAAAATTTTGCTGGAAGTCAATAGGGTACAGTGTTCTGGAGCAGATGTTTTCCTTTTCTTGTCTAGGTATAGTTTTGAGGTAGTTCTTCACAATCAAAATTAGGATGCAATTACTGTATTAGAGCAGGTGAGGTGTAGTTTCCTCTTCAAAAACCCCTGCACCTGTACCTTCCTTTACAGGCCTGAGGGGGATGTTTAGATGATAAAATCCCATCTCCTCTGACTTTTCAGAAGTGGTAACAGATGCAGCCTGGAAGTCCCTCTGCCTATCAGCAGCCCTGAAATGCAGGTCCCAGGGGAGCTGTGGGAGCCCTGATCAGCAATTACAGATTAGGGGAGCACGACAGGGAAGTGGGAAGGAGGAACCTGTGAGAATTTCACCTTCCTCACGTGAGCAAACAAATGCACATCTGGCAGCCCTGTTCTCCAGAGCTGCTCTGTTTGCCTCCCTCCACCCTCCCCTGTGCCAATAAGATGAGCATTTAAAATGCTTTACTTATTAATTACTAATGAATTAGTCTCATTTGTCAGATGTCTGAAAATGTGAGCACAATTTTTTTTTTTTTTTTTGAAAGCCCCATTGCTTATGTGAATAAATAGCTAAGTGGTCTTTACCTCCCAAGGGGAGTGCAGTCAGGAAAAGGTGGAATTAGGCAATTAACAAAAGGAATGAAAGCAGTGAAATAAGAAAAGAGGCTTCTGAAAAAAGTTGGTGTTATTCTGAAATCCCCACAGCTATTCTGTGGGGTTCCACTTAACAGAGATGAATAACAAGGTCTCATGAAGAGACCAGTGCAAGGTGCCTATTTAAACTTTGTAACTAATTAATAGTTTCTCAAGGATGCTCAGCAGTGAGGTGGGAGTGCTGCTCACGCTGTTGCTGCCACGGCTGCGGCTGGCTCTGCTTCCACTTTGCACAGGGAGAACAAAACACCTCTGCTAACTCAGATTTGTCCATCTGGCACTGAGGGAGGGGGTCAGCTGCTGTTACCCTCGAGTACCTTCCATTCCCTAAGTGCTGTCACCACTCCAAGGAAGTTGTCCCCTTTCAGACCCTCAGAGCAAGAGAAGAACCGATGTGTAGGTTTAATAGTTGTTATTTTCATCTTAGCGTCAAGCAAGAATAACAAGATAATGTTTCTCAGTATTTAAGTGTTTGTTCCCCCGGTGATTCTGTGCAGTGGAAAATGTGCAGGTGTTTGTGAGCATGGGCTGCCCTCCTGGAGCATGTGGCACATCTGTGACCACCTCACCCTGTCTGCACCTCAGAGATCTCCTTACCTGTGCCCTGCTGGAATATTCTGATTAAATAGCCATCTTCCTGTGGAGACAGGCTTTTGAATCTGCCTCTTACATCTTTCTGAACACCTGGAGCTTTGGCTTTGTGCAGCAGATCCTCAGAACAGGCAGGACAGGAGCTGCACAAGCCCTGGGTTGTGACGGTCCCCAGGTGTCACCTGCAGAGCCCAGGCCCTTCCCTGCCTCCAGCATCTCCCAGGATTTCTGCAGGGCTGGGTTCCTTCCTTCCACGCCGTGGTGTCAGGGGGTTTGCTTGCATGAGTGAAACCTGTTCTGTCCACAGCCTGCCCGTCCTGGGCTGTGGGGAGGTTTGGTCACTCCCTGTGTGCTCTCCCTGACCCCAGAGAATGGACCCGGCTTTGTTCCTCCGTGTGCTCTCCCTGAGCCCAGAGAACGGACCCAGCTTTGTTCCTCCGTGTGCTCTCCCTGAGCCCAGAGAACGGACCCAGCTTTGTTCCTCCGTGTGCTCTCCCTGAGCCCAGAGAATGGACCCGGCTTTGTTCCTCTGTGGGCTCACCCTGAGCCCAGAGAACGGACCTGGCTTTGTTCCTCCGTGTGCTCTCCCTGAGCCCAGAGACCAGACCTGGCTTTGTTCCTCCCTGTGCTCACCCTGAGCCCAGAGAATGGACCCGGCTTTGTTCCTCCGTGTGCTCACCCTGAGCCCAGAGAACGGACCCAGCTTTGTTCCTCCCTCACAGCTCGGGTAAAATCCTTCCGTTCCCAAAAGCGTGGGGTGTGTGGGTGTTAAATGTACAAAACTGCGAGAGAACGCCCTTGGACGGATGGAAGGATTGTGATACGAGTCTGGCTTAGAGCAACAAAACACGTGGATTTGGCTTTGCTGGAAATCTTTGCTGTTACCAAGTGAGGTGTGAAGTTTCAAGGAAACGATTGTAGCTCTCTTGCTAAGTGTTGATAGCTCTTTTTATTCCATGTGCTTCCTTCAGTACCTCTTACTGTTCTGCTGGATGTTGTTTCCCCTCTCCCCAGCCATGGGCCCCTGGTGTGTTTTTCCAGAGGAGTTCAGATGGATATATTCCGATAAGGATTTGCCATACAGATATTCACTACGTTATTTTTCTTGACGGCACGTTTGTTTCCGAAGCTTTTTTCTTCACTACCGCTTCTCTCTGCTTCCCAGATTCAAGTAGACTTTCTGGATGTCACAGTTACTTTGGAAATATTTGGCAAACAAGTTATTTCTCACTAGGAGAAGCAACAAGCTTAATCCAGGTTATCCTCTGTGCTCCTTGAGAATAGATGCCTGCTTAATCCTGTAGAGAAGTAAATACTGTCTGGAACAAAACATCTCTATGCTGTAAGATTGCTTGATTTTTATTTATTTTATTTTTTTGTCCAGAGAGGGAGAGAGATTTTTGCTCTAACAGTTGTATGAAGAGCTGAATCAATACAAGATAAGACCTCAGAGGGCTTTTTGCTGGTGTTGAACTATTGGATCAGCCTGGATCACTTTATACCGGGGTGTGCAAGCTGCCTTCCTCCCCTGCTCCCCTGGCAGCCTGGGGCTGTGCCAGGGTACAAAGGCACCCCGGGAGCTCTGCCACGTGTCAGGGCGTGCACAGAGCACAGCAGTCAGCTCAGAAATTGTCTTTTTTTTTTTTTTTTTTAATATTTGCTGTTGTTTCAGCCACACGTCTGTCTTCACTGTGCCACTGCAACTTTGCTGTTCGGACACGAATAATGTTAAACTTTAAACTTCATGTGTTAAGCTGTACCTCCTTCACAGCTTCCCTACGGATTTCTATTTTCCCAATTTAAAATTAAGGCTGGGAATTGCCCCAGGGGCAGCTCCCCACAGCCCAGGGCAGCTGGAGAGGGAGAGGAACCCACAGTCAGGAGAGAAGTGAAATTGGGAGGCGAGCAAAGCAGCCACAAAGTGACCAGAGGGACACCTGAGCAGGGCTGTGGCTCTGGAACAGTGACATTAAAGCCACTGAGAGGCAGGGACAGCAGGTTCCCTTCAAGCAGTGCTGTTATTGTTATATATTATAGATATTATATATTGTATATTGTTATATTTTTTCCAGGAGGTTGCAAGGCTGCTCAACTTTTGTGTCGATGTGGAGGCTCTGCCTCCGCAAACTCACAGCGTTTTTAATGTCACTTTTTAGAACCATCTTAAAGCAAAGGTGTTTGACTCTTTTGTTACTATCATTTTATATGTTGATGTAAAATCATAGGGATGAGTTGATTTTCTGGAAGATGCTAGACATATCTTTTGTTTTTTCTTGGCATTTCTGATCTTCTTCGATTTTGAGCTCTTGTAATGAGCTCAAACACTGTAACTCAAATTCCCTTGAAGTGTTTGTAAAACCTGCAGAGCTCAATCTCTTTGAAATATGACACAAAAATTCACTTTTCTCGTTCTTACTGTTATTCCTGCCTTTACATCTTGTGATGAATCTTGGCTATTGTGAAGAGTAAGGATGAGTCAGCTGGGTTAAGTTTTTTCTTTGGCAAATCCATAGCCACAATATTGACAGGCATTGCAAAGCGATTGGCAAGCCATGTTGCTATCTCCTGCCTTTTGGAAAGTTTAACAAAGTTCTTGTTATTTGTATTTTATCTCCTAAGCAGAGGAAGTTTCTGCCATCTGGAGAACACCCCTACTTGGTGTCTCACAAGGGTACAAATTCATTTCTCTCATTAGGGCAGAACTATTAAATGGTGAATGTTGGAAGGCCACTACTCCTGGCTGTCACATCCAGAAACTGCCCAAGACAAACTCCTTTGTTTTTCATTCCTGGATTTGATAACAAAAGTAAAAAGAAAGGGGAAAGCTACAAAGAAAAATACTGAAGTGGATATGGAATCATCGCTTACTTTTGCAGAATATTTCCTTGTTTTCCTATCTGTGAGCAATTTAGGAGCTTTACTGGTTGATGTGGAAAGAATGCTATGAAAACACCCCTCCCTTGCAAGGTTGTTTCCTGTCTTTCAAGTTTTTTGTGCATGTGCAGAACGTGGCCCTCCCTAATGGTACAAATCACTTTTCCTCTGTCACTACATGGCACAAAGTCTCCCGAGGTCCACCAGGACTTGGGTGCATTATTGTGTTTATCTCCTTGCACCTTTTGGACTCAATTTTAATGGCGGAGTCTCAATTTTATGTAGATTCTTTCACACGTATAGAAAATCTTCTTAATTTTAATATTTCACTTTTTAGTGTGAGCTCTTCAGAATTTTTCTCCCCGTCACACAAGAGGCATTTGCTACCTTCCTGTAATTTCTCTGTGTGTCATTCAAAAAGTCTTATTTCATGGGAAGATTTTTCTCCGGTAGGAAATCAGCTTTTTGATTATTTGACAGATCCCTGAGTCTGGTATCTCACAAAGATCACATTTCTGAGGAAAACGCTGCATCTTGTGAAGGAAAGATTAAATGCTAATTTAATGGCAGCGTAATGCCTGTAGCCTTCTGCCTGCTTTGCCAAATCCCCTCTCTCTCTCTCTCTCTGCAAGATCATTTGAGTTTTTCCAGCACAAATCCAGGGGTAAATGATCTCCCTGCTAGTGCTGGTGCAGTGCTCAGGCAGTGACACAGAATTCCAGGCACTCAGGGGCTCAGCACAGGCGAGGGATGCTCAGGGAACAGGATTGTGTTGGCGTTCTGCTCTCCCGAGAACATTTCCTGGGAGGAAGGAATAGGAATATTTAAAGCCCACATAGGAGCCTCTTCAAAATTCTCTGCAGCTGTAGTTTGACAATATTACACAGACTGAAATGTTTGCTTATCAGGAAAGCTGAAATGTTTAAAGAACATTGATCTACACTTCTTGTCAGTTTACTGTCTCCATTGGCACAACATTTGGAGGGATTCTGATGTTCTGAGATGGAGAGTGCCTCAGACTTGCATCTGCACTGAGTGCTCTGTTACCTCTTCCTGAGCCTTGGAACAATAACTCCTTCCACCTAAACACTCCCAGAATGTGGAACATATGAGGGATCTGTGCAAGTTGTTCCTGTTTTCCACCTTATGCTGTAACAGCAACTGCTGCCAATCAGCAAAACAAGGAAGCTGGGAAATGGCAATTTTCTGTGAATGCCACTGCCTTCCTTAATTTCCTTGCAATGAGGTTCAGGCACCCTTCAAGTGCTGGCATTTCTCAGGGCTGAGGCAGTGGCAGTGTCACTGGCACGAGGTGTTTAAGGGCTTCTATCAGCTTTTGTATGTGCTCTAAGTCAGCTCTGCCAGATCACATGATTCATTTTCTGGGACTTCTCCAACCCTGGCCAGAAGTTGTGATAAAGGAGTCAGATGGAAAATTTCAATTAGAATGATTTTCTAAGGCTCTTTTGGTTTTGGTTTTGTTTGTTTGGTTTTTTTTGTTTTTTGTTTTTTTTTTTTTTTTTTTAAGTGAAAGAAGCACTTTTATGATAGCTTGCAGGTTTTGCTGAGCAAAGCTGTGATTAGAAGGTTGTTGGATAGAAATTTGACAGCCAACTTTCAATGAGAATTAAGAATACAGAGATGAATGCAGACACAGAAATTGCTAGGCCTTTCCCATGGTTTCTCTTGTATGACCCCATGTTCCTCTTTAACAACATTGCTTCAGAGCTCTGCAGCTCTGGTCTGATTTGATCTCATTTGTTGCTGTAGACCCACAGTATTTTCACAGTAGTTAATGCTGAAGAACCTGATGGGGAAGCAATAATGGAAGTGTTCCTAATTTCACTAAAATAACTCTCCATAATCTGCACAAAGCCCTGGCTGTTTCCTCCAGCTTCCCAGCAAAGATTTAAAAGCTGACTGATTTGCCATGTAACTTAAGACTTCATTATTTTTTGCAAAGTATACTCCAGAGCATTTGCTAGAACACTATGAAGTATTATCATAAATGATTAAGCTGAACTATAATTGTCAAAATACGTGAAAAAGGCACATCTGGCAAGGCTGGTTCTTCACTCCCCAGTTCACGAGAGCCAGTAATTCACCAGGGATCCTCCTGGCAGTGAGGCTAATTCAGGATCTGTGGCAGGGCAGGCTGGGGCTCCTCAGCTCCCTGGAGGCTCCTCTTGCCTGGCCCAGCCCACGGCAGCCTGAACTGGGAAAAGTCTCACTGCTGGACCTGGGCAAACAGGAGAACCAAGCCTGTCAGTCACCAAATCCAGGCTCACCCAGCCAGGCTTATGGAGCCAATATTTTATCTTCATTAGCCTGAACAGTTGTGGTTTCTTGCAGCTGTTGTTTCTATTCCCTTTTTTCTCCATGCTTACAGGATAATTCTAATGCCATTTCCAATCTAGGGTGTGTTTCTGGCCAATTTATATCATTTGTTCTTGTGCCAGCATCAGCCTTGAGTTAAAATGCTTTTTTGCCTTGTTGCTGGTTAGTTCTGTGATGAGGAAGAGTGAATTTTAGATAACATCCTTCTCAACCTTCACTTTGTGAGGTTATACAATGCAAAACTCTCCTCTTTAAAGTAAGTTTTATTTTCCTCAGTCATGTTACTACTAATGAAGCTTGAATTTATTTTCGTTGGGTGGAACCTTTCACACCATTCCAGATGAGGCCTCACTGGTACTTTCCAAACACCTCTCCTGATGAAACCTCTCACATCCTTATTAAATGACAGGCTCAGGATTCTTTGGTGATGGGACAGTAGATCCACAATTTTTTCTTCCAAGCAATGAACGTTATTGTAAGTGTCAATATTAGGGGTGTCAGAGGGAATATTTCCTAAAGCTGTTTGTGATGGGATTGTACAGGGAGGAGGGCTCAAGTGGGAGATCTCCATGTGCCAAGCCACTGGAGCACAGTCAATCATTTCCAGGTGATATTTGCCTACTACTTCCCTTTTTGTTAAGTTTAGGGAACATTTTGGACTGAATTTATCTTTATGATAATATTAAGATTTGAGCTATATTTGAGTTTGATTGTGGAGATCTTTATGGACCTTGCTGTTCTTTACTGTGTCTCTCTACAGGGATTTTGATTGCAAAAGGTTCTTTCCCTGCTTTTTCACAGTATCATTACATAGGGTGCCTCTACACCATTCTGTATCTCTAATACTTGCAATTCACCTCGAAATTGTTCTTCTGTCATGATGTGATTATCTCTGATTGACATTCCTTCTCAAATTGTCCTCATTTGACTGCCCAGATTCCTTGTTTTCCTTTCTTTTCTGATTACCAGCTCTTGGGCCCTTCACTGCACTGCAGCAGATCACCTTTCTCATCTCTGAATTTCTCCTTGCCTCCTCCTCCACTGTTCCTTTACCTGTCCCTTCCACACTGTTAACTTGTAAAGAGCAGGTTCCAACAAGGACCCGTTTTTCCTGTTTCCTGATCTCCTTGTTTTGGGATTCTACACAATTTCACTTCCAGTGTGGCAGTGGGCTGGTGTTTGTACAGCCCTTCACAAATAAGGTGTGTAAATGCTGCTTGTCCATCCTGCATGGCTTTTCCTGGATAGAAGCAGGAGCTGAGTATTTCACAGCTGCTTCCCTGCTCGGTGGCCAGGACAGAATCAGGAGCTGGCTGTGCCCCTGTCCCGGGCTGACCTTGCAGGGGCTGTGGCTGGAGGGTGCAGGGGCTGCCCTGTGGGTTCTGCATCCCCAGCAGTGCTGCGGCTGCTGAGACCCCCCTGCCTGAGCCCTGCCGTGCCAGGGCAGCGCTCCTGAGCTCTCTCAGCCTCTCTGCCCGGAGGGGCCAGGGCTCTGCAGGGAATTCTCAGCCCTCCTGTGCCTGGGGAGGCTGAGCTGGAGCTGCAGAGCTGTGCCAGAGCTGCAGAGCAGCACAGCCAGGCAGGCTGAGAGCAGAGGGGGCAGTGGGGGTTCAGCAGCAGCCTCCCCCTGGCATCCCCGAGCCAGGCAATCATCAACCGGCCTGGGAAGCCTTGAGTATCGGAAAGCTTTAGGGAACAGCTCTGTCCTGCCCTTGGTGTGCCTTGGGTTTCTCGTGGCTGGGCTGTGCAGCTGCTGGTCAGGGTGGGCCGGGTTCTCAGGGTAATGAAAAGCTCCAGGTGGGCATTAGGGGGTCCTGAGCCCTCTCTCAGCCCCTGAGCAGCTCTGTGCTCTGCGAGGGCTCAGGGATATTTCAGAGGCTGCTGGGACAGGGATGTGTGGGAACAGAAAGGGGATGAGGTCCCAGAGCTGGGCAGGCACAGCCCTGCAGCTGTCAAACACCACATACCTGCAGGAGAACTCGGTCTGCAAATCATTTTCCTGTTGAGTATCTGTGGGGTTTTTTTTTTAAATTAGTTTACTTTTTTAATGTTTCTGTTGGCAGGTAGTATGTTTTTATTTAATAAGTCCTGATGGAGTTTTTTTTCTTACATAAATTTCTGTCACTTTTAAGCCTTGTAGGTTGTTTTATGTTAGTAAATAACCTTATTTTTGTATAAATACCGCCTCTTGTAAACTCCAGTGTTGCAAAATCTTAGCAAATTTTTGTCATCTTTTTTTCTGCTAAAAAAAAAAAAAAAGAAAAGTCTCCATAAAAATTTTTCTCAACAAACAAACAGAGTCCTTTACTTTTTGATGAAAAATGAAATATTGCCCCTTTTCCAGACAGTGAAGCACATCTCAGTGAATGGCATCTCTGCAGGGGAATTAATTCTGTCCCTTTGCTCACACCAAGGGCTTGAGGAGTTTCATCCCCTCGGTCCTGCAGGTGGTTGGGAGCCCAAAGGCAGGGGCTGGAGGAGGAAGGTGCAGCCAGGCTGAGCTGGAGCTGCAGGCACAGGAGCTGCAGGCACAGGAGCTGCAGGTACAGGAGCTGCAGGCACAGGAGCTGCAGG
>VZTR01014189.1:27751-53202 GCA_013400775.1 Chaetops frenatus | reverse complement strand
TTTTTGTCAGGTAAGGGAGTTGAGTCAATTTTTTGGTGTTTCTGGACCCACAGAGAATGAAGAAATTGAGGAAGGAAGGGACAGAGCAAGGAAGACAGAAAGCAGTGCCCTGTTCCCTCCAGATCCCCTGCAAGGAGAGATTTCACACATTACAGAGTGCATTAGAATTAAGACAGGAGAAAGTCTTTTATTTACTGGCTCCTGCATGAGATGTTTTACTGGCAATATGAAATGATCTTTTACAGACAGAGACTAAAACTTTCTGGATGCTTGGGAGGATGGCATGAGAAATCCAGTAACTAAATTTTCACTGATTTTATGGAGACTGTCAGTGGAAATGTGAAACGGATTAAATCAAATGCTGTGTGTTAACAGTAATTGTTGATATATGACACAACAAACATTTTGGTATTTTGCTCTGACTTACCCTTCTAAACCAGCCAGAACCTCCTTAGTATTCAGAAGTTTGTTGAAAGTCTACTAATTCTGACCTCCTGGAAACCCTCTTATTGACATTTTTGATCCCTGGATTCTCTGAAATGCTGACTTTCCCTGTTACATTCCTTTCCTGTATTCACTTTCCAGGCAGATTTTGGCAATGCAGAGCTGTGTGGAAAAATAAAACCAGGGGCGAAGAAAACAACACCACACTTTACAGCCTCCAGGAGGCCTGGTGGGGACCTGAAATGAGAACTGAAATGTAAATATTTAGTCCCAAAGTACTGGCCTAGCTGTCAAAAGAGTTGTATTGGACTGAGAGTTTCTTGGACCATGTGTTTCCTTGGCCTGCACACGAGTTAAACTTGGGCACACACTCAATTGCTAATTGAGTTGCCTAAACCTCAGGCCATTCTTTCAGGGGTGATATATTCAATAGCACAAAATTCACTTTGACACTCCTGAATAATGATGAAATATCTGTGTTTCATTTTGGTCACCCTAATCACCATCATGCTCAGTCCTTTGATTCTGCTGGGAAGGGCACAGTGGAGGAGCCTTACTGGAATAAACATCTTTTTCTTTTTTTTCCCTGTAGCTGTGACGAGAGCACTTGACTCTGTTCCTCTCTCTTAAGGAATTGTCTTGGTGGCACTAAGCTTGACATGTACACAACTTGTACATTTGCTTCATGCTAAGCCCAGCGCATAAATGAGATTTTAATGGTGCCTGAGAAAGTCAGTCAAGGTTTGAAATGTAGAATTATGTGGATAGCTCAGTACTCTCATATTGATCTCCAAAGCAGTGCAAACCCAGGACTCCAAAAGCCTCAAACATCACTGTTTTCTCACCTGCCCGATGCACTGGCTGACGGAGGAGTTTGCAAGTGAAAGGTACAATCAGCAGTGCCTTTAGCAGGTTTGAGCAGTCAGGAGCTGCTGTTTGCCTCCCTTTTTTTCTCTCACCATTTGTTGGGTGTGAAATGCAAATCCTGCCCAATTCCCCTGAGTTTCACCCTGAGACACAAATCCTTCACCGAGTGAGGAGTTCGGGAGGGTGGAGAGAGCAGGAGCTGTTCCTGCTCTGCAGGTTCTGTCCAGTCCCACAGGAGCTGTTCTTGCTCTGCAAGAGCTGTTTCTGCTCTGGAGGTTCTGTCCTGTCCCACAGGAGCTGTTCTTGCTCTGCAGGAGCTGTTCCTGTCCTGGAGGAGCTGTTCAGTTCCCTCCTCTGTTCCTAAGCTGGAGATGAATTCCTGTTCCCTCTGTACCCAAAGCTGGGGATGCATTTCTGTCCCCCTGTTCCAGAGTTGGGGATGAAGCTCAGTTCCCTCTGTATCCAAAGCTGGGGATGAATTTCAGTTCCCTCTATTCCAGAGCTGGGGATGCATTCCTGTTCCCTCTGTTCCCAATTTGAGGATGCAGTTCATTTCCCTCTGTTCCAAAGTTGGGGATGCAGTTCAGTTCCCTCTGTTCCAAATTTGGGGATGGATTTCAGCTCCCTCTGTTCCAAATTTGGGGCTGCAGTTGGTTTCCCTCCCCTGTTCCCACACGTGTCCCCAGGAAGGGAGCTTGTGCACCACACAAACGCATCTGAGGCTGATCAAAATTCCTCCTGCTGCAGGGAAAATTCCGCTCGCTGGCGAAGGCCAGACAAGTTTTCTGTATCAGTTCAACAGCTGGGCTGGTTTTATTGATATTGAAATATTACCCTAGTTTCCGAAAATTCCTGAGGCTGGAGGGAGCTGAAGTCGGCACAATTTGAATTGTGCACAATGGAAATCAGAGCCGCACAGGAAAGTTTGTGACAACGTTTGGTCCTTTGTAACACCTGCTGAACAAATCTGCAGTCAGTGGCCGGCCCTGGCAGCACTGCAGACAGAGCTGCTGTGCCCGGTGCGGGCAGCGTGCCTGACACAGGGGTGCACTGCTGCTAGCCCAGCTCCCAGAGGAGCTGCCAGCCCCCAAATGGGCCTGCCCTTGCCCAGGGGAGGCTGCAGAGCCTGTTCAGCTCCCGGGGTTCTGCCAGGAGCAGCCCTTGCAGAGACTGATGGACAAACACTCTCTTGTTGTGGATTGCAGGAGCTGTGGCCTCTAAAGGAAAGGGAGTTCTGTCAAGGAAGGGTTTTACAGTTTGGGGATGCAGCGAGGTGAGAAATCGAGGAACTCTTCTTTCTGATGTGTTCTGTGAAATCCCACAGACCACACTTTCCTCTGCTCTATTCCCTGTGTACAGCAGGAATTGAAAGGGATTTGCACGGGAGGAGACCGTGCTGCTTTTGCCAGATTCGTATCAGGATAGCTCCTTATGCAAGAGGAATTCTCCAGGGGCCATTATCAGCCAAATAATAATTGATTTGAGTCACCTGAGCACTTGTGGCTGGTGCTGTAGCAAAAGTGAGATGGTTATTTCATAGAAATGGATGAAGTTGAGTAGAAAAAAATCCCTTACCATGGCCATTTCAATATCCTGAGTAGAAAAAAAGAACACTCTTTGTCTCCATGAGTCTTAACCTAGATTTAGCATGCTGCAGAGATATTTCTCTGACATGTTCAATGATAGCAGAAAAATATGTGGTGGTGCATTAAAAGCTATACAGCAAAGGAAGTTTGGGGAACTTAATCAGAGCCTTAGGCAAGAAAAGGATGTGTAACACTGATATGTACATTTTGCTTTTGCTGTAGTTAATGAAAAATGTTATGCCAACACTGGTTTTTGTCCCTTATGGTTTAGCAATGCAGAACCAATCCTTTTTTACTCTTTGTGTTTTGTGTTTTTCTTCTCGTAATGTTACTTAATCTGGAAATAAAAAAATGTTTGATTTCTGTCATTCCCCTTGGCTACTTTGCTCAAAATGGCGCTTAATTGTTTTCACTTTAAAGGAATGGTGCCAGGTTTAAAGGTTTATTATATTTTCATGGATTTGTTTTAAGATTGCAGGGCTTTTTGCATGCTTCTCCTCGACACCTGTCATAACATGAGACTTTTCAAACTTGGCCACCAGCGGCCCGAGAGGAAATGAATTGTCAGGTTGCCACAAAGACCAGGTTTCTTTCCATTCTCTCTCAGCAGCACTAATCCAGACAATTCTTTTATTCAACTTATTGCAGGAAATCCTGCTGTGGCTGCACAGCTCACCAGGGATGGACTGGGTGGGTTTTGTTGGGATGCTCATGTTCCCAGCTCCTGAAGCTGCCAACCTCCTCCCTGGTTTTGGGCCAGAGCATTCTGAGAACCCCTCCTTGGGTGGATGGACTGCTCAGCTCCTCCCTCGCTCTGCAGGGTGGTTTGTTTTTCTTCCTTTTCTTTTCTTTGAGTACAGATGCTGCTGCTTGTACTTTAGGTGCTGGTACATTATTGATCAAAGCATAGAGAATGCACAAATAACACATGAACTGAGGTTCTATGGCAGAGAGAAATTAACTGCTGTCAGGAGCTGACTGGTTTCTATTTTAATTTCAAGACATTCAGGATGCTTCCACTGGCACCATCTTAAAAATGCTGCCAGTCCCCATCTATCTAAGGAATGATTTGTACTTAAAATTAATTATCTCTCAGCTTTTAATTTTTTCTTTAGTGTTTCTCTTGGAGGCTGGTTTTTTTCTTTTTTTTACACTCGGGCTAATTTCTGATTACCAGATTTCATTTCTCTTAAACATGTTGAACAATTCTATTTTCCTTCTCTGTTTCCTGTTTCAGTAGGTTGCCATCAAATTTAGTTTTAGCTAATTAGGGAAAAACAGTTTCATCACTTTGAAGATTGTCCTCTCCTTCATAACATAAATAGCTTTAATTTGAAGGCCACGTTCACCTCTTGTCTGGAGCACTAAAACCAATGAATTCCCTGCTCTGGAGGTTATGGTTCCTGACCTGAATAAAAGAGCAATAAATCAAAGTATGCTCACTGGCATTGAAGCAGGCTCCAACTGTGTGGAATCAACATGCCAGTTCCAAATTGTAATTTCACTAAAAATAGCATAGTTTAACAATTTTGACAGTTGTAAACTTGAAGGATCTAGGCACACTGTCCATCTTGCTGTGTCTCATATGTTCTGTCAACCATGCAGCTTTTTGAAAATAAAACCAGAAAAAAGCTGAACATTCTTCTTTCTTTGCTTGATGTGCCCATCCCAGCCCTCTGCAGAGGGGACACAGAGTTGGCAGTGATTTTTTTAAAGGTGAAACAGAAAAATCCTAAGTGGTGGCTCAAGAATGGGAGGAAGGGTAAAGTTTTTTGGATCTTTATCACCCCTTTCTCTTCCCTTTTTTGGGTCTGTGTTTTCAGGTAACAAAAGGCAAGTAACCACGGTGTCGTGGATCATTTCTCTTTTACAGGGCATGGTGCAATTGCTCCTGCTCTGTTCTGGAGTCTGGAGAGCCACAGATGCAAATTTTACTGTATTTTCTCCTCCCAAGGCTTCTCACCCAACCCTGAATTCACCCAGGCTCTATTTAGCAGATATTTAAGCATGTATTTCATAGGAAGCACATGAATTGTCTTCTGGCTTCCATGGACTGTATGGGCAGGTTGGAATGAAAATCATTCTTAAATGCTTGGATGAAAGGGGCAGCACTTAGTTCGCATTGGGGATAGATAAATAAAGCAGGCATTTAAACTTGTGGTTCAAGTTTGCTGGTAATGGCAAGTGTAACCCTTTCTCTGGCTGTTCCCCTGACAGAGGAGTGTGTGTTGCTGAGTACTGCTTTAATGCCAATTAATTGCTCTCTGCCTCAAAAAACGCCTGAGGTTGAACCACACTCTGCTTCATCAGAATTCAACACTGCTATTGGTCTGTGGGGAGGGAGAGCAGGAATTAGAAGAGACAGGAGCTCTGTGGAGCAGCAATCTTTTATTTATGTGTAATGCTGTACATTTCCTGAGTGTGCTGCGAGTTTTCCTGCTAACTCTCACTAATGATGGCAATGGTGGCTGGCATGAGGCACGAAGGGCTGCAGCCTCAGGAGGGGTGGGACACTCTCAGCTCCTCAGAGCTGGCTCCTCACATCCCAGCTTGCACTCCCTGCCAGGACAAGCTCTCCTTTTCCCAAGGAGAGGAACAGGAATGTTGCACTTTGGTTCAGGTTGTGTTTGCTGCCCAAAGCACTTTGTTGGAGGGAGCTGAGTTACTGTCTCGTCTATCCAGAGGAGTTGCACACACAGGAATGGAAACCTGGTTCTTGTAAGGTGGTTTTAATGAATTTTCAGAGGTCGTTGTTTGTATCTATCTGTTATTGTCTAAATAATCTGCACATTGTCCATCCTGTATCACATCCAGTTAAAAAATATAAATGTTTGGCTAAAAAGGTGGTAGCTGAATGAAGAATTAACCCCTGACAAATGTATAAATTCACTTAGAGCTTTGAAAATCTGTGGGTTTTGTCTTTGCTCAGAGGAAGGCAAGGAGGAAGATTATTTTCATATCTCCATTACTTTTTCAAGGTGCTAAAATACTTAACTCGTTTTGCAGAATGTGTATTTGCCAAGAGCCCTATTTGCTTCATCATTATCAGTTTTGTGAACTCAGGCAGCAGCTTCCTAACTTTTTAAATGTGTCCCTGCAGAAAGTGGTAATGATGTACCAGAACCACTGCTCTTGAGGCTGCACTTGTACCCTCCTTGCACAAACTGAAAGTAAGCCAAATAAATTCTTTCCCACTCTTGGGAAATATGTGTTATCCTAAGTGCAAGACTAGGAGAAAAGTGTTAATTGTTTGACACTTCATCATTTACAATGCTCATTAAAGGAGATAATGGTGATGCTACAAATAGTGACCTGACAAAATTTTGCAGATCTCCAAGGTGGCCACTGCATCCTTAATATCCAGACAAGGCTTTTGAGCAGAATCTCGGTGGACATTGTCCATGTCTTTACAGCCCAAGCAAACCCTGCTTTGTTTCCAGCTCCTTGCCATACACATGATATGAATATTCCCATTTCCTCTGCAAACACTGATCCACCAGGTCAGGGTATCCCAGCACTGTGTCCTCTCTGGTGGGTGCCATTGCTTGGCAATTGGGGGCTTTTTTTTGCTGTTACAAAAGACATTTTAAGCACAGAAAAATAAATATATTCTTTCTATTTTCCTTTCCCTAGGCATCCAAAAAAAAAAAAAAAAAAAAAAAAGGATAAAAATGTGTGGTTTTGTTAAATTCTCTTTTGCTGTGCAGCCTTTCTTTAACAGTCTTTCAAATGGAGCCCAGGGATATCCTTCATCATTTCCTCTATTGGTTTCTTCTCACTGTAAACTTAATGGAAGCACTCAGGCTTGTAGTGAAGAGGAAACCCACAGGCAAGGGACAGAAGCATCAGAAGCTTCAGGGAGCTCGTTTAACATGGTTAATTAAAGGGGTGATCAGTTCAGGGCAGCACCAAGTGTGAAGGATTGATAGACAAATCCCTCCAGTCAGGCTCTAGATGAATGCTCTAAATATGAGAAAAGGCCCCTCAATGTGTTGGAGTCTGTTCTTACCCTTGGAGGGGAGGAGAAAACCCCACAGCAGCAACTGCAAAGCAGTACATGGAGCAAAGCCATCTATTTGTCATTTTCTGTCTTAAATCTTGGTGCCCCAGGTGGGCACAGGTTATTTAAATGGATTACCTTTGGGTTGGTGCAACAGCTGTGGTTTAGTCTCAGTTTTCACTTTCAAAACAATGGGGGAAGTTGCATCTGAAATTCAACTTGCTCACATTCAGGCCAGATCAAATTTAATGTTTTCACTGGGGGACTTTATGAAAAATCAAGAGTGTGCTAATGAAATCTGCCATTTACTGAAGTTGAGGTGGCACAGTCAATAAAGAGGAAGATTAGAGTGTTATATGAAAGGAATTTTTATCACTTTGAGATGTAGGGTAATAAAGTTAGGTGCAACTCT
Source organism: Chaetops frenatus (assembly GCA_013400775.1). Taxonomy (NCBI): domain Eukaryota; kingdom Metazoa; phylum Chordata; class Aves; order Passeriformes; family Picathartidae; genus Chaetops; species Chaetops frenatus. Next base: position 45,893 of record VZTR01014189.1, on the reverse strand, counting down.
CTTGTACAAAGCCACTAACTCATATGCTCAAGGGGGAATAAAGGAATTCTGCAGAGAGGAGGGGAAGCTTCCCCTCAGCTCCCAGATGAGCACAGAGATGTCCTTGGCAGGCCTGGGCCAGCCAGGGCTCTGCCAGGGAAGGGTTTCTTTGCACTGCTCACTGACCAGTGTGAGAGGAGACAATATTTTGAAATACTGAAGGGGAAAAGGTTTGCACTGTGCTGTACATCTTGGGCATTTCCTCACACGCTGGGGATATTTTCTTTTTTTCATGCTCTTTCTGGTGCAGCTCAGAAGGAGGAGTTTTCTGCTCCAGTGCTGTACAGAGCTTGTGTACATTCCCAAACCAAAATGTGAAGGCTTTAATAAGCAGTGGTAAAGCTCAAATGCACATTTGTTATCACTGGAGATAAGTACACTTCTGCAATAATTTGAGGCTTATTTCATTGTGATGTTTGACCTGAAGGAACTGTGTGCCTGGAAGGTTCTCTGCTTCTCCTGGCTGCATTATTTGGTTTAATGAGGTGCATTACCTCTCCTCCAAACTGCTGCTTCTCTCAGGTTGCTTGGGAAAATAAAAAAAGAAATGACAAGGAAATCCTAGATTTCACTGGGACTGCTACTCTTTTGCCAGTTGTTCATGGCCTCAGGGCTGTATTTTAATGTGCTTGTAAATGATCAGAGAGAAGGCTCTTTAATTGTCATTACAAAAAATTGCAGCAGAATGGCTCAAAATCTGGGCAAAGCCCTGGTGTTTGTTTGGAATGGGACAGAGGGGACAGTGCAGGGCACAGGGGCACTTCAGGGTCTCTGGGTGGAAGGTTTGACCTGAGCAGGGAGGGCAGAGAGGGACCAGGCTTTCAGAAATGTTCTGTATTTTGGGGCCAGCCTGTCCTGAGCAGCCAGGGAGGTGAAACAGCAGCACTGCTGGAGGTCCAGGCCTGGCTGTGCTCAGAGTGTTTTAATGTCTGACTGAAGGGAATGGGGGTTTGTCTTTATAAAAAAAGCTGGGGGTCTGCTGGATGTGACCTGGATTTAAACTTTATCTACTATTATAGTAGATAAAACCATAGCACTGAGAGATAAAAGAAACAAGGGGAAGGATTCCACTGACTGATGAATGGGATGAGGGAGGTTTGTGTTTACAAACCAACTATAGGTCCACTGATAAATAAAATTGTGTATTGAGAGATAAAAGAAACAATGGGAATAATCATGAATTCCAGGAATTAAAAGAAAAAAAAATTAAGGAGGAGGGTGTTATACATGAGAAGGGAATCTGAGGTATCAGGAGTTCTGGGCAGTCTGTGCCTCTCAAACACCTCAGCCCAGTGGGAAAGAGAGAGGGAAAATGCAGCCAGGAAATTGGGATAAAAAGGAGACTGAGTCCTCGAAAAATGTGAGAGATCCCAGGGGAAATGGCCCGTGGGCTCTCCCTTTATTGGAATAAATTAAAAGGACCCATCTGTCTCCTTTTTGGACACAAACCACTGGTGTTTATGGATGTATTTTCCTAACAGGACCAATATCTGACTAAATCTGAGCTCCACGAAGAACCAACAGCCCTAAATGACTTGAAATGACTTTCAGCTGGGCAGATTAAAAGGCCATTTCCCAGAAAGCTGGGAGCCATGCAAGAGCCTGCTTTATTTCTGGCTGTGTCTGCGTGGAGTTGGAGGTGTGATTGTGACTGGAAGGTACTGCCTTGCGTTGGCCTTGTCATTAAAATCTGACCCTGTGGTCGGAATATGAACTAATGAACTAATTGCAGGCTTTATTGAAGCCTGCTGCTCATGAGAGGTCGTTCATATTTCTTCTGTCCTCGTGGCTCTCGGGAGGAAGGAGGGGAGAAGCCCTTGAGCAGGGGCAGGTTGTGCTGAGGCTGCCAGAGCAGAGCTGTCTCTCACAGCACCAGCTCCTGTTCTGATGATTTTCCCGTTCAGGCCCAGCTTTCTGTCTCCTTTAACTCTGTTCTCCCCCTGGTGCAATCCAAGCTTTGTGATCTCCATTTCCTCACCTCCCATGTCCTGGGCACTGAAAAGCCCTGTGAGGGCTGAAAGATCCCTGCTTCCTCTCAGGGAGCAAACCTGGGGAAAAAACAGGCTGCTCTGGGACTGCTAATTATTAACATTTTTAATTATTATATTTTTAAAATTATTTACTCTGCTCGCTGCCATAATAGCAGCAAAGTCCTCATATGGAGCAAGCGTGGCTGGAGGGGATTTGGAATGTGCTTGGGTTTGCTTGTGAGCTTGACAGCCATTTCTCACTTCCTGTGATAATAATGACAGTTAGCTAGGGAAAACGAGGAATATTAATAGATTTGGAGAGCGTTGTGTTTCTAGAGTAAAGACAGAAAAAGCCTCAGCAGGAGTGAGAAAGGAATAGAAGCAGGGATGATTCGTGTTTCCTGGTTTCTGTTTCACTCTCGTTTGGAGTCTTTTATTTATACTGTTCTCCTAAAAGTAAATGTAATAGAAGAAAAAGTCTCTGTCATGATTTATTCTTCCAATTTTCCAAGGCCTGTAGGATTGCACCCTCCTCCCTCTCCTGGTTGCAATAACCAGCCACAGTAAATCCAAATATACAACCTTTGGACAAAAAGGGTTTTGCAGGGGAGAACTGAATCAACCTTTAACTTGCATGCTCAAAAAAAACCCAACAAAAACCACCCAAAAAAAACCCCTCAAAGCAGAGCAGCATAGGGTAGTGAAGCTCTGGAAGTATTTGTGGGATGTTATTGCCAGACTGGATCTGTCTGAATGTGCTGCAAAGCAGACACTGGCACTTGGAGCTGACTGTTCTCTTCAGAAAGCCATGAATTTCCCTCAAAGTGTTTGGAGTTTTTGGAATTTTTTTTTTTCACGTTTTTACTTTCATCTTGGATTTTTCTTTTTTTGTTTTAATGTTGAACTTGTATCTGCACTTCATCTGACAGACAAGAGGCTGTAGCCCATTTTCTGAAATGAGTGTTTGCCACTTCCCAAATATGCCTTTGACAAGCCTGAGAGTTGTGTATTCATCTCATTTCTACTGCAGCACATAAATCCAGTGCTAATATTACATTTCTCTTTTTCTTCCTTTGTTCTTTTTTCTGGGTAAAGAGAAGAATTGTTGTGTAAAGATTCACTGTAGATATTGTGATGTGATGACACTTGTCACTTTCTCAGTGAATAAAGAAATGAATTTGAAATCCAAATTTCTAGAAACATTTTTTTGTTCTCTTTCAGATTGGGTAGTTTTTAAAAATTGTTAATAATTTTTTTTGTTTGGTGCTGCTGCTGTACCAAAAGATATTTGTTGAAAATCACTTTAATGAAGAGAGTTCTGACAGGGCAATAACTGGTCTAGATTATTTAATGGGTTCAAACTGGGAAATCCCTGAAAGGCTGAGGGATGGGGGCAGCTTTTTATAACCCAGAAGTTCTGTTCTGCCAACCCTGCCTCAATCTCCTTCATCTTTTCTTACAAACAGAAAATTAATGTATCTGCTGCTCTTCAGCAGGATCTAGTGGATTTTTGGGGCCACTGATACTTACCTGGATGAGCCAATATGTGACTCCCTTCCAACTCAGGATTTTCTATGATTCCACAATCCATTTCAGTATTTTTTTCCAGTTCCTGAACTAATAACTGTGGACAAGAGATAAAGGCAAGACTTTGCTTTATTTCTTACAATATCTGCTAATGTTATTTTTTTTTTTCTTACAATATCTGCTGGTGGTTTTTTCCAGCATAGACTGGATTCTTCCTACTGGCTTGGAATTCTTTCCCTCTGGGAATTCTGTGGCACGATGCAGATACTCTTTGAGAGACTGAACAAAGTGACATCTGATTTTCTGTAGAGCACACAGAAAGCATCAGATGTGCTGGCAAGGTCTGAAAAAACCCCAACTCTGCAGCGTGCAATGGCTCCACTCTGAAGTTGCTGTGTGGTATGGACTGGGTGCAGCCTGTTGCTTTACTCCTCAAAAATAAAACCTATTTCACAGCAGGCAGAGGAGAAACACACAGATGAGGAAAAAAGGCTTTTAGCTGTTGAGTTTGTGTGTTTTGTAAGACGTTTCCCAGGCAGGTGCAGGGGCTGGGTCCTCCTTGCCCTTTCTGTGGCATCCCCCTCATCCCTGTCCTGTCACAGACTCGGGGGGATGCTCAGCCTGGCTCTGCTTTCCTGGCAGCCTCACTGCTGCTGCTGTTTTGTTTTGACTCTGCTGGGCTTTGTCTTCCAGATCAGGATTACAGTCTTGAATAATTCTTACCAGTAATGTCACAAAAATTTTTGTAAGAGCCAGTAAACACATCTCTGATCTGGCAGCAGTGTCACACAGGGCCCAAGTGGGTTTATTTGATGGAAAATGTCAGGGCAGTTACAAGGAAACCTGAGCCATTTCTTCTTGTTCCTGAATCCCCTCTGTTCCCCACCACAAAAGGGCAGCAGGTGGCGGGGGTTTTTTTAGTAAATGCTGGGATTTTTCTGCACATTTTACAAAAAACTTGGTGTGTCCTAATATACCATGAATATTGGGAGAATCTCAGCACTTGGCTGGATTTGGTTCCCATTTCAGGTCTTTAGCCTTGGCTGCCATGCCTTTGTAGCAGCATCCATGATCTGTTTCTGTGCTGTGTGCTTATGTGCTCTTAAGGGCAGGGAAATATGTTTTTCCTGGCAGAATTTTATGCTATGGCACAGTAAAATAGCTAAAAACCCCCCCACTTACAGATTCTGCAGAGTGAGCCTTTGGATTGTAGTGGCTCCTCCTTTGAGGGAGGACCCGAGCAGAGTTACCAGCTGGAAAAAAGCAGACAAAACTGGGTGAGGACCCATCCTAAAAATGAGTTCAGCTCTTAAATTGCTTTTTCTGAGGTGTGTTTTTTATCCCTCACTCGCAGCTGAAATATTGTAGAAATGGAGAAAACTCTGCTGGTCTTCATTAAATTGCACTGAAACTTCAGTGGTAAAATGTGCCCCCAGTATTTATTCGGTCCTGCCCTGATTACTTTGAAAACACTTTTCATGTTTTTGAGCCCAAATCCTGGAATCTGTAGCAATCCACCACTACTTGCAAATGCAGATTTGGTGTTACCTCGGTGTTTAAGGTGCGGCAGGATGAAAACAACACCTTTTATTTGTGACTGAGGGATTCAGGCAGCTTTTCCCTGCCACGATGGCTTTAGCTGAGAGGGAGAGATGGTGTTTTCACAGGTGAGAGATTCGAGAGGTTACGAGCAGGAATAGAAGTGGCTCTGGGACCTGTTGTGTGGGAATTGCAGGCAGTGTTTCAGGTAAACGAGCTGTCAGGATTTATTTGGGTATTTATTGAGGTGTTTATTGTCCCAGGGGCTGTGGGGGTGGCTGTGCCCCCCTCCTGTCCCTGCAGCCCTGTGGGGTTCCTGGGGGAAGGATGCTTTCCCACTCCATCTGAGCAGAGGGAATTCCCATGGGGAATAAGGACAGCAGGGACCAGGGACACTCTGTACTGCAGGGGAGAAGGTGGCTTAACGTTGGACTGACCCAGTACAAAGAATTGTCCTTCAAGAATGCAACACTTTTTAATCTAAAATACCGAAAATTTAATATTTCACCTTCTCTAAATGCTGTGCTTCAGAACACTGATGGTAAAAATTAGACCATTACTAAAATATTTTCACGGGACAACGTTCAGTTATTTCATTAATTCTGTTCCTTATATGTAATTAAGTTGTTAGACATCCCTTTTGTTTCCTGCTTGCTGTAAAAGAGGGAAGAAAAATGACCTGCATGGCATCACACAGAATATCAGTCAGAAGCTGGGATTTGCTGAGCAGAGCCAGCTGCTAAACAAGAGTTCAGTTCTGCAGAAACTCTGCCTGCAGTGATTCCTGCCTCAGGTGTGGATGAAACCAACACTATTTTCAGCCAGGCAGTGAGAGCTCCCATCCTCTGTGTATACAACAGTGTCCCACAAATAAATACGGGGATTTTTTCACTGCCAGGGTGGTCAGGCTTGGAAGGGGCTGCCCAGGAAGGCGCTCTCAGGGCTCTGCTTTAGTTCTCAGGGTCGGGGGCAGTCCCGGGCTGGCCTCGATGGTCTGGGAGGTTTTTTCCCAGCCTAACTGGCTGTGTGATGGTGTGAAGTGCCCTGCAATTTCCCACCCCTCACAGCAGCCTCCCTGCCCTCTGCAGCACACAGCCCCTTGCTTCCAGTCATGTCCTTGCTGCTCAGGGGGTGCCTTCCCTCCTGCTTCAGCCATTTGGCAGATCTGGGTGGTTTTGTGCAGTTTTAGACACGGCTATGGAGGGTGAAGGGGCAGATTCTCCCTGGTCTCAGGCTCTGCACTGACTCGGTCACTCAGCTCCAGCCCTGAGGGTTGTGTCCCACCCCACCCTGAGCAGGATGGGGCTCCCAAAGCCCTCAGGAGGTGCTGCTGTGTGAATCCCTCCTTCCCTGCCCTCATCAGCCAGGAACCACAGAGCTGCTCTCTGCCAGGGCAGGGTGACTTCTCAGAGCTTGGGTCTCGTGTGGTTTTGTTTGGGCTGCTGTTTCTGGGACACAACATTTCCCACTTCGGTGTCTCTTGTGGAGGTTTGATTTTATTCTGGAGTCCTGGGGGAGCTGCTGGGAGCAGAGTGTTCTCACCAGGGACATTCTCATCCATCTGCTCCTGTAGCTGTATTGATCCAGTGTGTCCTTCAGCCAGCCTGGACAGTATCACCCTTTGTGCATAATATTTCCTGACATGCTAGCAGCAGCTAGGAACCCAGGCTGTGCTTTGTAACTGTCGTGGACTCACTGAAAGTTATTAAATTTCAGATTTGGGGGGAAAAGCCACAACGTGCTGATGTTTGGCAGTGCAATATCAGAAGCTGTACTACAGTATCCTTAGGCAGAAATGCCAAAAGGAGCTCTGCAATGGCTGGTAGCTCATCTGTTGGCCATAAGCAGCTGGACTGTCTGCAAACAAACCCTGCTCCTGCCCTGTGAGCACTCCTGGTGTGCCCAGGGTTTCAGACCCCTCTGTGGGAACTCTCTGGTGTGTCCAGGGTTTCAAACCCCTCTGTGGGAACTCTCTGGTGTGCCCAGGGTTTCAGACCCCTCTGTGGGAACTCTCTGGTGTGCCCAGGGTTTCAAACCCCTCTGTGGGAACTCTCTGGTGTGTCCAGGGTTTCAGACCCCTCTGTGGGAACTCTCTGGTGTGCCCAGGGTTTCAAACCCCTCTGTGGGAACTCTCTGGTGTGCCCAGGGTTTCAGACCCCTCTGTGGGAACTCTCTGGTGTGTCCAGGGTTTCAAACCCCTCTGTGGGAACTCTCTGGTGTGTCCAGGGTTTCAAACCCCTCTGTGGGAACTCTCTGCTGTGCCCAGGGTTTCAGACCCCTCTGTGGGAACTCTCTGGTGTGCCCAGGGTTTCAAACCCCCCTGTGCTCACATCCATGCTGCTCTCAGCGTGCTGGGGATGGGCTGAGGACAGGACTTGCCCCTGAAGCACAGCAAGCTTTGGAAAGCTGATTTAGGGCTGCAGGAGTTGACCTTGGGTGCACAGACCTTTCCTTGGTGCTGCTGGAGAGCCTGGAGTGGCTGTGCCTGGGGTGTTCAATGAGGCAAACCCAGGAACAATCCTTCATAATCCTGCAGTCCTGGGGAATGAAGAGCTGCAGGTCTCAAGCTGCCATTTGTCCCACCAGGACTCAATAGCTGAAGGTTATGTTGGAAAACGTTTCCATTCTATCACTGGGAACTTTTGCTTTTCCTCAGCCTCCTCCCCAGCTGAGGGATGGGCACTCATGAACAGCATCGTTCAGAAGTGTTTCTCCAAAATTCATCAGAGTGAGGCTGAAGGTTTCATTATTCTTTAAGGGTGCATTAATAAAACTGCTGTACACTTGGGTATTTTTAATGCTATATGAATTATTCTGACAGTCAGTTTGCAAAGCCAACATATCAATCATTAAATTAAAAATGTAGTAATGTAAATTAGTGTGATTCAGGAGCTGTAGAACATGTGGAACAATATGCTCTCTGTTTGGAAACCAATACAGATCTGTCCTTCAAATGAGAAAATATAGCAAGCAGGGAGATGCAAAAAAAAAATGGCAGTGAATTTATCCATCACTCCATAAAACCAAGCAGTTCTGTGGATCAGATAGCACTCTTGTTTTGTCCAGATCCCTGTTATCCTTCCTGCAAATATCACAGCAATCTTTACTGATCAGCCATAATGTTTGTTTGCAGGAGGAGGTGTCATTTGTGTAATTCCTGACACGCTGCTTACATTTACAGCTGGGGATGAGGCAGCAGCCCAGCACAATCAAAACACCTCTCCCCACAATTTACTGCCTTTGTTTGCTTGACAGAAGATGCAAAGGAAATATTTTGCAAGAAAGCCCGTGTTGCTAACTCACCACTTAGTGAAGCAATGCCTGACACAGGTTGCATCAGTGCTCTGAGCCTAATCTGGCTGGCCCTGGTGGCTCCTGCTGCTCTGGGGACAGATATTCTATCTCTATCTGCTCCATTCACGTGAGACAGAAATTATTTTGCCCTTAATAGATGTGAGGCACCAGCTGAAGTATGCAGGACAGCTTGCCTTTTCACTTCCTTCAGCAGAAAGTTCCTTTTAAGCATCTTTTTCCCCCCTTCCTCTGCTGATTCTGTGGAAGCTCTGTGGCTGTGAATAAAATAACGTGTTGGATGTTTGAAGTAGCCCAGTGAATGTGAGATAATGAAGTTGTGGCCAAGGTGCAGGACATTTTCAATGGCAAGTGGATTTCCCTCCTTTCTGAGTTCCATTCCAGGCAAGCTGCTTTAGAGCAGCTCACCCCCAGTGCAGATAAAGCCCTCCACGCCCAGCAGGGCCTGATGTGCTTGTCCAGGGCAGTGTCCTCCCCCCAGAGCACCATCCCAGCCCTCCCAGTGCCAGCCCTGGGGCCTGGCACCGGTGCTGGTGTGGGCCAGCAATCCCTGGAGCATCCCTGGCTCCCTGGGGCTGCAGGTGCCAGCAGCCACCCTTCCATCCCCTTGGGAATTCCTGCCTCAGCTCTGTCTCACAAGCACACTCAGGAGAGCCAGCAGAGGAAAACAGGCTTTAAAATGGTGTTCACAGCCAGGACAAGATGGTAATGAGCCATTCCAGACACCAGGAAGCACCGTGGGTCTGACCTGAGCAGGTCCAGCTGCCTGTGCAACCTCATGAACTTGTTCAAAACAGCTGCAGCCTTAAGAGATGAGATGCAGGTTATCAGTGAGGCTTTCTACTAAGCACAGATTTAAAATCCCTGGGTGTTTCTCATCCCTGGTCCTTTCAGGGCTGTGATTTTGATGCTGCCAGGGAGGACTGCAGAGGTAAAAGCTGTTTGTTCTTGTTTGCTCCTTATCTGTGCTGTATAAAATGCATGAAATATCACAGTGGTGGAATAAAGGCAATAATCATTTCTAATAATGAAACTCTTCTGCAAAGCAAGACCTAGATTCCTCACCGAGATAGTGTGCTGGAGTATTTGCATAGTAACTGGGCTATAATTACAGATTCATCTCCTTTATGTCTCTTAGCTCTCAGGCTTAAGTAACCAGATCCTTGGAGCAGTGAGTGTTCCCCGGGTGTCAGGCAGCATATGCTGAGCCTGTGTGCACTGCTACCCTGACTGTGAGTAATGAGTGTTGATAAACTGTTTACTGGAGCTGGCTGAAATTCAGGATTTGTGCATTGTGGGGTTTCTGATAGTCCAGAAGCATTTCCACTTTAAAGTAGTGGAATACATGTTTGGGATTCCTCAGAAATTTTAATTTCTGGGATGAAAACCCGGCCTTTTTTGGTTTTTTTTTTTTTTTTTTTTTTGTTTTTTTTTTTTTTTTTTTTTTTTTTTTTTGTTTTGATCCTGGCATTTTCTGCTGGTTTTCTGTTTTATTAGTTTTATGAGACAGCAGTGGCCACTGAAAATATACAACACAAAGTAGCCAAAACCTTCTTTTTTTTTTTTTTTCTATTTAAAAATCATTAACATCAGCTGTCACTTACACCTGTCTGATAAAATCCCTGCTCCAGGTGGGTGTAGGAGGAAGAGCTCAGCCCTGAGATACAAAGAGCTGGGTGCTGTGGGGTAGGACACTCTCACACTTGCAATACAGAATATGCCAAGCAATGCTGCTACACCAATATTTCTGGTTTCTTCCCTTGGTGTACTGGTAAATTTTCAGTCCTGATAGAAAGAATCCATTAACTTTGGGCCATACAGAACTCTGGGTAAAAGGATTTGGGCTAAAGAGACTTTGCTGCAACTCAAATTAAGCTCTGTCCTGGGTCTGGAGCTGCTCCTCGAGAGCTGAGAGCTGCAAATCCCAGAAGATGGGATTGTTTGGGGGATTTTTATGTACAAGAGTGTTGGCAGCCTCCGTGTCACTAACTTTATTCTCCCAGAGAAACCAACCTGCAAAGCTCAGATATTTTTTCCCTACCCTGCAGAGAGATTCTGCTCAGAAAAAGGGAGAGTGGTGTAAAGTTGAGAGGCAGAAATTCTGTGTCAAGGTGACTGTGAGGGTCGTTGTTTTCCTTTCAGGTGTGTGCCAGGCCACAAACAACCTCCCTGGAGAGCTCAAGAGCACTTTGATTTCCTCCTTACAGCCTGAAGTTGTTTGTGCATTTGTGGGGGGTGCAGAACTTGGTTACCAGGGGGGGATCTCTGTCCCATTGTACTCTCCCTGCCCGTGAATGGTTTAAGATTCTCCCAGATTCAGTGCCTTCATACACCTCCAAAGCTTGCATTTCCTTAGTTTATATGAGCTCGTTATTACCCCAAAAATAAAGGTGTAATTCTCTTGCTATTCTCTGCCATGAGAAGCCACTTTTCTTTCCCCCTCCTGGAGTCTGGCACCAGGGCAGACCTCCTCACCCCAAGAGTGCCTGCTGTGGTATTGATTGCCTGCTCACCCCTGCCTGTCACTGCTTGGCTCTTCACAGGTGAAGGGAGAGGATCCTGGCAGGTGTCAGGTGCTCCCCTGCTCCCCCCTGCAGCAGGGCTGCTCCTCTCACCTGCTCTGGCTGCTGCACTGCAGCTCCAAAACTGAATTCCTCTTTGTGGCATTTCCCTCTCCACAGACTTTGTGGTGCCAGCTTTGCTTCCATCTCCTCTGCTGGGAGAGAGAATTGGCTGCTAGAAAGGTATTAAATAACTAACTAGCCCTTCCTTAAAAAAGATTTGAAATCAGGGTGATTGTCAGAACACCATAACTAATGAGGAGCCAAGAAATTGAGATGTTCACTTGATTTATCTGCTGGGAGTTTGGCATGAAGCAGGTGGATGCATCCATTCAGTCTGTTCTGGCAGAGATAGGTTTGCCATTTGTAACAAAGGACAACAGGGAAAAAATATGTTGAATTTCATAAGAATCATTTCAAAAAGTTGTGAGGCTTTCTGAATCACTAATTAAACAATGTTGAAAACCAAAGAAATATCCCAGAACCTGAGATAATACATATGCTCTTTCTTGCTTTAAAGAAGTAGAGAAGAACAACCAGGAAGCTGTAGGCAAATTGGCCTGATATTGATCCAGTGTAAAATAACAAAACACTTGATTCAGGAGTTCATCAGCAAGGCTTGGCAGCTAAAAATTTCATTAACAGTAGCAGTTACTTGGAAAATACAGACCTTGTCAGACAGACAATTAATATATTTTTTTAGGTTTTTTTAAGTGGATTATGGGCAGGTTGATAAAGTCAGCTGAACTGACATTGTGTGCTTGGGCTTCAGAACTTAATACTGCATGACATTTGGACTAGAGGCTTGGATTTAGCTGCTTGTCTTTTAAAAACTGAGCCATTGGTGGGTATCAAAATATAGATGTGAAGAGAGAGAGGTCAGTGAGCAGTGCTCTTTCTGGAGGGCCAGCATGGCGCTGAGCTCTGGTCTAACATTTAACATTATTTTCAGTGAATTTAATTGTCCAGGTAATTTTTTTGCAGAGCTTTCAGGCTCACAAATATTGGCAGAGCAGTAACAAGAGAGAGGATAAGTTGCTTTTATTGAGTCCTGTGAGTTTGTTGGTCAGTTGGTTTTTAATAAAACCAGTGCAAGGTACCTTGGGAGGGAACAGCAAGTGCAGATTCCAGGGCTCTGGAGTTTAATTTACTCAAGTGAGGTTCAGGGGGCTGGCAGAAGAAAACCCCTAAACATGAGCTCTCAGCACAGTGCTGTGCAAAGGGAACCAGATCTTTTAAGATAAGTGAAGAAAGTTTCTAAAGTAGAAGTGGGAAAATGATCCAGCTTTTGGGTACAGCCTTACCAAGACTGTCACTAAAATTTCTGTGCCTACTTCTGGTGTCAGAGCTTCAAAGGGATGCAGACTGAGGAGAGTTTTTAAATGGGTTAGGAATGTTCCTGGGACTGGAAGGGAAGTTCATGTTTAGGTTATCACTCAGTTAATTTAAGAGGAGGCTGAAATTCCGTGGCTGTCAGCTGGAGCAGAGAAGCAAAGGAGGTGGCAGAGGGATGGGGAGGAGATGGACCCGTGCCTGGACATTGCAGGCGTGCTTGGAGTGGAGCAGCCTCTCCTCATCTCGCTCTCATATGGTTCCTGCAGACTGACTGCCACATTTAGACTGAGCACATTTGCTTCCACTATTTTCTGATTATTGGACCTTGTGGGGATTTTTGTCTTTTTCTTCAGCACGGGTAGACTCCATCTGTTGGGACTGTGTTGAGCTTGTAGGCTCAGGGCTTGGTCTTTCCTTTAGCTCTTGAGCGTTAAGGAAGTTTAAAACTGAAATATTCTTCATTTCTGAAGAGGGTGAACCTTCTTAAATGGAATGACCCATGCTTTGACAAATGACTTTGAAAAGCAAAGAAACCACAAGGTACAGCATGTGGTTCTGTGAAGGCTTGGCCTCTGGAAAACCCAGGAAGATCAGGCCAGGTAATGCACCACGGGGACCTGAATGTGTGTAACTTGCATCACTTGGCAGCACTAAAAATGGATGCATTTCGTGCAGTTCAGGTTGAATCACCTGGATCCATCCCTGTGGTAAAGACATTAGCTTTTATGCTCTTGTGTTTTGGATTTCGTGTTACATGAAAGGTCAGACCAGACATTTTCAAAAGTCCTTTCTGGCTGAATTCGTCTCTGAGCTTTGAACGATGTGGAAGTAACAAATAATCCAACAGACCTTGAACAGGTTTCTTATTTACATAGTGAGGAATTCAATATAAAAGAGAATAGGTTTGAACAAGATGAAATAAACCCCTTCTTTAATGCATTTAACGTGGCTCAGTGCCACTGCAAACTCCTTCAGATAGCCCTGAAATAGCTCAGATAGCCCCAAAAGAGCTCAGATAACCCCAAAAGAGCTGAAATATCTGCAGGGCTGGGAGCTCAGATCCCCCTGCAGAGTGATGGGACAGCCAGGGCTCCCTCTGGGCTGGGGGATCCCAGGGCACAGAGGATTTGGGATGGGCTGAGGCACTGATGCTCTCAGAAAAAAAAACCCAGGCAAGGCAGGTCCATCAGCCATTTTTTCAGTGCTGTAAAAGATACTTAGCTGATTTTTCTGTTACTGAGGCAGAAGCATGAATAAAGGATGGATTTATTGTGTGCATGCAGTAGCCAGCCCATGGAGCTCTCTGTGCTTTGTGCCAGGAATGCACTTTCAAAAACCTCTCAGTAGGAACAGAGACAATAGGTTCCCAAAATGGGTAAGTACTGTGCATTTCCAAAACAGTGCTCAGCTCAAAGAATGAGAGCATTTAGCTGATAGAATACAACAGTTCCAGGGGATAAATAAATAATAAAATTTTTTTGGGGGGGTGGGAAGGGTGGGGAGCAAATATAGAAACAATCTAAATATAGTGGTTACTCATATTAATAACAGAACTGCCTTTGATAACAAAGTGCTGTTAATGTGCCTCAACACAAGTTTAATACTACAATAAAATGGTAATTCAGACAAACCCCTGCATTTTAGCATTAAGGACAATGGATAAAACCCACAAAAGCAAGACATTTTAGAGGGAAGGCAGGGAGGCTGTAATTACCTCCGTGCAGGCAGTGCAGCAAAACAATGTGCAAAAGGTAGCATTTTTTATGGTTATCTTGCTTCCATCAAATACATTAAAATTTTAACAGTATTAGAGCATGCTAATGAACTTGGGTTATGCTTTAAACTCTAAATTTGACTTTATTTCCATCTGTAGTTTAAATCTGAACTGGAATGCATCATAGGTTTTCATGGGTTTTTTTGAAGTACAACAGAAATCCTCTTTATATTTTCTTCTGTGCATTTTATTTCCCTTTTTGGTGTGTCTAGGGAAGATGACAAGATTAAATCCCCCTCACTGAAAGGATTTCATTGTGAATGTATTTAATTACTTCCTGTTAACTGGTCCATGTGTGCAGTTTTTCACAGCCAGGATGGTGCCATTTCAAAATGGAGCAGCCTGAAACTTCCATCTCTGGGAGAACTGAGCCAGATCACAAACAGCTCACCATGCAAACACAGATCAAAAAAAAAATTCTTGATGCACAGCCCAAATATTTGTCTCTTAGGTTAGATCGTGCATTTTCCTTTTTTCCATGTGTGTTTGTAAAACTGAGAAAGGGACCAGCAAATGCCAGTTGCTAGGATCTGTCAGATCTTGTGTCAACACCTGTTTCCTCAGGAGAAAAAACTCAGCCACTGTAATTAGAAGCTTGGAAATTAAATATTTGCAAAACAGTCCACTCCTACTGTTTAATTGAGAAAAGAATTCCGATCTGCAGGAGGCTGCCAGGGCCCTGCTCATTAGGTTGTGATGCCTCCAATGTGATGTGTCTTGGTCGCTCCAGTTGTCCCTTGAAGCACTCTGCCCCCAGATGGAGCTGTGAGGTCTATCTAGGTTATCTAGAGCCAGCTCTCACCAGGCTGCCTTCTCCCTTGTCACACAGAGCAGCACGCACAGCCCGTGGCTGTGGGTCAGGCAGGGGGGGCGTCAGGAGTGTCCCTCCCCAGCAGTTTGGGGAGGGCTGGATCCCAGCGTTCCAGCAGCAGGCACAGGCAGTTCTGGGGCTCAGGGGTCTAACTCCCCTTGCTGCTGGGCTCTGTGTGCTGCCTTGTCCCCCTCGAGCCACCACTCAGCCTGCGCTGTGTCCTGGCAGAAACAGGCCTGGAACAGAGAAAATCTGTGCAAGCCATGAAGCAGGGTCTGTGAGAAGCTCTCACCAATTTGGGAATCCAAAACAGCTCTGCTCTCAAAACCAGCTTAACATCAACCTGCACAGAGAATGTTAAACAATGAGACAGCACCTTGCACCTGCCAGGCTGTACATGAGAGTCTCTCTAATTGGTTAAGATAATTGTTTATATCTTTTACCCAATGGGGTTTTGTTTTCCACCATCTATGTTATATATTGGAGTGTGAATTCTTAATAAAAATCTCTCTTTGCCTTGATGAATAGAATGGAGTCTGTTTCCTGTTGTTGGACTCGACAGCAACAGTGGTGTTCCATTTTCAGATGCAAGACTAGATCCATTTTATTAAAACTGAACACACTTTTTATAGTGAACATCGTGACAAACAATATTTCATTGGATACAATTCTGGCTCCCGAACATCCCAGGCTAAAACACATAAACAATTATTCTAAACCAATAATAAGTGATCAGGTAGAGGTACAGTTAATTATCCTATTGTTTAACATTCTTGCTCTGTGTTGATGTTTAAGCTAGCCTGAGAACATGAATTGTTTTGATTCAGTCTGTGTGAATATTCTGTTTCTCACAGACAGCTTTGCTTCGTGGCTTTGGCCTGAGATTTCCTCTCCTCTAAGTGCGTTCAGCATGGACAGCTCCTTGCAGCATTTGCTCCCCTGGCCTCACTGATCTGTCAGTGCTCCCTGCACGGTGCAGGATGAAGCTGAAATGTTGTGTCCTTGTACCACATTTCCTCGGTGGCTCTCGAGCTGCTCCTCTGTAAGCAGAGATGTGTTATTTATGTGTTTCTGCAAGCACAAACACGAGCTGCTCTTGGTAACTACACCCTGATTTCTGGGGGTGGCTTTCTGCACTTGGGGCCAGGCAAGCCACTGGCACAAATCCAGGAGAGAAAATGCTCCTTTGTTCTTGTGGGGCTGAGCCCAGCACGGGTAACTGGGCTCAGGATGGTGCTGGGAGAGCTCCAGCTCCAGGTGGGTGCTCAGACCCCAAAGGTGAGGGGTGTGACTGCCAGGAGCTCAGCACTGAGTGTCCCCTCTGTCCCCAGGGCTGCTGGTCACTGCCCCAACCACAGCTGAGATGTACTTTTTATTCCCCATCCACAGCTGAAATATTATGGAAATTGAGAAAACTTTGTTGGTCTTCATTTAACTGCACTGAGCACCCCTGTAGCAAGTCTCTGGGTTTTGGAAGCCAAGGGTTTTGATTTAATTTGTGTTTGGTTTCATTTCCTTTCTCCAGGACTGGAGTTGGGTGTTTCCCTTTGCTGTGGCACAGAGGAGCAGGCAGATGCTGCTTCCCTTCATGTGCAAATGTCCCCAGTGCTGAGAACTCTGGAAATGCAGCTCTGGGTTTCCAGGAGCACTCGGTGTTTGTGCAGCTCCCCCTCTGCTGAAGGCAGACACTCTTACCATGGGCTGGGCACAATGGTGATCCTCCTGCAGAGAAATTCAGTCACATTCTGCAATATGTACCAGGATTTTTTCAGGATCTGTATTAGAATTGTGAAATTCCCTTTTTTTTTTTAAATCTCCCTGACTTGTCTTCAGCGTTTTCGAGATAGAGTGATAATAATTATTTGCTACTTGCCCATGACAATCAACATTGTAATAAGTAAGATTTTATTTTATTTTTTCCCTCAGCAAATCATATTTTGGGGTTGCATGTGCTTGTGAATTTGCACTTGTGCCAGTGGCAGTGTGCAGAGGCCATTCCCTGATTTCCAGCAGTCAGTGGATCACTGATTTCCAATAGAAGCAGTGTTCTGTAGAGCCTTTTATGGAGGATTGCAATCTTTTCTTTAAGAGTTGGTTTTTTTGCTTCCAGAAAGGCCTGTGCAGTTCTTATCTAAGTGAGCATCAGTGTCCAACTTCCCTTGGAGTTTTGCTCCAATGCCCCCATTTGGCATTTGAGCAGAGCCTTTCCAGAGCACGGGCACAGGAGCAGGGCTTGGAGACTCCAAATCAGAGTAAATGGTGGGAGGCATTGATGAGCACAGCCAGTTCAGCTGCACTCGTATTATGTTCCACTTTTTTTATTTCTGAAAGGAACTGAGACTATTTGAATTAAAATGCTCCCAACAGCTCGTGTATAAACTCAAGGATAGAGTCTGCAATGGTCAGCTTTGCATCAGCTGTTTGAAATCTGTGGTCAACAGTGTGGAAGTGCCAGGGTGGGAAGCAGCCAAAGCAATGGGATGCTGCTGATGCCTGGGAGCCTTGAAGGGCAGCTCACTCTGAAATACATTTTTTTGATTTATTTTTAATGAAAACTGGATTAAGCTAGGATTTTTTTTTTCCTCAACTTGTATTAAAAATAAAATAAAGCTCAGCGAAGTTAGCAGCTATAATTTGTGCAAAATGCACTTGTACAGAGGAGATCCATTCCTTTTGTCCTCTAGGAAGGAGCCAGTTTTTCACCAAGTTGCAGAAGTTTCAAACTCCCCCACAGAACAGGGGGATGCAGAAGGAGCTGCTGTCCCCAGATGAGACAGACCAGGAAAATAACACACCCAAGGGCAGTTCTGCAGTTAATTACTGCCTGAGCTAATCATGGAATCCCAGAATGGCCTGGGTGGGAAGGGACCTTAAAGCTCATCCAGTGCCACCCCTGCCATGGCAGGGACACCTCCCACTGTCCCAGGCTGCTCCCAGCCCCAATGTCCAACCTGGCCTTGGGCACTGCCAGGGATCCAGGGGCAGCCACAGCTTCTCTGGGCACCCTGTGCCAGGGCCTGCCCACCTTCCCAGGGAACAATTCCTGCCCAAAATACCATCCAGCCCTGCCCTCTGTGAGTTTAAAGCCATTCTCCATGTCCTGTCACCCCATGTTCTATCACCCCATTCCCTGTGTCCTGTCCCCCCATTCCCCATGTGCTGTCCCCCCATTCCCCGTGTCCTATCCCCCATTCCCCATGTCCTATCCCCCATTCCCCATGTCCTATCCCCCATTCCCCGTGTCCTGTCCTCCCATTCCCCATGTCCTGTCCCC
>VZTR01014189.1:0-27398 GCA_013400775.1 Chaetops frenatus | reverse complement strand
TCCCTGTGTTCTATCCCCCATTCCCCGTGTCCTGTCCCCCCATGTGCTGTCAGATGTCCCTGTGCAGCCCTGCAGTGCAGCAGGGGAGGTTTCTGTGACGATGAGCAGCCCAAGGGAGCCTCGTGTTACCCCAGAGCCCAAAGCTGGGGCAGGCAGGCTGAGCCAGCAGCAAGCCCTGCACTCCCCCGTGGCCTGACACGGCTGTGGCCAGCTGGACCTGCTTCATTTGCATCCTCTGAGCTGATGTTTGCTGGGTGCCTGGGCTCCAGGTCTCACAAAGAGCAGCGTTCCTCTGCCCAGGGTTTCAGAGCTCCTGGTGCAGCTTAGGGCAGGTTCCTGTGCCTTTGCCTTGCTGGTTTTCCCCCTGGGCAGTCCCAGGGCCAGGCAGGTGCATCTCTGTGGAGGGCAGGGTGCCTGGCTGGGTCAGGAGGGGCTGCAGCCCCTCATGTCCCTGCTGCCCATGGTGAAGGCACTGGGCCATTGCTGGTGGCCCTGGGCCATCGCTGGTGCCTGCAGCTCCATGGCAGAGCCCCTGCAGCCAGCCCAGCCTCTGATGATGCTGAGTCCTGGTGTTCACAGGGCTCCAGCCAACACAGGCATCCAAAGCCTACAAATCCTACTGGATCCGAGCACATTTGGCTCCCTCCTGCTGGCAACTGGGAGGAGAATGGTGGATTCCAGAGATCCTTTCCTGCTTTGTGTGTACAACTCTGTCTTCACTTCTATTTTTCCTTCCCCAGGCTCTCTCTGTATTGTGCTGGTTCAGAGTTCCTTTGGAGGTGAAGTCCTCCAGACACCTCATTTTTGGGCAAAATGTGCCACGTTTGTAGTGCTTTAGCTCTCTTCAACCCCCAGTTAGTCTGGTTATCTCTCCCCCAAAGTAAATTTGATAATACATTGATTTTAGAGGACTTACATATGGAGGAAATAAATGTGCAGCTTGCCTGCATGAGATGCTGTAGCAGGGGAGGAGCTGTGGCAGTGGTGCTGCACTGCTGCAGCCCTGTGCATCACTTCCCCTGTGGCTGCTTTTAACCAGGAATGAGTGTGACCTGCCTACTGAAAGGCTCTCTCCTACCAAAACAAACGGTGTGGGTATCTCACAGAAGATCCTCTCCAGTGCTCTCTCCCAGCTGTAACTTTTTCAGCTGAAGAAGCCAGGAGCCTGTGCCAGCCTCAGCTCCCCAGGGCTGCTGTGTGGGAGGGGGCAGCTGCCCCCTGGTCCCTCTGCTGTTTGTTTTCTTGTGAGTTTTGTTAAGATGAGTTTGATCAGCACACGCGTTGTAAATTGTCATTTAAATTCTGGCTGTCAGAGGGGCAGGGTTGGGTGTTTGGGGGCAGAAGGGGTGGGGTCCAGCAGGACAGCTTAGCTCTGAGCTCTGCTGAGCTCAGGCTGTACTGACAGACAAAGAGCAACGCCCTGAAGTGTCCACCAAGGCTGGTGGAATTCAGTGAACTGAAAAGAAACTTTGTTCCTTTGGGTCGCATCAGGTACTCCTCCGTATTTAAAAAAAAAAAAAAAAAAAAAGTCTTGGAAATCTGTGCGCTAGAACCTACAAAACAGCTTCCCATCCCATCCCACTGAAAATGAAGTGTCAAAATGAAATGCCACTTCATCAGCATTAATCTGCAACTTCGAGCTGAATTGTAGTCTAAAATTTATGAGGCAGATTTTGGCCCCATCAGCTGATGGAGAGAGGAGTGAGTGTTCACTTGCCAGAAGAGTGAGTGTTCACAGTTGTTTTCTCTGTGGCTTTATTCAGTACCATTTGTCATGAATTAATGATCAATTGTTAATTCAATATTCACTTTTCCAGCTGCACTGATTACATGCAGGAATCTGAAATAACAAGTCACATGGCATTGTTTCTGTTGCCAATAAGATGAGTCTAACTTGGATAATATTTGAACAACTCAAATCATTCCAATGAGCTCATGGAAGTTGAATTTAAAATATTTCCTGTGCATCTTCACACGTACAAGCTTAACAATTTGTTTTCTCAAATAGTCACAACTGCGCTAATATGGAGGAATAATTGTACATGCAATGCAAACTAACAATTGTGCTCAATATTCTCCATTTTTCACTCTCCACCGAGAAATGCCAGAAATGAAACATTTTATTTGAAATCTCCCGCTAATGAAAGACAGGTAATTGACTCAGCAGTGACTTTTGTGATCAGCTTTTCTCCCTGGAGTGAGCCCTGTTCCACACGGTGGGGGAGCTTTGAGATCAGGATGAAAGGCTGATCTTCTTTGTCCCAAAGAGCAGCTGGGTTTTACTCCAGACTGGCTTTGCCATGCACTGAGAGGCAGCTCCAGCTCAGAATGGTTTCCACTTGAAAAACTGGAGATTTGGGTCCCTCAGGCAGCTGCTGGGCCGTTTTTGTCACTGCTGTGTTCAGTTTGTTGTGAGCTGAAGAAGCTTTGGGGATCTCAGGCTGTGATGGAAGTGGTGCAGAGAGGTGACAGAGGGGACAGGGCTGCAGTGACAGGGGACAGAGCTGCTGTGCCCTGGGTGGGGACAGAGGGGACAGGGGTGCAGGGACAGGGGACAGAGGGGACTGAGGGGAAAGGTGTGCAGTCAGAGGGGACAGGTGTGCAGGGACGGGGGACAGAGGGGACAGGGGTGCCCTGAGAGGTGACAGGGGTGCAGTGAGGTGACAGAGCTGCTGTGCAGTGAGGTGACAGAGCTGCTGTGCAGTGAGATGTGACAGTACTGCTGTGCAGTGAGATGTGACAGAGGTGAGAGGTGTGCAGTGAGGTGACAGAGGTGACAGTGCTGCTGTGCCCTGTCCTGGGCACGGCCCACAAGCACATCCCTCACCCAGGGCTGGTCCAAGGGGTGGTGGAAGCAAAGCCCCCAGGGTTTCTCCCCTCAGGGAGGGGCCCCTGGGCTCCCAGAGCCCCTGTCTCAGCAGCAGGCAGCTCTTTCTGTCCCCACTCTGTGTGCTCCAGCCACCTGAAGTGACAAGTCTCAAGCCAGACACGTGGGTGAGAGTGTCACCCTTGAACTCTCTGTCAAATAATTGCTCCAGAACCAGAACCACAGCAGTACCCAGCCAGCTGGCAGGAAAGGGGGTGTAAGAGGTGGCTGGGTGTCACTGACACCTCCCTGCCTGCCCTAGGACACTTGTGAGTCTCACACACCTTGGTTTGCTGCTTTGGCTGGAGATGGAAATCACCAGCAGCCAGGATGGGATGGGAGGATCCTGCAGCCCTTGTGCCCTGATTTGCAGCTCCTGCCAGCTCCTGTGGGGCAGCTGTGGCTCTGTGATGTGCTGGGAGGGTCCTGCAGCTGAATACAGCCCCCTCCATGGGCCAGCAACTCCCCAGGGTGCAGGGAGGGGGAAGGAAGGAAAATTGGGGTTGAAGGTGAGCTCTGGCTGCTGCCTGGCAAGCAGAATTGTGCTGATGGGACCGGTGCCTGAGGGTGGGAGGAAAGCAGGACCCCAAAGAAGAGGTTGCTTCTTCTCTTAGACCAGGTGAAGTGGTTGGAAAATGCAGCTTCCAAGACCAAAGTCTGGTCTTTGGTTATCCTGGCAGGGGCTGAGCAGAGCCAGGGCTGGGCTGGGCTGATCTGAGCAGCCTCTCACCTTGAATTTGAACTCAGAGTCAGCCCAGCCTGTGTTTGCACTGTGTTCACATCAGCTCAGCAAAACCAGCACAAACCTCACGTTTTGTGGCAACTTTTCCTTTAACCAGAGGGGAGCAGCACTGAATAAAGCCCTGTGCAGACAATTCTTGTTAGCTGACCTTCTTCACCACTTTGAGGTGCAGTGTCTTGATGTGAAACTCTATCGTGATCTTTCATGTAATTCCACCTGCTTGTTTTGTGTCTGGTTTGGCTCTCACAAGCTTCCAGTAACTAATTGTCAAGTAAGTTTTATTCAGCTCTGAGCAAATGCTTATGCTTTGCTAGCTGGGGAGAAAAAGATCCCCTCTGTTTGCAAAAAGCAAACTATTTTCTGTTACAAATCAGTGTAAATAATGTCTGTATTCTGGAGTCTCAGGGGGGATTACAGGGTTGTATCTCTCCACGGAAGCTGCTGTATCTATATTTGCTGTATTTTGTCCTGTCATCTTGATCTCCCATATTAACACTGATGTACAGCACACAAAGAAATGTCACTTTCTGTGACTTTTATTGGTTCTATCTGCAGCTACATGTGCAATTTCCCTGAATCATATCCTGCTCCATTCACATGTTTGCATTTGGAGGGAAGAGTGGAAATCACTTCAGTTGGGTGCAGTGGTATTTTTCCAAATTGGATTTTCAAAGCAACTGCTTGTTTGTTTGGGGAGGATTTTTTTTT
Source organism: Chaetops frenatus (assembly GCA_013400775.1). Classification (NCBI taxonomy): domain Eukaryota; kingdom Metazoa; phylum Chordata; class Aves; order Passeriformes; family Picathartidae; genus Chaetops; species Chaetops frenatus. Next base: position 23,082 of record VZTR01014189.1, on the reverse strand, counting down.
CTTCTTTTTTCTTTTTTAGTGTTGTTGTTTTGTTGGGGTTTTTTCCTCCCTCTACTGTGCTGGCAATTTTCAGACAATTTGCAGACATATGGCTCTGAAAAGAATTGTTCACACAGTTCCAGCTCATGTTGTCATTTAGTGGCTGAATTCAGTAAATGACACAATCACGTCTCACAGACGATCAGGAAAATGGCAACCACTTAGGATTATTTGGTGTGTTTTGAATTCAGATAATAGTGACTTTTCACTGGCTGTTCCATGCAGTCTCACAAGAGAACTCACCTCTGTGGCACGAGAAGCTGCACTTTCATCCTATTCTGATCTAAAGTGTTGGGAAAGGGAATGCAGGTGGGAACAGCAGAGCTTCATCCCAGATACTGTGGACAGTGATATGTGATTATGGGAATTTTGGAAGCAATCAGGCTAAAACTTTTCTCAGCAAAGAAAACAAAAAAAAGGCCCAGGCTTAGTGGAAATAGAAAAAGGAATTGAAGTATAAAGAGGAAAAAAAAATCTCTGAGAAACTACACTTTCTGAAGATCTTTCATGCTTACATTTCTTTTCTCCCTACTGTGAATAGAGCAGTGTGATGCAGTAACAGCAGGACTCGTTTGAAATTTGTCTGGGAGAGTTGTGCATGTGCAAAGCACACAGAATTTACCTTTTAAAGGAGGTTTTCTTCTTCAAAGAACCAAATTCCTGATACCTTTGTTCAAGTCATTGCTCACAGAAGCTCTCCAAAACCATCAGGGTCCTGGGTGGGAGTTGCAGATCCTGCACCTTTCAGAAGTCAGAGCCACACGTGGTTTATGCCTGGCCTATTTGTTGTACAGAGAATTAAACTGGAGATTTCGGTCAGTAACTGCCACATGTTCTGCACTGTTATGATAATTAAATGATGTTTGGGCCATAGCAAGCAAATGAGTTTCAGCTATTTAAGAAATTACTGGCACTCAGCTGGGAATTCCACCCTCCCCTCCCCCTGCCCCCAGCTGATATGGGATAATTGACCGTGAGGAAATTCCTGGTTTATTACAGTGTAAGATTACACCTTGCACGTTAAGCCCCTTTTCATGAAGATGTTTTCAGTTGACTCAGTTTGGACTGGGAATAAATGCAGTATTATTCTGCCTCAGCTGATGATGGGACTGTTTTCAGACAGGACATTTTCAAACATCACTTCTTGATCATTTCCTTGTGTCTGGTCATTCCTACAGAAAGCTCCTCCAAACCTTTTTAGCAGCACTGTTACATTTGTGCCAATTATGCTGGAGGAAGGTGCATTTTCCTTCTTTTTTCCTCTTCCACTCTTTGGGTTTGTTTATTTTTTTCCTCAGCCAACAACCTCAAAATTAGCTGTTTATCCAAGAGTCATGGAATCAATTGGCTGGGAAAGACTCCTGAGGTCACTGAGTGCAACCCCTAAGCCAGCACTGGCAAACCCAGCCCTGAACCCTGTCCCCAGGTGCCAGATCTGCCTTCCTTTACCCCCCTTCAGGGCTGCTGAATCACCTGGGCACGGTTCCAGGCTTGACAACCCCTGCAGCAGGTCTGGCTGCCCCAGTCCCTGCTGCTGGAGCAGGGCCCCTCCTCTGCCACGGCCCTTCCCTGGAGTGCAGAGCCAGGGCTGTGTTTGCAGCTGGAGGTTGGCCCATCCTCTGCTCTGCACACAGGATTTCCTGTCAGAGCTGTCTCCTCTGCAGGGATGAGGCTTGCTGGGAACAGCCCCTGAGGAAATTGGGTGCAGCAGCCCCTGCTGCCTGCCCTGGTGGGCCTTTGGGAAAGGGGCTGGCAGCAGGTGAGGGAGCTGAGCTGTCCTGGCAGCTCGGGCAGGACCTGTGGAGGCACAGAGTGGGCACAGAGCTGAAATCAGCTCCTTGTCCTCACAGACTGCAGCCCCCAAAGGTGGCACAAGCAGCCAAACACTTCACTCACGCCAGGCCAGTGTGGTGGTGTTTGTAGCTGAGCTCTCCCCAGCACAAGTAGTTTGGGGAAGGTCAGAAAATGTCTCCAAGGATTGTAATAACAACTCACGATTTCATAACTCTCTGCTGGTTTTGTTGTCATCTTCTATATGAAATGTCTGTGCCTGCCTGCCAATTTATTTATGTAATTCTTGCTGCAGACATAGAATTTTGAACCAAATCAGTGTCCTTGTTCTGTTGTGCTTTAATTTACCTGTCACTTAACTGACACTGCAGCTTGATATTTTATGTATCTAGTCATTTTCCAGGTTTCACCAAATTTGTTGTTCCAGAAATACTGCACCTGGAGTATCACACCTCAGATGTGTTTCCTTTGTGCTTTACAGTCATAACATGTTTTCTAATGCTTATACAGAGAAATAATCAACTCTTGTCTTCTTAGCTTTATCTTTTCACTTGCTTTTACCCTATTTAGAAAGCTTTTGCACACTTACAGATGTTATAAGACTGATTAACCCCTAGTGCTACTTCAGTTCTACAGATGTGGATTAAATTGGAATGCTTTCAGCAGAGTGAGCTGTTGGAGTCAGGATCTGCCCTTCTTTTTAGGGGAAGCATTTTAGCCTAAATTTGCACTTGACAATCACAATCCTCATATTTTTTTTTTTATCTGTGTGCAGGAGAAATCAGCTTCCAGTCACTCCAACTAAATTCTGTTTGTGGAATCACCTGTGTAAGACAGTGGCAATTTTATTTGTCCTATCAAACAGGCACTTGAATCTCCTGTAGCAGGTGAGACCAAGCTCTCAGTGGGTTCCCAGTGCCAGGAGTGTCTGGAATTGGGCAGTGCTGCTGTTCAGAGGCCAGGCTGGCAGAAGGGGCAGCAGGAACCTTGTGAGGCCACCAAGGAGGGACCCAGGGGCTCCAGGAGGGCAGAGCCCCTGGCAGGGGTCCCCCAGCCAGGACACAGGGACACGGCCTGGGCTGCTGGAAAGCAGCTCTGCCAAAAATCGGCTGGCAGCAAGCTGAGCTGGAGCCAGCAGCACAGCCAGGGTGAGGAGAGGCAGCATCCACCTCCTCCTGGGACCCTGATTCCCTGTCCCCATCCCTGCAGACACCCAGGACAGATAAAATCCATCTCCCCAGGTGACCCCAGCAGGGGCTGAGGGCTTTTTTAGGCTGGAGAAGGCACAGGGGGCCACGAGCATCCTGCCAGTGCCTGGGGGTGCCAGCAGAGCTGCAGTGGGAGGATGAGAGACAGTGGGCAGAGCAGCTCTTGGTGATGGAAGCAAAGCCTTTTTGGACATTTATTGCTTTTCCTGTTCTTTTTTTGTACTCCTGGAGCAGACAAACCTAGGAACAGGCAGTGCAGAGAGGCTGGAAAGCTCCATTCTGAGCAGGTTTTCATTACAGGAGGGAGTGAAGTGTTGGGTGCTCTGGGCTGATCCCGTGGCTGGCCTTGCTCTGAACAGGAGCTTGGATCAGCCCCTGCTCCACTTTCCATCCAGCCTGGATTTTTTATGGTACTGTAAATGTAACTGCCACTTAAAAAAACCCAAACAGAACACAAGAAAATAAACAAAATCTCATTAAATATCCCTAGGGAAAAAAGATACAAAAATATATCCATTTAGTGAGAGATGCAGAGTCCATAATTCTTGCAGCAGAAATGTATCACCTTGCAACGTATCAAAGAAAGAACATCTGAAGCCCATTTAGGCTCTCAAAATAAAGATAAGTTGCATTTCAACGACCAATATGTGTTGAGATAAAATGAATTATTTATACATAGATTTCTTTTACACTTAGTAAAATGATTCCTTAGAAAAAAATACTGAAAAAAAATTTAAAACACACAGACAATCCCCATGAACCTGATGATGCTTTTACTTATTTTAATAGGATACTTTGAGAGTCTTTATGGGGTTTTAGAAGTGCAGATGTTTCTAATAAATACCTACAGTATAAATTCATTGGGTGCTGCTGTACTTGAGCAGAAGAGAGATAAAAAGCAGCGAGGCAGCCCTGGATGTCAGGAAGGAGCCCAGAGCAGAGCAGGGTGGTTGCAGGGGTGGACAGAGACACTTTTTACCCAGTGACATTTCCCAAAGCCTGAGCAGGGGCTGGGGTGAGCTGCTGGGGGGATCACACCAAGCAGGGAAATGTTTGAACTGGGTTTTGTCTCTGCTCTTTGTACAGGACTGAGTTTCCACCGAGATTCTTCAACACCTCCAGACTTTATGATAACACTGCACAAAAGATCCAAATATTTCAGTGCATGGTGATTTCAGGCTGAAGGATTATGGTGTATGGGTGGATGAGGTGCTACCCAGAGTAATTCTTTTTCATGTAGGATCCATTTCTCCTTCTGCTTTGGAGCTGAGGTTTGCAGGTCCTGGTCTGCATTAATGTGAATATTTGGTTGCAATCACATTTCCAGGAATCATGTCATAACAAGCAGAAAAGCAAACCAAGCACATTTGACAAGATAAAAGTCTTCTGACTTGTGTCGATGTTATTTTCACATAAATTCAATAATTAGAATATTTCCATTAACTGTAAGCTACTGCACCGTGATACATTCTTTTAAAAAGTGCATCAAAAAATACACTTTATGATTTGTTATGCACACCACTTGTTCCCAACAATAACAAAACCACAGGAGAAATTGTCACTTCATGTGCTATTTCTGTCCCTAAAATTTTAAGCCAGTCTTCCATCATCTTCTTTTTATTTTTTACTGCAGCTTTGAAATCTGTGATGGGTTCACCTTGAGTGCTCTCTTCTGTCTTAACAGCTGATGCTTAACCTTTGTTCTAGATGACTATTCAGTGTCTAATTAGCTTAGTCTTTAAAATTAAAAAAACCCAACTCTATCCAGCATGTTATAAAATCCCTCCTACTCCCTTACCATTCTTTCTCCCCAGCATCCTCATTTTGGTCTCTGAAATTATTCTGTATTACTGCCTCTTTTGTATTATCCCTTGCAGAATCCTTTCTGATCTCCTGGTTACCACAATTTTCTTTGTTACTTTATTATACACATGATTATCTTTTCCTGCAATTACAATATCTGGGCTTCTTCTGCTGCTGCTTTCTGTGATTGAGTATCACACTTCTCATTTGTAAGGCCTGGTAATTACCAACCATTCCAGAGTGTTTCATTTGCTCCCTAATTTTGTTGACTATTTTTTCAGCAATGCAGAGAGTTCCTGTTTGCTCTCACTTCATTAGTCCTGAGACCTTTCCAGTTTTGAAATCTGTGATTTCTGTTCTGTGGTTTTTATTCCATGAAGGCTCCTTGCTCCTGCTGAAGTCCCCCCTTCCCTCTCACATTCTGCAGTCACAGCCCCAAATTTCTCTGTTATTTGGGTGATGAGATGGGGACCTGCAGGTGAAATGGGATTTGGGAGCTGCCATTCCTGGCTGAGCATCCACAGAGCTCTCCTTTGATTTTATTTTACCTTGTCATCACTCTCTTGAGATAATTTGAATTTGTGAACTGGGGGGAAGAATCTCAGAATGTGGTCCAGAGATGACTTTTGCCATGTTCCTTTTCCTTTTTCCTGATGCAAAAGTTTTAAACAAGCAAAGCCATGGCTGTTGCCCTGTCATAGTCTAAAATCAGGGTTTATTTTCTTGATAGGCTGCATATCATAGATAGTGCTGGAACCACTGCTTGGCTCTGTGCTGCTGCTCTAAAGGGTTTAGAAGGGAGGCAGCAGATTCAGAAGTCAGCTAAACAAAAGCTCAGACCTTGCCATGGGCTGGCTGATTCTTTAAAACAGGAAGAGTTCATCTGTTTTAAGGTTGAAGAACTTCTTTGAATAGATTTTTACTGCCCATGGAAGCTTTATGTTTGTTCCAAGAATGAGTCAGTTTAAAAGATTTTTTTTTTTTCCTTGTGCACATGCAGGAGGGGAAAAGGAATATTCAGTCCTCACCTGGCCCAGGTGTGTGTGTATATATATATATAAATATATATGCCTTTTTTGTTTGCCAGTACCTTTTGTTTCCCTGCTCCATTTTAACCACATTTTCCCAACAGATATTTTCAGTCTCTCTTCTCCAATTTCATTTTCTCTACTCAAAAAGAAATTCACTAAGAGTTGCATTTTCAAATTCCCAATAATCAAGTGGATTTGAAAATAGAGAAGAATCAAATTGGCTTTCTGATGGGTCATTTCTGTTGGCTGTGCATCACTTTTGTAACCTCTTCAGTGACTCCATAGTAGAAAACCACAAAATAACAAAAATTCCTACCTAAAGTATCATTATTTTACATTGGTCACTGAAGTAATCCCACTCTTAATAGACTAAGTGTGTTCTATTCTGCTAGACCCTTGGCAGAACAAGTTGAAATCTGTTTAAATCTCGTGATATTGTGTCAGTAAATCCCATTTCCATCCCATTCTCCTTTGAGTGCTCTCAGGTATTTTTTTTTAGGTGTTATGAGGTTGTACCCAGGGAGATTTTGTTCCTTACACTCCCCTGGAGTGAAGGTCACAAACAGAGAGGTTTTGGGCTGCCCACAGCTCAGATTTGTGCCTACTTAGCATCTTTCTAGGTACCTGGTTTTTGTGCTTATTACAGCAACCTTTTTTCCATTTTTCAGCTGTCATAATCCATTTTTTTTAAGCACATCTGAAAGTAATTTTTTTTTTATTTAATGCATAAACATTTACAGTTCTCTAGTATGTTCCTTGTTTAGTTCATAACTCAGTGCTTGGCAAAACCAGTAGTTTGAGTGGCCTGAACAATGATAAACCATCAGAAACTTGCAGTGTGGCAGTTATTTTCCATGAATTAGTAAGTGAGCACAGAGTGAGAGAGGCTGCTCATCTATTATCTGCCTCGTGCTGCTGCAAGTCAGCCCTCTTTGTACAGCTCCCATCTCCTGAAATATTGGTATTCTGCTGCTACCCTGGCTGATTCCTCTTCCCTTCCCCGTGCATAATTATCTCATAGTATCCAGCATTCCATCTCCTGGCTCTTTCTTGCATGCAGAACATGTTTCCCACAATCTGTTCCCTTCTCCCCCAGTGTCTCTCTTGAAGAAATCAGTTTACCCTGACACTGAGTAGACACTGGGAGAGTCCTGCTGGGTGCCCTCACTATAACCTGATTTCCTCCCTATTTGTTCCATGGGAAATGGTTACCTGCAGTGTTTAAACACACTTTTAGACTGCTGATTCAGAGCTAAACAACTTAAAAACCATACAGGAATGAGATTTGCGGGCCCATTTGGAACGTTAAGGCTTTTGCTGAAAGCCTTTCCAGGCAGCAGCAGTCGCAGTTTTTCTTCCAGAGTGGCAGAAAGTTCGGAGCAGGGAAATTAAATTCTTGGTTCCCCTGGTCCCGCCTTAGCATTGCCTCTGTGTGGATGCTCAAATTGAATTAATTATGCCTCTGTCTCCTGCCAGTTGTCTTTTTTTCCAAGTTTCTGTATATTTTTCTTGACCAGATGGTTTCAAATATTAATTTCAAATACTGCTCAGGATCTGGACACCTCGGTGGTTTATGCAGGAGCTGGGGAGCAGCTGACAGTTCTGGGTCTAGCTCAGGTAGGCAAAAATCTTTCTTCATAAAGAAGACAAACAAATAAGCAAAAGGCCCCCTGCTAACTGGCATTTAGCAGCCTGTGAGAAATCATTTCAGGCTTCCTTAGTCAATCCTGAAAGAAATACCCAAGTGATTTGCTGTTGATATTAATCTGCATTTAGGTTAACAGTCACTTCAGGATTTTTCTCTTTTTTTTTTAGCAAACCTGGTGTGCTTTGGTCTTTGAAATGATGCTTAAGTTCATCCCACCTTAGAGTAAGGCTGCACAACAGAGCTGTAATAAATTATTTTTGTCCAAATTATAATTTAATTTAAGATTGTGAAATATCTCAGGATGAAAGGTATGACATGAAATAATGTGTGCTTCTATAAATCTTAGCTGCTGCAGCTGGAGTTATCACAGGAACCCCTTGGAAAACAGCAGAGTTGAGTGAAGTGTAAGAGCTTTAGAAATGTGTCATTTTGGCAGGATAAATAGATTGCAAGTCCTAACTCACAACACAAGAGTGGCGATCCCCTCTCTGGGTTTGTATTATTTAATGAGCCAGAATATTTGCCTAATTAATGATCTCAGGACTGTGCTCCCTGTCCAGGGTGTAAATTCCCAGCAGGAATGACTCCTGGCAAGAATCCACTTTGGAAGGAGGTGCTCCCACCTTGCTGAGATGTGGCTCCACTGCCCTCCCAGCTTTGTCCTGTTCCAATCCCCCCAAATCCAGCAGGAGCCAGAGAGGATCCAAACCCGAACTGCCAGAGAGGAGGAGGAGCAGAGAACAGCCCTCTCTTTGCTGCTGCAGGACAGGTGTTTTCCTGGGCGTGTCTGACCTGTTTGTTCAGCTGGGGAGCAACCAGAGCTTTACCCAATGAAGTGTTAGGGTTTTGTTTCAAGAGGGTTTTTTATCAAAAACCATGGGCTCCGTGATCCATCCCATTTTCAGCACCCTGGCACTGCAGTGCCTTCCTCTGATTCCCACTGTTTGTCAGTCAGTCCTGGGGGGCTTTGTCCCTGCTCCTCAGCCCTTCTGCTGCTGCTTCATTCCCTGCACTGCCCACCAAGATTTCTGTGCTTTTTTTGGGGGGGGAAAACCTCTTAAAGCCAACACAGAACATGTTGTGCTGGAATCCAAGGCACAAATAACTTTCAAAGCCTGTTTACTCTGAGTTTGGAATGTGTAAAGTTTTGTCTTAAGACCATGGGAAAAACTCCCCATCATCGTGACTTATAACAAAGATCTTGGTTTGTAGTTTAAGAAGAAGAGTGTTAAGTTAGATATGAGAAGGTTTTGCAGTGTGAAGTTTTGATATAGAAATAGTTCTAGAATAAGGTAAGGAGTTTAGGGTGTGGTAGGATAGAGTGAAAGTAATAGAGAACTGTAGTTCAGCACTGAATTGGATAAAAAATGCTGCAGTATTGGAACCTGAGAGGAAGACCCATCTACCTTTTTGTTTGCAGCAAATTCCTGCCAGCAGGTCTGGTCACCTGGAGTTTCCCGTCCCTGCCTCTCCCCCAGGTCGGGAGCTGCCACCCCTGAGCACAGCCAGAGCTCACACCCCCAGCCAGCCCTTCCTGGGGGTGTTTATTTAGCCTTGCAGATCTGCAGCTTTGTGGCATCACTTGGCACAGCTCTCCCTCCCCACCAGGCCTTCCAGCCCTAATCAGGAGCATCCCCACTCCTGCTTGAGACTGCAGAGCAGAACAGGAAAACCAGGGAAGAAAACAAAAGTCATGGCAGAATATCCCTGCTTCTTCCCCCTTCTTTAGTGGAATCCATTAAATTTTCAGTGTTTTCAGAAGTTTCAACATATTTTGGTGCTCTCATGCTTGGATTCCAGGCCTCTCTGTGCTTTTATTGCCTTTCAGAAAATTGAATTTCTGGGAGGAATTTTTGGTAGCATCAAAAGCAGCCACAAAGGGGAATGGGTTTGTGCATCTGTTCTCTACCTTACACACACTGAAAGGCAGGCAGTTCTCTTTCAAAAGCTGCTTTTTCTGATGGATTTCACACTCAACTCTGCATCTCCTCTAGTGAATATTAGCCCAAATACCTGAAGTATTTGGGGGTCTGATGGCTCTGGATGGATTTGGGGATCTGATGGCCTCAGATGGATTTGGGTGTGTGATGTCTCCGGATGGATTTGGGGGTGTGATGGCTCTGGATGGATTTGGGGGTCTGATGGTTCTGGATGGATTTGGGGGCGTGATGGCTCTGGATGGATTTGGGGATCTGATGGCTGTAGATGGATTTGGGGGTGTGATGGCTCTGGATGGATTTGGGGGTGTGATGGTTCTGGATGGATTTGGAGGTGTGATGGCTCTGGATGGATTTGGGGGTGTGATGGGTCTGGATGGGTTTGGGGGCGGGGTGGGTCCGGGCGGGTTTGGNGCTCTGGATGTATTTGGGGGTGTGATGGCTCTGGATGGATTTGAGGGTCTGATGGCTCTGGATGGATTTGGGGGTGTGATGGCTCTGGATGGATTTGAGGGTCTGATGGCTCCGGATGGATTTGGGGGTCTGATGGCTCTGGATGGATTTGGGGGTGTGATAGGGCTTGCAGACATTCCATCCGTGCCAGCTGTGGCACACTGTGTGCCCAGAGCCTTTGTGGTGCCCTGAGGAGGAGCAGAGGGGCAGGAGATGTAGGTGCCTCCAGCCCAGGTACCTTCACAACACACAGGAGTTTAATTTAGGCCTGTTCAGCTCTGCAGCCATTCACAGGGAGGATGTGCAATTCCTGTAAAACATGGCAGAAATACCAGCATTGTTCACCTGTGACAAAGGGCTTTTGAGGAATTGAGGATGGATTCTGGATGGGAAGAAGCAGATGGGTGTGAGAATGAAATAAAAAGGACATTTTCTTCAATTCTTCTGCTCATTTACACATTAAAAAGAGGGATTTCCCAATGCAAATTATTGGAATAACCTCCCAGAGAATGATCTAAAAGTTTACAGGTGACACTGTTTGGGTTAAATTGTGTTTCTCCATAAGTTTTATCTGGACACTCAAGAGTCCACTCTGAGTTTGTGTTTGCCTTGGATTTCATCTAATAGCCTCAACATTCAGGATTTGGCCATTTGTGGCTGTTTAAATTGATTCAGATGGATCCTTACAAATGATACCCAGTTTTGGCTGTTGGGCTTTGAAAGGTGTTTTGCTGCTGGTATAATAAATGTCCCTGCTAAGAAAGTGTAGGTGCTGTAAGGGGGGGTGAGCAAATACTCAGGAAATGTCACATTCAGGGTCTGTGTGCAAAAACAGACCAGAGCCAAAAAAACTCCTGTGCTAAAAAGGATGGATTTTCAGATTTCTGTGAGATTGTTTCTTGCCTGTGAGTTCTGTAGAGGTGTTCCTGTGGATTCAGGAAATTATTTATAAGCTAGGACTGTACTTTTGCCTTGGGAAACTCGATCTGGCAAAACATTCAGCAGAGCAGAGGGATTATAAAGAGTGCTAACTAATCAGTTATTTATAGGAATTTTAAAATTCTGTCATTTTTATTCCTTGGAACTTTGGACACAAATGATTTCCATATAATTTCACTTCCTTGTTTTGATACAGGCTAATTCACCCTTGAGATAGCCACTCCCATTTGTTTTATGAGAAGGACAATAACACACTGCATCACAAAATGATGTGGTCAGGGCCAGGATTTATAACAGGCCCTGTAAGTAAATGAGAGTTTGAGTCAGACCTGGAAATTAGTTCTTCATGTCTGGAAAGTGGAGAATTCCCCTGCTTTGGAAGTCATTGGGCACAGAGGTGAACATGGCCCTGCCTCAGCCTAATTCCATTTTAGATCCATTTCCTATGGGATGCACCAGCCAGGACAAATTTTGCTCATCCCAGTCCCAGCAGTTTCCCTCTGAGCACACCAAAAGCACACAGGAAATGCCAGGACTAAACTTTGAAAGTAACAAATGTGAATAAATATAAATAAAGCCTACTGCCAAACATAAATAAAATAATAGATAAAAATAAGCAAAAATAGACTTCAAAAACGTGTCAGATAATGCTGTGGTGTTATGCAGTTATCTAGGGATCTAACACATTTTGACAGAGTATCAGTCTGTGTACTCAAAGCCAAACATTTTATTAAAACAAAATATACCAGTTTTTAAAACAAGCTATGTATTCTGTTCCCCAAAGAACCCTTTGAGAAAGATGTTGTTTGAGCAAGAGTTTCTCTGCAAGCTGATGAATGATTGGAGCTAATAAAGTGGAAATACGATTTTCAACAGGTTGGGCTTAGTTTGATCAGCAGTGCACTCCAGTGCACCCCTTTTATAATGATGCATCTATCTTCATATGCCAAATAAATCCATATTTGTGCATTATCAAGTGCTGTGTGCTGGGTTTAACGAAGTATTGGAGTAGTATTTCTGTATATATATTTTTTTATTCTCTGAAAACCACAGAAAAAAACCTCTCAAAATTCATTTTACAGAGACAGGCTTCTTGAGCACACCCAAGATTTGTTTTCATGGAGGAAAACAGATCAGTTCCCAAGCAGGGGAATATTCCACATTGCCAGGCATTGACAAAGTGAGTTGCTGTTTGTGTGTTTACCTCAGCAAATAAAGCAAATCATGGAATTGTTTGGGTTGGAAGGGACCTGAAAGAGACCTTGTTTTGCTACAGGATAATTCACCCTGCAGGGATTCATCTCTGCCGTGGGCAGGGACCCCTTCCCTGGAACAAAACCTCACCCAGCCTGGCCTGGAGCCCTTCCAGGGCTGAGCTCTCAGGGTTTGGTGCCTTTGCCTTTGACCCTGGTGTGAGCATCTTCATAAAAGACACCACAGAACCCTAAATATTCCTAAATATTCCCAAATGTTCCAAAATATTCCTCACTGGCCTTTGTGCTCCTGGCTGCTGAGGTGCCCATGGGTGTGTGCACGCTGATTCTCAGCTCAGGAAATCCCAGCTGCTGGGGCTTTCTGCAGCATCCTCTCCAAAGGGGCTGTGGCAGAGGGAGCCTTTGGAGAGCCCAGCCACCTCCTCGTGCCCTTGGGCACCAAGCTGTGCAGCAGCTGCTTGCACAGGAGACAGTAGCTACAGGCTGTGGAGTAACAGGGAAAAGGCATTTGGACCAAACCTGGGACCAAAGCACCTGGAACAGTGGCCTGAAGTCATCTGAGCAGTAAGCAGCCCTCAGGTGGCAAATACCAGCCAAGCAAGTCACAGAAACATCCTGAGCCCTTTCAGACCTTTTGTTTGTGCTGTTGGTGCTGAGCAGTGAAAACAGGATTTTGGAATGGAGCGATCTTTGGGCAGTGTAGTGATGAATCCCTCCAGAAGCCTTTGCTGCAAAGCTGCAGTGACTGATTGCAGGTGGACTCGGCTCGGGCTTTGCCTCATAAATGCTAAAACACATTCTTTGGGGAAATAAAGAGGGAGTGCTGTCAGTGAGGTTCACATCAGCACCTGCTCTAAATAAACCATTCCACTTACAGAGATGGAAAACCAAGTTCTGCAAAGGAGATGCATAGAAACACATCTGAAACCGTGCTTTCATGTTTGAGCTCTAGAACTTCTTCCCCCTTTCATTTTGGGGTCTGTGTGATTGTCTCCCCAGACTGTGCTTGATGGAACACTGTGGGCTGCAGCCACTGCTGCAGATGCATTTCCCCAGCGTTAATTTTACTGCATAAAATAAGTCCTGGCAATGAGGTGAGCAGTTAATTGAACTATATAACCCTTGCTGGAATTTGTGACTCCAAGCCACTGAACAATATCATTCATCTCAGTTTTTATTAAAGTCCTACTGAAATGTTAAGGCTACAGTGGTGTATTAGAATGCAGAGTATGGTGTGTTACCAAGAAAGCCACCTCTCCAGTGGGCCTTTAATAAAATAAATGTTTTCTGAAGGTGCAGTGCTTATTTTTAGCTTATTCCCATTTCAGCTCAGAAATATTGCATCTAGAACAATTCAGAAAACTGTAAAATGTGTTTGAGGAGGAGGAGACGGAGGAGAAGGGAAAAGGTCACAAAGAGATTTAAATGTTAAAGTAAAAATTTAGAAATCAACATGATTGTTGCATAGCACGACATTGTAATCAGTAGAGTACAGTGGAAATACTGAATTTAGAAAGAATAAACTGCCTACCAGCATGCTCCCGAACCATTTGTTATTTCCTAATTAAAGCTTGTGAAAGGGCAGTTTATACATGACTATAATAAGCTCAGTGTGGGAGATGTCAGAGCGTAAATCAGACTCTCTCCAGCACTGGAGCTTTAAACATCTCTAATGACAAGTGCTGGTAGGTAGATGATACAAAAAGACTGTTTTGACAACATGATTGATTGAGATCTTGAAATATATAAGCAAACAAAAAGTGTGAATTCAGCAGGAACCGAAACCTGCGTGCTGCACCTCATGTGCAGTGCAAGGAGAGTGAGGGGAAGCTGGTGGCAAAGAAAGTTAAAAGCCTTACTTGAAAAGAAAAAAATCAGATTTAAGCAAAGAAGCCTGTGCTACTCAGGTCAGGATTTATGTTCAAAATCTCAGAGCAGCTGTATTGAAGGGTGCACCCTGAGGTACCAGAGTGCATCTCTGGCTCAGTTTGAGGGCAGGACTTGTCCTGTGCCCACTGCAGCTCTTCCAACCCCCCCTGCACTTCCTCAGGTGTCCCTGCCCTCTGCTGTCCATGCCCCAGCTCCTGCACTGGGGAATCTGAGATCCAAACATTTCACCTCCTTTGGGAGGACAGACCTGCCTGCAGGACACCACTGACCTTATTGGCATTGCTCATTCACATTTAAATTTTGCACCATTCCTGTTCACAGGTAGCACTTTCAGATGCATCCCTTCCTGGGCAGCCAGTGATTTGCAGCTGATTAAATGGGAGCACAAATAGGTCAGTGTTAAAGGTTTTTCCATGTGCTCCCTTCTGAGGAGACATGGCCAAAGAACATTCTGTGTGGAGGAGCTTGGTCCAGCACGGAGCTCCAAAATGTCTCTGGGGACACAGGGGCAGCAGCAGCACATTTTAGATTTCTTCCAGTTTCATTCTGACCTTTGAAAGCTTTGAGCAGCAGCCCCAGCAGGGTGATTGGGTTCCGTGCACTCCTCTCTCTTGGCACATTAGCAAAACAGCCCTGTAATTAATCAGCAGGGAGCCTCTGTCCGTGGGGGCTCTGTGGGATTCTGGCAGGGTCGCTGTGCCCCGTTTGCCCCTTCAGGATGTGGTTTCTCTCTATCCCACTGATGTGCCTGGTGACCTCGGCAGAGCCTGGTTCCCTGCCCTTGCTGGGTTGCTGTGGTTTGGGATGTGCAGGAGAGATGGGCTTCTCATACACCAGAGCATGGCCTGACAGGTCAGGTATTAACAGAAGCCTTTTCTGCAGAAAAAAATCCAGAATTGGGCTCTTGGATGCAAGACTTTCACCAGCCCTGTCTGTCACATCAGCTGCAAGCCACTGGTAAAGTTCTTGTCAGGCACTTCAAGTGATCTTGGCATTTTTATTCTTTACCCTCCTAAACCCTCAACCACATCTTCCTTTCTGCTAACCTAGAACCCGGTTTCAAAGATAGCAAAGGATACTTGATGGATTTGTTCTTATTCAGGATGGGTTCAAGTCCAGAAACTTTGAGTTTACAGGAACTTTACATGAGTTAAGCTCTGAAAACACATTTTGTGAGCTAGATCTCACTGGAAGCTTCTCTAGTTCTCCTCAGCTATTCCTGAACTCAAAGCTGTGTGTCTTAGGCTTGGGAAAATGCTGTCCACTGTGGCTGTTAGAAAGGGGGCATATTCAGGCATGGAGGAGAAGCTGGCAGTACCTGGATTTCCCAAGGGTTTATTTGTCAACCTGCTTCTGTTTCCCCAGTGCTGATGTTTTATTTGCATTTACAAAAGGACAGAAGAACAGAAGTTATGCAAATTCAGGTTTATTTAAAGGCTTTGATTGAAAGACCTGATTGATAAGATCTTATCAGCATTTCCATTGCCTCAGAATCTGATCCTTCCCTACCATCACACAGTACAGAATCAAGGAGTCATTCACTGAAATACAGGTGAGAAATTTTCTATTACAGAATTGCTTGTATGCAATAGTTCAAATGTGGAATTAGCTGAAACAAACGGTCAGGAAGGCAAACGTGGTCAGGGGATTTCAGAAAGGAGGGATTTTACAGCTATGTCCAGCCTAGGATGACTACAGAGTAAAATACTGCAGGTCACCAGGGGTCAGGGTGGAATTCTAACCATCCTTGAGCTGTGGAGCGCTGCCTGGCTCTGGCTGTGTCTGGCAGAGGTTTGGTGAGTCTGGTTTCACCTTTTTCAGAACCCTGTGTCCCTAAAAATCAGTGGCTGGGCACTACCTGTGGCAGCTGCAGCCTGAGAGTCTGAGGGGCTTGGGGGCTGAAGGGGAGGAGGAGGAAGAAGAGGGGAAATGATCTTTGTCCTTCCTCGTAGCTGTTTTTCTGTCCTGTCTGACTGATGCAAACCCATCCATCAGAGAGGCCCAGGTGTGGTCCCCAAAGGCCAGGTGCTGTGTGAGAGAGCCCTGAGCAGTGTGCAGGGAGCTCAGCAGCTGCAGGATGAACCCTCCAGGCCCCTCAGCATCTCGGAGGAGTTTTGTGGGAGGAGGTACCAGGATGGAGAAGAGTTTCCATCCAGCCATTCAAGTTCCACTCCCAGCAGCTGAATTACTTGATTTTTATTTCCTTTTCTCTCTTCCTCCCCCACGAACCCCTGGCACCCCCAGCCCCAATATTCCAGCAGCTCTGGGAAAGGCAGCCTGGTCAAACAAATCAGCAGAAGCTGCAGAGACTGAGAGGTACAAAAGGGGCATTGAACTGTGTGGGCTCTTTGGAAGGGACTGTCTTAGTTCCAGATTAAAACCTGCCAAATGCTCCCCACTGCTTCACACGCTGCCTCAAACAGCTTCCTACACACCTTTGGCTATCTTTGTTTTGGATCTGTAGCTGAATCCCTTCAGCTGGTGAGTTTAGTAAAAAGAGAGAAGTTGCTGAAGAGTTGGTAACTCCATTTAACCTTCTGTGAGATAATGGCTGTGGGGTGTCCCAAAGCACCTAGATTGTCCTTCAGATACTGATCATGTTAGGAAAATAGGATTTTCATTAACTGCAGCTGCTGATTTTTCTTTTCAAGAGGGAAGCCTTTTTCGTGCTGTGTCATTGTTATTATTAAAGGTTTGACTGTCCTGCACAGTGTATGGCAATAATGTCTCAGTGGAGGAAGAGTCTGCTTTTCTGCTGCAATATCACTGTGTTCATCCAAGATTTTTTTTTTTTTTTTTTATTTCATTCTACCTCCTGTTCTTTTGCCATTGCTTGCCAGGATTCATAAATATGCGTTATCAGCTGAACCCCTCCGAATTTCCCTGGCAGAATGTGCCTTTCTTTTCCAAAGGTCTCTATTTAACATGAACTGCTCTCCAATCATTTCTAGCACCTGTTCTCCGGTTACATGGTGCATCAACAGCAATTTTAGAGTTCTTCAGCAGCGTGACAGCTTGAAATTGTCATTTCTTTATGAACACTAGATGCACTGAAATCATGTTAGTGCCGTTGTCATTTTCCTTTGTACCCAAACATTAGATATGTTCTTGTGAGTTTAGATGGGTGGTGAACAGTTTTTCAGGGAATGAGAAGGGGTCTTTAGCCCAGGGTGTATTTCAGTGGTTACCCATAGCAAGGAGAATGCTTTTTGAAGTGGTAGATATGGACACTTCAACTTAGGACACAGATGATCCTGCCACATGAAGGACTTTTTGAAGCACTTAACTTCATTATAAGAAGTGGAATAACATTACCTTTACTAGCAGGGATTGAAAACAAATAATGTGTTGGGGTTTTTGGTTTTGGTTTTGGTTGTGGGGTTTTTTTTTTTGTGTGTGGGGTGGTTTTTTTGGTTTTGTTTTTTTTGTTTGTTTGTTTGTTTTTTTGTTTGTTTTTTTGGTTTAATATAAGTAGAGAGAGAGATTTTAGCTCAAAACTGTAATGAAGTTATAAAAGATGTGATATTCAGCACAGGTAGGATTCAAATAATTTCATTTTTTTACCATTCAAATTAGGAATATGTTAATGAAGTCAGATGGATGAAGTGTCTGTGTCCTCATGTGTGTGGTTCCAGGGTATGTGCCAGCATCTCCCTGGGTTAGATGGCTCCAAGCTTCAGGTGTTGATTCCATATCCAAACCTTCATTGGCACATTCTGATGGTGCTGGAAGTGGCTTGGTTTGATTTTAGCTCTTTGTATCAGTAGCTGAGAGAGTTCCCCAGACTGTCCATCCATAGTTATTCAGGAACTGCAGAATATTGATTTGGATTGACTGCTGGGTGGGTTCTATCACTATGAGCAGTTACTTTATGTATGAATTAATGCACCTCTTGATGGTAAGGCTGTCTCCAGCACAGCCAAATAGAACCCAAAATTAACCTAAGAAACTATTTCTTCAATTTCTTAAGCAGACACTTCAGCTCTTATTTGGCAAACTCACACAGCTGGGTTGTGTGGGGACTTGTGCTAGGGTGGTAATGAGAGAAATTATTCCTGGTGTTTACAGTGAAATGACTCTGCCTCTGGCCCTCTCCTGACTCCTCTGGCAGGCGTGACTGAAGCAGTCAATACTCAGACAAATCCCAAATAGCCCTCTCTTTTCCTGGCCTGTCATGCAGCTCCTTCAGCTGTCACTTGGAGATGGTGGCAGCTGTTCTGTCACTATCTGGATGCTGCCATCTTCAGAGCTGATCCTATCACCCACTTCCTCTACCTTTATCTCCTCCGTGTTGATCCAGTCACTCCTCACTGTCTGTCCTGGAAAAATGTTAACATTGGCATTTGGAATGGCTTGTTTTCCTTTGCTCTGCTCTGTTCTTATCCTACCCTGGAATCCCTGTATTAATTATGCTCCTCCAGCCTCCTCCTTTGCTACCCTGCAGATGTGCAGGCATTGTCTCACTTCCCTTCAGTCCTTTTGTTCCTTCCACAGATTCCCCAGTGCAGTTCATCACTGCAAATTGTCCTCTCCTTCTTACAACCTTTTGTTGTGCTATTTCACTTGATCTGTTCATCCCTCTTCCTAATATGACCTTTATTTCCTTATCTCGACTGTCTCTGAGATAATTAGTTCATATCTGGAATGATCTTTCTTCCTTGGCTGCTGAGTAACTTCTCTGTTTTCATTAAGTTCTGCCAGAAATCCTGCCTAGAAAATCAGGTCCACAGAAATCAGTAAAGGCTCTCAATTGACCCCAGGATTTTACAGCAAGTCTTAAGGAGTCTTTTACCTTTTCCTGATCAATAGCCCAAACAGTGTCACTTAAACTGTTCCCCATCATCAAATTGCCCTTTTTTTTCTTTCTGTTTGCAGTAAATTATGAGGTCTTCGAGAAAGGTTTCTGTTTCAATCTACTCATGTATGATAAAGATGTAGTGGTAAATAAATTTTATTTCATGGTGGAAATGGTCTTTGAACACCGAGGAAGAAATTCTTTAATTTTGTTATTTTAACATTCAAATGGACACAAACTGGAGAGAATGATGAACAGAAGGAAAATATACATGATTGAACATTAATATTTTACAGTAAAAGAATTAAATATCCTAGGGAAATAATGAAAAACTTCTTCCAGATGATAGTTAAAGTTTGATGAAATAATAATAAAAATTTAATCTTCCAGTTGAATGAAAACACTCCATATGTTGTTAAATGTGCCTAAATTTGAATTCAGTTTCGTTGGTTTTTTTTGTTTCAGCCAACTGCTGTACACAGAGATCAGTTTGCTGCAGATAAAGACAAGGCCATCCCTTGTTTGTGGGATCATCTGTAACTTTTATCACACAATTTTTCTTTTGGGTCCTCCTGCTGTCCAAACCCTTGAGAGCAAGCCAGAAGTAAATGGGTGAAGGGAGTAAATTCATGTGTGAGAGGCAGTCGTTTGTTCACAGAACATATTGCATTTAAATACTTAGAGATTAAATACTGATTCTTTTTGAAAAGTAAACCAGTGCATTTAGGACCATTGTAACCATGGAACAGACACCTTATGGATCTTGGAGCATTGTTTTATATCTTATTTGTATTTTTCCATCTGCCAGTGCAGCTGTGACAGTGGAGCTGAGTGTCATTCTTGCACTTTGTGTTCTGCATCTGCTCCGTAGCAGTTTATCTCCAAACCTTTTGTTCTGTGCCATTCCTCACTCTGTCTGTTCTGCACACTCTTGATCTTTCTTCTGTTTATCATTCCTCACTCTCTGGTACATTTTATCATGTACAGTATCCTTGCAAGTTCCTTCTTCTCATATGCTGAGACTGTTAAAGCTCTCTTTGAAATCCTTTGCAGCAGATCCACTTCACACCCTACACCTTTTATCAAAACTTACCTTTTATTTCTGGGGTGTTTTTTGAAGTTGTCATTATTCCTTCTAAGAAGCACGTTTTTATAGCTAGTACAATTTCACTTCACCCAGCACCCAGGCCATTCCCTCTTTGTCCACCACCATCAAACCTGTCCATGTGGAGCCACAGCAGATGAATAATAAATGTTCCTTCAGAAAAAATTTCTCATCCGCCTGCCCTTTTGTTTTGCATAAACCAATGATTTCCCCTGAAATATCTTTTTATTTTAAGTGCAAGAGCTGCAGATTGCTGTGATGTTCCTGCAAATCTCTGACACGCTGGGTTGGTGTCACAACTGCTGTGCTCCAGCCTGGTGGGATCCTCTCTGTGCCAGCCTCAGCGTGGTTTTCCCACTCTGCCTCCCAGGGGGTGAAAAAAAGAGCCCTTTTGTAGCTGTCCCTTCCCATCCTGGGGTATTTTCCCACCTGGGATATGTTCCCTACATGGGATATGTTCCTTACCTGGGGTATTTTCCCACCTGGGATATGTTCCCTACATGGGATATGTTCCCTACCTGGGGTGTTTTTCTTACCTGGGATATTTTTCTTACCTGGGAAATGTTCCTTACCTGGATATCTTCCCTACTTGGGATATAGTCCCTACCTGGGGTATGTTCCTTACCTGGAATATGTTCCTTACTTGGGATGTGTTCCTTACCTGGGATGTGTTCCCTACCTGGGGTATGTTCCCACCTGGGATGTGTTCCTTACCTGGGGTATGTTCCATACCTGGGATGTGTTCCCCACCTGGGATATTTCCCAGCCATCCCACTGCTGTGATCAGACACTCACAGAACAACCTGTCCCTGGCAGTTTCCCGTGTTTCTGGCCTGAGCTATTCCCAGGTTGTCGAGGTGGGGTTGGCAGCAGAGCTTTAGCTGGGATTCAGAGGAATAAATTCCCCATTTTTTCCCCACGGAGCTGGTCCCTGCCGGCTGCCAGGCTGCACCGTGAGCTGCCCAGGGCAGCCGTGGGCTCGGCCCGGCACGGCACAGCTCGGCAGCATCGCTCGGGGAACTCCAGCCGTCAGGAGCTGCTAAAACCCTCTTACAGGTGTGTGCCTCCAGTCTGCACCTGTGCCCATCCTCAGAGGTGACCCCGGGGCGCTGCTGGCTGCCCTGGGAGGCTGCAGGGAGGAGCAGTGGGTGCTGCGGGGGCGGGATGCACCCGGGGGAGCCAGGGCACCCCCGGCAGTCCGGGGCAGGGTTTGGGGCCGCAGAGAGCAGCAGCTCCTTGGCACTCGGCAGCCGAGGCAGGCGATGTAACCCCCTGCTCCTTTATGCGGGAGGCACCTCCGCACCTCCCTGCAAGGGATCTCCTGAGGAAATAACGCACCTGGCAAAAAGCCAGCCAGGGCAGCAGCTGCGGGAGGAGTAACTGAAGTGCTTTGATTCCAGGCATGAATGTCCCAAGCAGACAGATACACCTTAACCTTACCTGCTACCTTTGGCACGCGCGTTTTGTTTAAACCTGGTGCTGTGCAGAAAACGTGAGATGCTTCTGCCACTCCTGCTGCCCACGTCGCTTTTAACAACTCACCTGTGGAAGCTCTCCCAGAGCCTTGGGGTGTTTGTGCTTCGGTGTGTTCATTCTTCTCAACTTCTGTGGTTTTTGTTTGGTTGGTTTTGTTTTTTTTTTAAACAAGTTTAATGAAACACATATTTAATTAGCAAGACGCTAATGAATAAACACAAACAGATATGCCCCTGCCCACAACGCTATTGTAGAATATCAGTGTGAATATTAAAAATTAAAGCCAACGTTACAAAAGGCAAATAGCTTGAATAAATAATGGCTGCTGCTATTTACAAAGCACACAAACCAAGAAGGGAACCTCCCTTGTTGAAGATGAGAAGTTTGGGGGAAAAACACAGAAAAGCTGAAAGCATCTGCAAGAAAATATTATTTTTTTCTCTTTCATTCCATTCCTTTGGGACGTGGTCTAGTTCTTTTTATTACTCTTGTGGATGTGCAGAGGAATTTGCAGTAGAGGGGATGAGAGCTTGGGTGCCTCCAGTGCAGGAGCTGCTCCTCTCCCAGCTTGGGCCACAGAGCTTCACCTTGGGCAGAGGTTTCTGTTCGTGGGGTGGCTCTTTAGGCATTTAGGAATCTTTGAGACCTTTTGGCAAAGCAGAAAGTACAGGCTGGAGCTATTTTTGTATGGCATTAATATCTTTGTTCCTTTTATTTTTACCTATTTTCAGTATGTTCTGTTCCTGCTCTGTCTGCAGTGATGCTGTGCACTGAGGGGTGTTTGATTTTTTAGCTATGACTAAGTTGCAGTGGTAGATCAGAAAAATTCTTCACTGGGCCAAATTTGGATGTATTTATCAAATAAAACCAGTCCTGTATTCTCAACACAGATTAAACAATTATCACTCTGCAACATGTAGTTTCTAAAGGATTTTAGAAAACTCCAGAGGTAAATATGCAACAGAAGTATCAACTGTTTGCTAAGATTTATAGGAGCAATTTGTTATCACACTTACTTTCTGCCACAATACTGAGGTTGGGAGCAATGATAAATGCATAATTCAAGGGCTTGCATAATGCACCCTTAAGTATTTAAAGATATTCCTGTAGGATCCTGACCATCCGTTTTTAAGTTCTTAGTCAAACTGTGTATTTCAAATCCCCTTTTTTTTTTTTTTTTAATCTTGAATTTTAAAAAGGTTCCCTTTCAGTGTAATTATGATCTGTACTCTGCCAGCTTCTGTCTAACCAAACTCTTTGCCTTGGGGATTTGAGGACGTTGAATAAGTAGTGCTGTGGAGCAGCAACACATTTTCTCTTAAGATTCAAACACAGAAATAAAAAACAAACTAATGATCAAGAGGTAGACTCACACAGACCTCGAGTATTCTGTAATGATATACAGACATATTTCTGCTTTTCAAAACAAAAATATATCCGAGACTGAACCCAGCACTCATCTTCTGAAAGTGCTGCTTATTATTCACTGTTAACAGAGAAATGAAAAGCTGTGTTTGTAGCAGGTACAGATCTCGTACATTCAAGCACAAATTCAGGATTTATCCCATCACCCACTTTCCTCTGTGTGAGCAGGAGGAGCTTCCCATGGCAAGGCAGGGATCAAGAAGGACCAGCAGAGGTTTTTCACACAGAGCAATCCCAGCCTGTCACTGCCAGGGCGGGCTGAGCCATTTGCTGCCACCCCTGCACCCACACACGGAGCCCCAGAGGCACCTCCTTTACCTGCACTGCT